>VXAZ01005765.1:1586731-1704853 GCA_013399875.1 Gymnorhina tibicen
CTGCCGGGCCCGGCTCCGGTCCGCGCCTGCGCCCTGCCGCTCCCGGATCCCGGCGGCTCCCGGCCCCGCCCGCCGCTCCCGGGCCCGGGTCGGGGCCCGCACCGAGGCTGGGCTCAGGTGCCCCCGTGGGAAGTGCCGCTTCGGTCTGCAGTGCTGTGGGAAGAACAAGCCCGTTCCCTGCAACCTCAGGCCAAACTGCACAGGCCGCTGCCGCTACTGAGCGCGTCTGTTCTCTACATTCTTGCGTGATTGGTTTGTACTCAGGCAAAACCTTTTGAGTATTAGCCTTGTCTCCTTAATCTATAAGTCATGGTGTTAGGGTTTTTTCCCTTCCGGTATTTCAACTTAATGATTCAAAACGCCAGGGGAGGTTTAGGTTGGACATTAGGAGGAATTCATTCACAGAAAGAGTGATCAGACGTCGGAATGGGCCACCCAGGGAGGTGGTGGAGTCACCGTGGAGTCACCTGGAGGTGTTTAAGGAAAGCCTGGCCGTGGCACTCAGTGCCGTGGTCTAGTTGACAAGGTGGTGTTTGGCCATAGGTTGGACTTGATGATCCCGGAGGTCTTTTCCAACCTAACTGATTCTGTGATTCTGTGAAAACTTATAACTAATTTGCTATCTTTTAAATTCCTTGTCCATCACATCAGCAAAACAAGCAAGCAGCTTAAAAGAGGGTGTTTGACTAAGCTATTCACTAAGAGTTTAGGGTGTTACATGAAAAGTAGAAATGCTACAGGTTTTTATTATTCCGAAGTGTATTCATTTCACTTAAATCTAGATTCTGTTGATGATTTCAACAAAGGCAAAGTTCAGCACTTACTAGCCTGAACAAGTTTGTGTGCATGGCAGCACTGGTGGCTTCTCTCCCAGCAATCACCTTACTGCTGGTTTGGTGGAGGGGCTGGGATTTTTTCCCTTGCTTTGTGAGAAGTTGATTCACAAGGCAATGACTTGCAAAGCTGCGTTATACTGTGTCCTAGATTTAAAGTCAGGAAACAACAAAACACTGGTGTGGGAATTCATATATCAGTGAGTTCCATCCCAGCATGTGCCTGTTCTGGCATGCAGCCACAGGTAAGGTGAGGTGGGAAATGAGCCCTTCTGCCAGGTGAAAGGTCTAATTGAGCAGTCACATTTTAGCTTTTTGTGACAGAAGGACTGACTGACAGTGATGACTGTGAAATTATGAAAACTCTGGTTTAATAAATCAGTGCGTGAAATCTAGTTATAACTTAGCTGGGATTTTCAGCAAGCCGTGCATTTTGGAATAATAAATATATTGCTCTAAGAGAGTAGAAGATAAAGTCATAAAGTGGATAGGGGTGTGTCAAAATCTTGCAATGATCCATGATCACTCAGTTACTAAAGTTTATATACAAACCCTCTAGTTTTTGCCTAAAGTAGAACTTGACTGAACTACGAAGTCTGGATCACACCGGAGAATAATGAGATACTCAGTTGCACCTAGATTATCCAAGAAAGAATGTAACTTGGAAACTCCTATGGACAAGTAGCTTCAAGTATCCCTGAAGCAGGAAGCAGCCTGAACACATTTCATAGACTTTCCCTACCTATCTGCTGTAGAGAAAAGATGCAAAAGTCCTTTCCACCCCTTCTTTCTCTTCCTTCTCTGCCAAGCTGCTGGTTAGGAAGCTCTGGAGTGCCCATGAAAAGAAGAATCTTTACTTCCCAAGAGAGTATGGCCAGCCACTGCACAGTGAAACAAGGAAAATCAAGCACTCCTGAAGCAGTCTTACTGATGTAGAGTCTGACCAGAATCAGTCTTGGGTTGAAGGCCTCCTATGCATTTCCCACCCATGGAGCTGAGTATTCCTGTATCACTAGTTAGCCAGACTTAATCTTGTGTTGCCACAAAAAATCTGTAGTGTCAAAATCTTCTCCTTTTATTATAAATCTCAAAATTTTTGATGGTTCTTTTAAATTTCTGATTTCTGGAGTTTTGTCACTAAATAAGGAGCTTGGCTCTTGTTTAAAGATGAGAAAAGTTTCTAGCCAAAGCAATTAGAAATTAGCTTGGAAATATGAATGAAATTTGTTTCAGATTTACCTGTTTTACTTGTAAGATTGCTTTAAAATAATGATTTTAAAAATAAAAACTCTAAATCCATTGGTTTAAATCCAATACCACAGGTTTTGTAAGCCTGGAATTTCATTAGCTTGCCTAGCCTTTTTAGGAGATGAATGCATGAATGCAGACCTCACTGTAATCCCCCCAAACCCTTTAACTCTCTGCTAGTAAGGTCTCCAAGGGCATAGGTATCTGCCATGTTGTGTTTCTCTCATCAAGGTATGCCCATCCTCTGTTTCCCGAAGGACCTGATCTGTGAAGCATTCTCCAAGCCAGCCTGCTAGACCTTTCAGAACAAGTTCCCAGAGGGCAAGGCAACAGGCTTACCTTCAGATTTCCCCTGTGTCCGAGTTGGATTTGACCTGGTGTGAATGCCGAGTGTCACAACCAACAGGCTGTTTGCTGGTTGGTTGGGGATCAAACCTCTCCAAAGTATATTCAGGTATTTTCACTCATGGTGGAGCAGATTTGACAAGTAAGCAACTCAGTCTGCAACAGCAAGTAGCCTACCAAGGAGAATCTCCTGGGAGGTGGTGGATGGGTGTGACACACCATATCCCAGATGTATGTTCCTAACAACCAGACTATACAGTAAGCAAATAGAAGGAACTTATTCTCCTGCAGGCAGCTGTTAAAAAACACAGTTTTTAGTGCCAATCTTGTGGCTGGGATTTCTTAGCAGAGGCAAGGGATTAAATCATATTTTCTTAAGGTTTCTTACTGGCCTTCTTAGGTAGCTTCCAGTCGGTAGGCTTTGTATATCCCACACTTCACTGCCTCCAGGAAGCGTTTGAGGAACTTACATTTCTGCACTGAGAAAAGATATCTTCAAATCCACAAAGCATCACAGCATGTAAAAATGTGGTGATGCAGTTTATAATAGTCTAGCCTTTTGGTGGACCCAGCCCCATGGAATAGTTTTAATTCTTGAGGGGAAATAGCATAAGGATTCAGCTGTCCAAAACAGATTTTCCAGCGTGGAAAATTTGCAGGAGAGTGTCCAAGCTCCAAGTATGATCAGAGTTTGATAGTTTGTGGATGGATCATAAGGAATAAGAGTTGCCTTTCAGCATCTACCCTATGCAGTCAGAGTGGGGAAAGGCCATGGATACCTCTAAAGAGCACACTGCCAGTGACTTTTGTTTGATCCTTCCCCTGTGGCAGTTCCAAGACTGGCAGCAACCTCTGCAGTCACCAAGCCTGTATCTCACACAGACACAGGATGCACAGAGCAAGGATTAGTTTTGATCAAATTAGGGAGGGGACTTCCTACATTCCCAAAACAGCATAAGAGATCTGCTTTCTTGGAGCTGCAGCCCCTGCACAGCACATCAGCTACATGCTGAATAGGTTGGTTTTCCAGGACCGAGAGCCTGACACTATTGGGTGCTTCAGCAGAGAGATCTACATGCCTGTTGCATGGAAATTACAGGGGAAAAATTCCTATAGATTTCAGTGGTTTGGGATATGACTGTCTCTATTAAAACCTTTACTTAAATATACCCTTAAATGGTAACATGTTTGAAATAATTGAACAAGACAATCCTGAGAAATTCATCAGTACCTCTATTATTCTTTCCAGAGTTGCACATCAGCTATTTACGCAATGTGATTTGTTTTAATTTTTCTATTCAGCATGTTTTATGCATTAGTATCAGAAAAGCCTGTCTTTCTCTTGGCAAATGTTACTGCAAGTTGTCTAGCAGGGATGTGGATTATGTAGATTTATTTATTCAGAGTGTAATTTGCATAAATGAAAAATGGAAATAAACCTTTTTTTCAGAATTAGAGCCTTTTTTTTCCTTCAAGGTGAAACAAAAAGTGTTTGTAGTACACTCATTAAGATTTCCAGATTTTTTTTTTAGGTGGACTATTAGTCATTTCAATGCCTGGGCCCATTTTCTTTCATTTGGATGCTTTAATGTCTGAAAGCATATTCTGAGGATAAGATTAAGAAGAGAAAATAGAACAGATTGGAAATTAATTTGCTTGTAAGCAGTTAAAGGTGTCCTGTTGAAAAAAAAATCTCAAAGCCATATTAAGGATTTTAGATATATTGGGTAAACTGTTGTTTTGGAGGTCTGCATGGTTCCAGGCTACCACACAGTGCCTATTCAGAGAAACCCTGTGCTGCAAAGAAAATTGGCATTTGTATGTGTTTGATCCAGCCATGGATCAATATCATGTGAAATCCATGGGCATAGACCTACATCTAATGGTCCACCAGCTCAGACATCTGTCTCATATCAGTGGTGCCTACAAATCTTATCTGAGTGGGAGAGGGACTGTCTTGGCTATGGTCCAGGCTGTTAGATATCCAGGAACGCACCTAATTCCTGAAAAAAAACCCCACAGGAAAGCTTATTACCATTGTTACCATTCAGAAAGTGTGAGTTACTGTGCAGTGCAGAATATCTATCCTGTAGCATACTGGGCAGTCCAAGCACTGATTAATTCATCCCAGGAATCCCTTCAGAGATACTGTTCTGTGTCTGAGGATAGTACTGCATTTCATGCTGTAGTTTTTTTGGATTAAATTGAAGGAAAAAAGCATATCCTACATTCAGTGCATCTGGAAGTGAGGAACGGATTGCCCTGCTTCTTTCAATAGCTCTGCACAGCGCTGGACCCATGGCATTATTCCTGAGGTCAGTGCCTTTGGTTTGCCACTATTTATTTATTCATGCCTGCAGAGGTCCTCTTTTTCTCTCCAGCTGCTCCATCATTCAGCAGCACCTCCTGGTAGCCCACCCTGCTCCCACAGCCCATCCATTCTCAGAGCTGACCCTCACTGGGGTCAGGATGCGATTAGGTGGCTGCAGATCATAAGGAATATTAATCACAAGGAACACTTAGATGTTGCTTTACAGACTTCCTCATGTGAAATATGCTGTGGCAAGCTATCGGGTTACCAGTGGCTGAAATAGAAACAGTTCTCTCTTTGCCCTTGACAGTCAAAAGAGGGTTTGATTTATTTTCTCATTTTCACTCGGTCTAAAGGCAGCTGGGCAGTATTGCTACAAAGCTCTAGCTGTGTGTCATTGTAATAGGGGCAATATGTTTGTTCACTTCTGCTCTCTTCCTCTGTCTAATTGTTCTATTGTCTTTCTGTTTTCTCTCAACATTGGGGTTGACAAAATGTCTCCCTGGGTTTAGCCCTCTAGCCAAAACTTAACGGGCTCCTAATCAAGAACTAACACCACCAGCAGGCTATTTCCTGCCTTTGTTTACCATTCCTGGTATCATCTTTCTTCTCCTCTCAGTCCATCATTACAAATTTTCACTGTTATTTTCCTTTGACTCTTCCTCTGTATAGGGTGCAGGAAGCTTCCTAAATATTGTTCCCCTTTCATTTTCTGGCCAGTTGATCTCTGGCCTCTCAGCTCTACACCCTGGAAGAGTACAGATACATCCAGAACCAGATTTTACAAAGCCAAGTAGCCCTGGGATAACTGTGTATTCCATGTTTCGGCAGAATGTTTATTGCCGAACCTTGATGCAAATTGTAAGGATGTTTTGAACATAAAAGGGGTAACCACAATGGAATTAATCACTAGATACCTTTCACCGTGACTTGAATTTTGTTGCAAGTATCAGGATTGTCAGGGTACCTTCAGTTGCCTAAACAAAGATTTCTAAGGTCAGTTGAAATGCCCTAAAACACAGAGCCACCTGATGTAACTGGGGAGACCCTGGCCCTTCCCAACTGCAGCTGGAGATGGGGCAAAATACCCCAGGGTTTCTAAAATGGCACCAGCTGCCTATGTTTAAGTGACTGAATTCCTACCATACATTGAAATAACTGTGTTTTGTGCTTAAGTGTCCTTTTCATGTTATTGCACAACTGACTTCATTTATTCTGCCATAGCTGCCCTGAGAATACTACACTGTGGTAACCTCAACAAGAGATAGTCATTCTGTAGGATAGTATGACTCTTTAGGAATCAGGTGAACAGAGAAGGCCTTTTTTTCCATCTCAAATGTGCTTCTACCTTAACATATCTGAGGTGGGGTAAGGATGAAGTTCAACCCAAGTAAAATCAAATGTTGTAGCCTGGGAAGAGTCATTAAGCATTATTTCTGATGTTCAGATAGGTAAGCAGGGCTATTCATTAGCAATCCTGACAAGCTGTGGGACTTACTGATACCTAGACTATTTCAGGAGCCAGAGTCAGGCCACCCTCACCTTAGGGGACTTATTCAGACAGCCCCTCTGTACTCTCAGTTCAGAAAAGTGATAAATGGGCTCTTCAAGGTGGAGATTCAGAGCACCTGGGTTTAAATATCAGCCCTGAAATGTAATTTGAAGGGACCTATCTCATTTCTGACTATATTAGGAGGACATGCCCCATAATTATGTATGGAAAGTCAGGGGATGGAAATAATCTCTTACAAGTTCAGGTAACAGCAGTGATCCTTGTTGGCCACATTTCTCTGACAAAATTCCTCCAGGGCATTTTTAGCCCTAAATGTGTCTGTTTAGCTTGCTTAACGGCTCAGCAATCCCCCCAGGAGCTTCTCCAGTGTGTCTGGTGGGAGCTGGCACTAGCAGTATGTGTCACTCAGAGCATGCTGCTGGTGTTGGCTTTGCTGTGCTGGCAGCCAAGAGTGTACTCGCTGCCCTTCCAGCCCCTTGGGGCCTGCTTGTCACCAGCCCTGGCTGTCATTCAGCTGTTCTGCAATGTCACAGGCAGCACGGCCTCAATGCGGGGAATTTCACTTGATTTAATTTACTGCCAATTAACACAGCCTTTTAATTACTCATTTGTGTACTGAGGGGAAAAAGGAAGACATATATAATTGAACAAACACTCTGGGAATTACCTTTCCTTACCTTTCTTCAGGCTCTACTTCAGTTAAACACCTCTCCTCCCTCCTTTCTCACCTCAGCTCCCTTCATTTTCGCTGCTGGTTCCCACTTTCCCTCCCTCCCAGTCCCTTCAGTGAGGTGATGGGCGATTGGGGTCCAGGTATGTTGGTTTCTGCCCCTGCAGATCACTTCTTGCCCTCCACTGCTCCTCGCTTCTTACTGCTCCTGTGCCCCAGCATGGCTCGTCAATGGCCTGTGAAGAAGTGTTGTGCAGTTGGTTTACTTCCTATGCTTGCGGGCACATCTTCATTGCAAACATTCAAGAAAACGAGATGGGTGTATTTTATCACATAGATTTATGCAGTCAATGAAAGTCAGGTGTCTAAGGCGTGTTTTAATCCAGAAGCCATGGATGTAGCTCCCAGGAGATGCAACGCAGGTGCCAGCGGTGCAGGACCAGTGCAAAGCATGAGCAGGACCACCACGCTGGGCCCCCCAGCTCCTGTGCTGCCAGCTGCTGCCCAGGTAGAGGGGCAGCAAGGCCGCCCCAGCTGGAAATTATATCAATGCCGTCCGTAGCATGGAGCCATAGAGCCCCAAAACTCCTCCTCATCCATCCTGCAAACAGAGGATACCTTCTTCCTCAGAGCTCCTGTTAACTTGTCATGTCTTCTTCAGCAAGCATAGAGGTTTTGATGAATCATCTAGTGGTTTTCCACAGAAATGAATGAAGAAACACTGTGCCACTAGCAGAGGTGTCAATTAATTTCTTTCTAAACAAGGACCTTGTTTAGGTCTTGAGACCTTTTTTATCTTAGTCTGCTTTTTATCTTAGATTACCAAGTGAAGTTGATGCAGTATATCAAATCAAAGCCACAAGGAGCAATTTGGGCAAGTCCTGATCTTAATTCGGCTCATCCAATCAGCTCTCATGAGTGCAGCATTGGCCCAGCCAACTCTGGGCCATTGTATGTAAAACTGTGAAAGACTGATAGTTCTTTTTGTTTCTGTACGATAGGAACTTATTCTGAATTCTATTTTAAAGAAAACCCTAGAAAACAAATTCTTATGGTTCTACTCTGCTTTCCAAAGCACATAAATCTTTTGTAACTATAATCCTTAGCCCCATAGCAAATACAGTAGCATCAGTGACAGCTGGAATTCTTACAAAAACAGCATCAGAGTAAATGGTGAGCATATGTCAAACAAATCCACAAAACCAATGGTTTTACTGAGTATATATACAAAATCCTTTTGTCTACATTGTGTACGCACACATAAGTTAAAATATTTACTTGTACAGTACTTGTACAGATAAACTATACAATTAAGCAGGCTAATATGATAGTACAGTGGTGCTAATTATTATTCTAACATACAAAGTAAATTAAAAGTGGGTAGGATCACCTACAGCAGTATATTACAGCAAAGAAGTTAGATTTGAGTACATTGTTATTGAGGTTGACTGAGAAAGAAAGTAAAAGATCTAAACTGATTGTCATGTGAAGGAGTGCATTAGGAAACAGCACTCTCAGTTTTACTGTTTCTGGCTTGTATCTTTTGTAATACACAATAGGGGAGTCTTTTCTCTGATTTGCTTTTAAGCCTTTAGCACAATCAAAAGCTGGAGGTATTGTAAAGAAAATCTGCAAATAGCATGAAAATGTCTTGTGGTGACATTCTTATTCAGACTCTGGGCCTGATTTTGAAAGATCTGAAACACCCAGAGATGCCAATGCTAAGCTCTTTTGCAGGTCAGGTATTTGAGGTCTGGAAGGTTGTTTTATAATCTTGTTTTCATGTTCTTGCAAATCTAGATAGTATTCTTTTTTCCTCTGTAGTAGCACAGATTTTATTAAAACCATTCAGAACAGACATCTATGTTTTAAGTCAACGGTTTTTTGCTCACCAGTAAGATACAAAACTTTGGTCAGCAGAACAATTTCCAATCTTTGAGGAAACTGATAATATATTTGAAGTTAAGACAGCAAAAATTATTTAAAAAGCAAAGTCTCAGAAATGCTGGGGACTTTTAGGTCCTCTCCATTGCATCATCCTGCCTGACTATGGAACCATCTTCACAAAAGTTCTTGCACTTTAATGGCAAATGATTCATGGGCCATATAAAAGGTCAGTGCCTCAAAAAAGTAGATTTTTGTTCTTTGTGTTACATTGCCTTGTCATCTGGGGAGAAAAGTCCATTTTTGCCATTGTGTTTTCACTCAGAAGTGGTTTGAGGTGGCTGCAGTCTGAAGTCTAACCAAAACAAAACAATAAGGTTTGAAATTGTATGTTCAGTGTTTATGCAGGCTGTTTGTAAGCCACAAGGAAAAATAAATTTAAACAATCACATGCAGATCTGAGAGAGGCAACTGAAGCAATGGCTCCTCAGTTCCCAAAAATGTGACTAAATTTAGAATTTTATATACCAACCAGTTATCACACACATGGTTTATTGGCACAGTGTAACCAAATACATCCAAATGCCTGGCTCTTCAGTTGTAGGAGTTTAAACCATAACCTAAAAAGAGAATTGAATAAATGTATGTTATTTTTAATGCTGAAAGCAAAAGAAAGAAGTTGACAGATGTTCCCTATGCTGTCAGATGTTAAGAATTCCTAAGTTATTCCTAAGACTATTTAGAAACATCATATCTTTTCATACAGCTAATGACTCTAAGGAGCTCCAAATATTCACCAAGGACTCGTGACAGCTGCCTTTTGGGTGTAATGGAAAACCATCTCCTCTTAAAAGCACAAAGAAAGTAGCAATTGGTCTTTAGTTCTGAGGGCAGCCAAACTTTGTGTACTGAAGTCCAGATTCTTTGAGGTATTACAATGTGGGTTTTAGCCATCTGGTTTTCACAGAACAACTCCTTGTTCCTCAAAATTTGGCCTGTAGTCCTGACAATCCCTTTAACAGTACTGGTTTTACATCTCTTCTTAAGGCAATTCCATCTAGTCTGCATTTTCAATGACTTTCAGGAATGTCCCTATAATATAGTCATTTTTCTCCACCATATAAAATGCTAATT
Source organism: Gymnorhina tibicen (assembly GCA_013399875.1). Lineage (NCBI taxonomy): Eukaryota > Metazoa > Chordata > Aves > Passeriformes > Artamidae > Gymnorhina > Gymnorhina tibicen. The sequence goes on from VXAZ01005765.1 coordinate 1,596,670, forward strand.
CTATTGCTAGAATCATATGACCTACCTTATTTATTTTAAACAAAATGGAAATCCCATCTATTTGAGGCACACATAAGAGCAAGAAAAAACCATGAATAGAGATTTGCTAAAATAATGTGGGTAATCGCCTCCATAATAAAATTTAATCACCTTTTAATATTTATTTTTATATTACTAACGTATTTGTATGTGTTGTATTTTTGTATGTTATATACATATATACATATATATTATATGATATGCATGGTGTAGCTAGTCTTTTGCAGATTTGCATAAACTTATTGAACAAGTGCATCTGAAACACTTATTGCATAGAAAACTTGAACTGTACACTTTAAATAATGACTTTCAAAGGATAAACTGTAATCTTCTTTTATGGCTGGTACAAATTTATATTGAAGCTTCACTGAAATGTACAATTTTTCAGCAGAGTTTACTTAATGTTAATCTATTCATTTGGGGGTAAATGCAGAATTTAATGGTGAAGTGATGTAACTAGAATATAGTCTCAAGTGGTGTGTTAGGTTTATCAATCAGTGAAAATTGTGCACTTGAGTGTAAGAGCACATGCCTATCCATATGATTCTTGCAGCCTCAGTTAATTGAAACCCTTTTTCCACCCTATTATCAATACTTGAAAAATAGCTCCAACCACATCTATTAACCAGTGCCTTAATAGACGCTTTATCAGCTCCGTATAAATTGCACATATTTTGCTAAAAAGCAATTTTGCTAATACAAGGGTCAGTTCTGTGGTTCACTGGAGATGTTCACTCAGGAGGTGTTGGGGCACAACTGGATGGATGGATAGAGATGGATAGAGCTGTGAGCCTGGTCTTCAAGCCCCTGCAACGCTGTCAAGGTTGGAGGTCTGATCTGATTAACGCTCTCAGCCCTCATTAATTTTAACAAAAGCAAGGTGTACTCATGATGAAAATTAGTTAGGCATGGTCACTTGCACAGGGAAACTAAATCAGACTAGAAATATGTGGTTTTAAATTTCCTATTTAAAAAAAAATGCCAAACTTTAGACTCAGGACATCAGAATTATACACTAATACTGCTATGTCCTAAACAACTCTGAAATTAAAAGTTCTTCTTTCCAAAGCAGCTTCTCCAAATTTTTAATTCATATTGATAATTTCCTTTCTCCCATAGATACTTGACTTAAATGAAGAATAAATAGAGATTTTCTGTGCAGCTTGGCTCAGTGTCTCCTGAGATCATGGACAATTCAGCTGTCAATTCAATTTAGCCAATTGTCAACATCGTGAATCAACAGTAAAAGAAAAATGAAAGCGTCTACAAAATAGGAAGAAAAAGAAGGATATGAGATACTCAGCAGTATCTTATCTAGTGCTACCTAAAGCTCTCTAAAGGCTTCTCTAATCCTTAAAGGCATTTTGGAGCTTTGAATCCATAGGGTTTCACCTCTGCTGAGAGATTACCCACATACAACAGATCATGCTTTTGTTTTTGTGATCAGATTGTTTAATCAGTTCCAGCAGATGCGAAGATACAGGTAAAGGGAAGTTATGCTGGGTGATGCTTAGTTTTGGGGACATTCTTTTTCATGGTTAATTTGACTCCCTGTTCCTCAGGGAAACTTGTTGCCATCACACAGAACAGAGCTTTGCAGTGTTGGAGGGGTCCACTGGACAGCATGAATTTTTTTGTGGTTACTGTTAATTCTTTGTGTAGATCTGTCCCTATGATCTTCATGGGCAAACCAGTGGAGCCTTGAGAATTAACTAATACGGATCTATACTCAGTTGTATGCAGAGGTAATATACTGGAAGCATTTGCATTACAAGTGAACAAATAGCTTTCCTTTTAGTCTTAAAGTGCAGTTTTATGGGACCATATATTAAGTAGGAAGGCAGAGCTGAAACTGGTACTACATTTATCAAGGTATGTATAGTTTAGTGCTTGTGGCATAGATATTCATAGGCAGGAGAAAAGAGCCCCCACCACAGCCATCAGAGCAGAGCTATAGATCTGCAAACTCACCCAGGCCAGGTTTGAGCTCAGAAAGATGCTAAGAAACCTGGTTTGTATAAAGGAAATTAGGGCTCAAAGTTACAAAAAGGGTACAAAAAAGATCAGTGCTTTACCATATTAACAAACGTATTGTTTTCATTGTCAAGACTTCATAAATTATACTACAGTGGGCAGACAAGGCAAAACCATAGCTGAAAGCTATCACGAATCTTGTTATGCAATGAAGAACTTCCTTTTACAGTGGGGTATTTCTTCACTGAGAGAAGATCATTGCTAAAAAGAGTAGGTATTTATCAATTTTCAAAGGTCTTGGCCCATGAAAGCTAGTGTTAGATTTGGAATTTCTCTTTTGTTGCCAAGGTGACAAACACTTATAAATATACCACATCTTCTAATGTGCTTTTAACTTAGTATTTTTATGGCTTTTAAATCAGATACCATTAGCAAATATATTAGGTAATTTAGCTGAAAGACCATTTTCTACTAACACTTTTTGTTACATTTCCCCAGGTACTTCAGTAAATGTCTGTTGTGACATTCCAGTCCTGCCAGGCTTCTAGCATATAAGGATACATACAGTACATCTGGTAAGAATTAACATATTACCTTAGGGCTTTCTGGTTTTTTGTATTGATAATTACAAATTGTATAAAAGAAGACAAATACTAAGGATTGGATCCTACAGTCCACTGACTTCAGAGGGAACTCTGTGGAGGTAATGACTCTGGGACTGGCCATACTGTGTGTTGTTATTTTTGGCTCCCATCTCCCCTTTTTATAGCCAAGTAACGAGGCTGAAAACACAGGGGAGACCATAACGGTTCCATAGCTGGGCACTTCCCTCTGCAAAGGAGAAGCAAACAAACCAACAAAACCTGTCTAGGTGTTTTCTTCTTTTTCATAGACTGGAAGGCCAGAGGAGACCTTTGCCATCATCTGGTTTGATGCCCTGCAGGACACCAAGCCAGGAGCTTTCCTGCCAGGAAACCGTCTGGCAACCATACAGGCCATGTCTCAGACAGAGCATGGCTTGAAGGAGACTAGCTTGGAAACTGGTGCTGGCAGATGAGGTAGCAACATCTGCAGGAGCTGCTTGTCCACAGGAGGCAGCTGCACCTCAGGAGTCTCTTGGGGCCATGGGAGAGTGACCTCCCTGTGGGCAGGTGCTGCAGTCACCAGTGGTAGAGCCATGAGAGGGCTCGGCAGCAGGACTGGGGCTCCACAAGTGAAGGTGTCCAGGGCCCCTCTGACTGCACAGAACACTTCCCTGTGCTTTTCCTGCTACAAAACCACATCTGGAGGCAGGGCCTGGGCTGGGCTCTACTCCCAGGACCTCCATCTCATCCTAGGAGTCCCATCCTGCGCTGAGGAGCATCCTGGCTAGGAATGCATCCATATGAGCAGGCAGGGCTGGAGAGGTGGGGTGCTGACAGAAAGAAGCTGTCACTTCAAAATACAATTTTTTTTTTAATTTTGACAAAGCTTTGCATCACTGAGGATTAAGCACAGTTCATAAACCAGTGAATAAGCTTCCTACAATAGTAGTGTGTTAGATTGGGTGGAAAAGTCCAATGGAGAAGCATCCAGGAAACATCTTTCATGCCTGCATATTAAATTTAATCTTCCACCTCCGTCTTTTAAGATTTGGCATTCATCTACTAAAAAAAGATGTTGATCTGAAAGAAAAAGAGAGGGGAAAAAAACCCAGTCTGCTATAACAGTTTGCTTGGCAAAATGGGAGAGACGTGAGGAATGAGTTGTGTGTGAGTTACAAAGAGCCATCCTGCGCTGTAGACACTGGGCCTGTATTTGTCACTCTCACCCCCAGCCCAGCACTGTCCCATTGGCCTCTTCATTCAGCACAGCTATCTGTCATGAAGAATTTAAGTTTCATATTTTCATCTGTCAGTTGTGAAAAGGCCTGTCAGCTGAAGCTTACACTACCATTTGCTAAAAGGCCTATAGCCCATGCTGACAATACACTCTTATATTTGTGCTTCCAGGCTCCAGATAATCCCCTCACTTTCCTCCTCAGCAGTCCAGTTATGATGAGGCTTAAATTGCATATTTTGGGGGTTTTTAAATCCAGATTTTGCTGATAAATGCTATCAGCGGGAATGAAATGAAATACAGCACGGTTTAGCTCTTATTACCAGCATTTTGTAAGGGCTATAGAGACAGTATTCATATTAAACAGGTTAATGTCTATAATGTCTATAGTCACAGGAACTAAATGTAGGAATGCTAATATCAGCTTTTATCTACTTTGTCTGTTTGCCATCCCTGAAAAAAAACCACCCATCCTTCATACAGGGCATTTCCCAGTTTGTTTGTTTAATTTGATTTGCAAAGGGAAATAAGATAACCAGCTCATTACAAATCCACAGCCAATTGTTTTATGCTCTGAGATACTACCAAATTACCCATATAATGCCACAGAAAGAAGAAAGTGTCTAAATTCCCAAAACACGCTTTCAAACCCCAACACTTTCCCTGTAAGACTGTTAACAAAATTACCAAAATAAAAAACTGGTCACCAACCCATCTCAATCTCTTGCATGTTTATGAGGGTAAGGAAGGATACAAGGACACCTATAACTTTAGGACTGCACAACTTTGATTCTCACATCTGAAGAACAACACAGCAAAAAGTAAAATTACTTCAAAAACTCAATCTCACTTGAGGATTGTCAGGGAACACAGCACAATAACCAAGGTTAAGCATTTGCTCGTCTCTAAGAAATCAATTTTCCAACCATAATGCAACTGCAAAGAAATCATATCTTTAATTCATTACAGGCTTTTAAATTGCCTAATTGATTATGACTCAATTACACTTTCTGAAAAAATATGAGGTTACGTCCCTATGAAGCAACTTTACCTTTTCCTTCTTAGATGAAACATAATTTTTCCCTGTAGTTCTAAAATAGTGTTAAGATAGTACAGTAGTACCAGAGGTATTTCTGTTTCATTACTTTATGTTGTTATTTGGAAACTAACTTCAGAGCAGTGTTTTTAAACCCATGGTCTGAGACGGTCTGGAAGGAGAAGAGAGAGGGACTCTGCAAAAATCCTTTGAAAAGCAGTCTTACTGTCAACGGGTTTCAGCCTGATCCCCTTTTTCCCTGGAAAGAGTTTTCAAGATTTCACATTAAAAAAAAAAAAAAAACAACAGAAAAACGTTGAGATTACTGCCTTGGAATATCTTTTTCATGAGAAGTAAGACGGAAAGGTGCTTACCCTCAGCTGGCTTCTGTTCAGAAAATGAGAGCAGCTACAAGGCAGTGTATAAAGTGACTCCATGGAAAAGTTCCTGCACGTGCTTCGCATGGTACTCCTGTGATTAAAACAACTTCTGTGTGCAGATTTGAGCCCATAAATGTCCTGCAGGTCAGAAAATAACACCATAACACTACTGAAAAAGCTTGAAATACAGGACATCCTTGAATGTCCTAACTGTTTAGGTTTAGTTGTCTTCTACTATAGCCAGCTGTGGCAAAGAATTCTCCCAATGGTGAAGGATTCTCTCACCTCAAAAATATATTTTGTCCCTGCCATATCCTTTGGCTGTGTCCCCCCAGTAGGTAAAGAGCAACCAAGATAAATGAAGCTAAAAGACAGTACTGTATAACAGTGTACATTTTTACTTTATTTATTTACATGTTAAGATTTTATTAGGATAGTATAAATAACAATAGGTGACATAAAAATATGTTAATAGTATTATTAACAGTAGCAATGATTACTAGACATCCAATAAACCTATTTTTTTTGTAATGATAGTGAAATATTGCCAAGACAATAGCAATAGGGCATTGTCTGTTCAATCCCTGGTTCAAAGCAGCAAGTACATCCTGCCCCAGCATATTCCCACACAACGGCTTTTAGAAAGGACATGTGGGAATTAAGATAAATAGGGATCACTCTGAAAGACAGGGAAAAGGAAACAGCAAAACTGGTGCAGGGAGTTTTGGAGGTCTCTGAGAAGCTAATCAGTGATTTGTATTAACTATTTTTCTGTCCAAAAGATTGAAATATCTGAGGAACAGAGGTTTTGTTTTTCTGTATGTTACCATGTGGAGTATTTTGGATCTCACTATGTTCTTACTGTTGTTGCAAACAAGAATTCCCTCAGCATGGCATGCATGTTGAGTATCTTAAATTTTTTTAAATGGAGAAGACAAATATATTTTGTTTTGGGAGATTACTCCAGGAGCTGTAGCAAGTGATTTGATTCCCTAAGCAATACAGACCTTGAATGTATGAGTACCTCTATCTTGGGGTAAAAATTCAGAAAATAGTTTCACCTCACTGAAAAGCAGGATTTTGCTCCTGGGAATTTCCCACCTAAGCTAAGAGCCCTGCTTTTGTCTCTCAAGTTACTCATTAGAAGCAGGCTCATGCCTCATTTAAAGAACAAATGGAGGAGGCAGATCAACATTTCTTTCTGCATTTCTTTTTACCTGCAATTTGGGAACAGCTTTGGTTAAATCCAGGTTAGTGTTCTCCACAGGTAGGTTCAAATCAATATAAGGGTGTCCAGTATATTTGTAGATGGAGAAAAGAGTGAGAATTGCTCTGGTAGAATTTGTTCTCTTTACAAGTTAGAAATACTGGCCTTTTCTACCACTTTAGGTTGGGCAGTTCTCTCCTCCAGCTGGTGGCTTTTAGGACTTTATTCCCAGGGGCTGAGCAGCTACTTTTAACTGCTTTAATTTTTGTGAGCTACTAAGGCCCTACCCTCTGTGAAGACCCTCAACACTTAATTCAGGGTAATAAACCCATGCAGGCAGCCAGATACTTAACTACCAGGCACAGCAAATACTCGTCTCAGAAGTCCCTTTTAGATCTGAGCCAAACCTTTCTTCCCCTTTCTGTTATTCGTATTGCAATTATTCCTTCTTCCTGCCCTCCAGTCTCTTTGAAAGGATTTGTTTGATTATTAGCTACATTTTTCTACTTTAAGTTTGCAGGTGGGTTTGACTCAACACACAAGCAGATGCCAGGAAAAATCACTTCAGTCGGGTGCAGAGCTCAAGGTAGTGACAGGAGATCTCATCCCTGGTCAGCGCTGCAATCCACTGGCACTGGTAAAGCAGCTGCTGACACGAAAGACCTCATGCCTATATCCATGAAAGCAGTGGCCATGTCCAGCCCTCCTGGTGGGAAGCACTGGGTGCAGATCTCTGGGGCTTCTTGGAGGAAGCTGGTTGGACTCCGAGTCCTTGCTTAGTCGGTCCTGGGATAAAAAAAACTACATCTTGTCCTGCCACAATGCAGATACAGCTGCTACCACCAGAGCTGGTGGTAAAATTCCTAACTTCTTTCATACCTTCTGCATGCAAGGTTTATCTTTAGTTCTATGAATATTTTATTGGCATGCCCACATTTCCCAGAAACTTTAGGCTCCTTTACTCTTATTTTCTTGTTTGCTTCACTAGAGAATAAGAGGCCCAGACACCAGGCATTTAAATTAGGATTATACTGTTCAATCCTTCTACAGTGTGACAAAGTTATCAAGACCAGCTCTGTGCAGTTATTGCCCTTCTGACCTTTAGGGTCCATACTGGTTTTGATCTGACACTGCAGCAATAAACTGTGGAGGCCGGTGGGCCTGCCAAGGAAGAAACTGCAACAGCCCCCTGGAGAGATAAGCCTTAGGAAGAGTGAGTCTCCCAAGAGGCCTTGTGTTGAGTATGTTAATTATGCAAATGTACCCCCGTTCTGTTCTCCTGATTGGCCCGTTGGCCTCCCTACCCCTTTTTACCTTATATGTTCCTTGTGCTAGAAAGTTCTCCCTCCCTGTTCCCCCATTGGCCCCCGTTCCTTTGTCCCACCCTCAGTATCTCCCCATTGGCTCTTGTACCCTGGCCCCGCCTATGCTCCGCCCCTGTGCCCTCAGATCATTGGCCCTGGTGCTCTCTCCGCCCCCATATAAAAACCCCTTACCCTCCTTTGTTTCTTGCCTTCATCCTTGGACCCCTTTCCCTGTGGCTGGAATAAACCTTCCCTGTGGAACCCTACATGGAGGCCCTTCCCGGACTCTTTTATCATCGGCTTGCGTGCGCGTATAACCGTGTGCGCGCAGTGGCCTCGCCGAAGCGGCTTCTTGCGGAGACGCTTTTGGGAAGGTCGCGGCACTTTACCACTGACACCCACCGCAACAATGAACTTTCTTTGTTTCATTTATGGGCAGGATGGCATGTGCCTCCAGAGACAGAATGACCCCGAAGGAGAGATGCAGTAGGACCTGTGTGGGAAGCAGTGGCAAGAATATTTGCCATCCGTGTTTTATCCCACTACTTGGCCTTGCGCTGTTACCAGCAGTTGTGTTGCTCAGGTCAGGCCAGACTGCAGGAAAATAGTAAGAAAAAACCACAGTAATATTTCCTTTTTGAGTTACAGAACAGTAAAATCAACAGCATGCAGCTACTTGTCTTGCTCTGTGAAACGAATAAATGGACTAAGGACAAATAACTTCAGTCCCCAATTTTCCATAGCTTCAATCCCATCTTTATTGAACTGAGAGGATCCTGGATATTAAATGAGATGGAAGGTATTTTTTTTTTGCATGGCGTGCAGCTGACAGAGCATAACAGATGAAGGTACATAAGTGCTATGGAGCCAGAAGATTTCCATGTTGCCGTACTGTACATCCACAAGTCATCTACTTCAAATTGCTCACTTTGTGACATGTACCGAGGTGGGGGAATTCAGAGACTCCAGCTGACAAGATGTGAACAAACAGGCTCATTTCTTCCACAGACAGAATTTTTATTATGTTTCTCTCACTTTGTTCTTTGAATCAGTATTTCTTCACAGTTTTTAAACGACACATCTTTGTAAAAGTCATGGCTTCTCACAATGTTATTAATTTCAATTTGAGAGGTTTGAAAGAGCAAGAGCACAATTAATTACACAGTATGAAATAGTTAGATTTAACAGGAAACTGTAAAGCTTTATTTTTCTAAGTGTTTCTCAACTCCAGCACTAAGTGAAAGTAAAGCAAAAGAGGCTGGACTTTTTAAATGTCAAAGTAATTTTGGCCTATCTCTGGCCCTTCCATTTGCCACATTAAAGCAGCCCTGTTATTCTGTAAACTTTATAGGCTCAGTTGGAGTACAACACAGCATTTGCCAGGACCAGCTTTAAGGGTAGACAAAGTAGGTAGTTGCCTACCCTAACAAGGAGCTAGATGCAGAAAAAAAAAGAAAATCAAATTTGCAAATATAAAACATTATTATTTGCCAACAGTGTTTCCTGATCAAATTGTCCAGAAAGTGTAATATAATCCTTCAGGTATTTTTTCAGAGAGTGAAGAAACCCATGGGGGAGGACATGAAAATATCTTTTTCTCTGACATAAAAGGGGTGAAGTGTGGCACCACCTTCTGCTGCTGTGCTATTTGAGGTGGCCTTTGGCAGCTGATGGGCAAGGCGGCTGGTGGGAGCAGATCTGCTAACCCTGCAGAGCAGAGGGCAACACACCTCAACACGCCTGCTGCTATGGAAAAACCTTGCCTCTACAAGCAAGTAGTTTTGGAATAGCTTTAGAGCGTTTTTGCTCAAAATAAACTGCCTTGCAGCCATAGGTAAAAGTTAGGGGGTTTTTTGTTCTCACATTTAGTTTTAAACAGGCTGGTGTTCTATCCCACATCAACTGCAAATTAGACTAAAACAACTGTTCTGCATTTTTTAACTGATTTCTTTTATCTTTGCAGTTACTACATTGTAGAGAAGCATCGCCATTTTAGGTTTCTAGTACCTGAAGACGGCAGTCTTGGAAGCTGGAATCTTTTAAATGGAAAGCAAGACAGAAATGACAGTGGTACACAATGAAAAAATAATTTCTGGGACCAGATATTCAAGTCTCTTAGTTCTGGCTCAAGCAAGCAAATTAAGGTAAAACCCAGAGGGACAAATATACTGCACAGATCAGCTTGGAAAGCATCCTTTTATAGAAACAAACGGGGAAGTAAAACAGTGCTTTAAAAGTGCATTAAGTATACTTTATTCCTCAGCTCAGAGTTAATTCAAGCAATAAACTCACAGATTTCACACAAGTTAAAGCTTCCTACAAATCTCACAACTGAGTTCCCTACTGAACCTCAGGGGAAGCTTTTATAATGATAACTCCCTTCCCCCACCTCCAAGATGACCTGGAAATGTTTAAAGAATTGTGCTCCTGTCCTAAGACTTTTTTTTTATTATTGTTATTACCTGTGTTTTTCTCTGAACCAGGTATATAAAAGAGAGGGGATTTCCCCTTGCACCAATTAAAACTCAAATCTCACCTCTCCTTTCTTCCCCTACAACAAGAAGTTAACCCCTGCTGAGCTTTTTCCCCCAAGGCATCTATAAAGCCTCACAGGTGAGCTTGCTGCAGTAAATAGAATGAATCAGCCCCAGATCTTCTAACAGATAAACACCAATCTTTTATTCTAGCCACCTGGCTTTGGACTTATCAGACAAGAAAATGGCTGTGGTTTGAGTCAGGTGGATTTTCTTCTCTTTTGCAGTATTCTTCCTTTTGTATCTTCTTTCCTTTAGCAAGCACTCTTGGGAGCAAATGTGCTTTGGAACATCTTCAAACTGGGATTTTTCTCTCTGAAAAGCCACATTGTGATGCTTTTTGTTGGAGGAAGTTACCTTGTTTTCTGTAGGCTCAGTCTCTTAAAGTCTTTCAGTTGTGTCAGAACTATTATTTCACCAAGTCCTTGAAATACGGATGAATTTGTCACACCTGGACAGAAGTAGTATGAAAATATTTTCATTAAAGGTTTAATTGTAATTACATCTAGTTCTTATACCTTAGGGAAAATGAAAAGCTTTGTGTGGTTTTATAGGTAAATTTGTCTTGTCTCCCTGTGGTTTTGACCATAAGAATGTAGAGTCAAGAACTGTAATAGTTCACTAAAATATTTCCTATCCTAGATGTGCATGAATCATATAATTGTTTGTCTAATGAAGCACTTAAGAATAACTAGAAGAAATGAAATGCATTAAGGTGTTTAACAGGAGAACGGACCATTGCGCCAAATTGCTTCAAATTTTTATGATTGTTTTCAAGGAGGGAGTACAGTGAGAGGATGACAAGTCAATTCTCCAGTTCAATTTCTACCTCTTCACTGATTTCATGTTATAAGTAAGTGTTTTATAGGGCTGCTTTCAATTTATTTTCTGGTTCTGGCAGAGGGTACTGTCCTGTTGCCTTTAAATTTCACCTTTCTCTCTTACCTTATATGCTTTCAGGAGAACACAATCAAATAATGTTGAGTCCTCTCTTTCTGAGTACTTCTAAGAAGTATTTCTCAGCAAAACCACTTATTTAAAACTTTTAACATAAATTTTTTGGGAACTGCTGCTACCCACAATTTTTTGTAAGTCTATCACTGGGGAAATAATAAGGAGTCCGTGTTTTGAGGCTTTAAAATGTGTGCCTTTTGTCTGCTGCTTTTTTACTTTCTTCGCTCTAAAGGGATTGGTCTTTCTGCAAAAAAACCCTTACAGAAACAGTAATCATCAGTCTCATGTGCAGTGTGGGTATTCGTACCAGATAGCAGCATAGGTACACTAGCTAGAGTTCATCTGGGGTTAAATTCTGGGAAAGCCACAGGAGAACAGGCCTCTATTTAACCGGCATTTTGTATCTACAAGGGCGGTTGTGTTGCTAAAATCCAGGCAGGGTAAATGTGTTCAGAGGACTCTGATATTAACTGATCCACTGCCGAATTTATAATCGCCATCAGTGGTTTATTGGTTTTGTTGTGTTTCTTAACCATTATGATATATTTAGGGGCATTGCTACATGTGTTTGTTGAAATCTTTCTTCTCAAGAGCTGTAATTTGTATTCACTCACTGCCTGTGAATTATTCCCTGGAAAAGGAATGTTAATTGTGTTGGTGACAATAGACGCCAATATGTATTTACATAAATAAACATTATTATTTTATGCATAAAGCATTTTTTAAAGCAATTTTCTTTCTCATGGAATTGAGAAATATTGTCTCATTTTCTTACTTGGTGACTTAGAGAAAGTAATTTTTCTACATTGCATTTTGTGCAGAAAGAAAGATGGGCAGAAAAATACCCATATTATTTGTAAAAAATGGGAATTAAAAATAATTAGTGAAACAGGACAACTTAGAGGATTGGTAATAGAATCCAGAGCCTTTTCTCTTCCAGGTGTTCAGGCTCTGGGTAATGAACATGTCATAAATACCTCCCTGGCGAGGTCAGCAGTTTCAATGAGGTTGTGTCAAGAGTGGCAGGAAGGCGTTCATGCATGAGCACTGGTCACTGGAAGCCCCACACCCCTTGTCTATCACAGAGGGGCGAAGACCGGGCTGTGTTATTTAGGTTACCTCCAGCCCCGTTGCCATGGGACCCTCTGCCAGGGGAGGCTGTCACCCTGTGCCCTGGCATGGGCTGCAGCTGTTTGTGGTAGCTGTCCTGAGAGAACCTCCCGGGCCATAGCACTTGCTGTGTTTGCTGTGTGACTTGTGCTGGCTGCTCTTTGCCTCCTGTGGCTGTGCATAAAATGCAACAGCAAAGGGGCCCTACAAGGTTTACGTGCTGGAAGAAGGAAATTATGGCTTACTTGAGGCAGGAGATGCGCTAATTCTGGCATCACACTGTAATTCGCACAGTCTGCTTCCATGTAAAAATCATTACTTTAAGGAAATGCCACACTTGCTAACCTCAATCCATACTCTTCCTCACTGTAGAGGAGCAAGGGCTGGATCCCAGCCTTTTCTGTTTGAGGGCAAAGATGCTCACAGACTTGCTTAGAAAAAAGACATAATCTTTATTGAACTGAGAGTTTGTATTAACATCATTAGAAGTGTAGTCCTTGTTTTGAGCCTTTTGAAAGCAGCAAACAACTTGGTCAGCAGGCCATGTCCAGCACTAAAGAGAATTAATTCCTCTTTTTATTTATATGGGAAATAGGGTCTGTGCAGTTTCTTAGCACTCCTCAGAGCTGTGAAGGGAAGCTAATGCTCGGAGCTTAGCTGCATATACCTTTAAGTATTTCTAATTGAAAACCACAAAGCATTGTTTTCTCTTCGAGAATCAGTTCCCACTTTGGATTTAGGAAAGAATGCAACACTGAGATAATCTCACTTTTCCCATCATCATCCTTTCATTCTTCTCTACTCCCCTCCCCAGACACAAGGTGACATATCCAAGTACTTGTCCTTCAACAGATTCTTCAGCAAGCAACAGAGCAGAAAGCCCTAATATCTATTCATTTGTAATCTGTCATTCTTAAAGTATTAAGGACAATTGACGTCACATGTCTCAGGTAATTAGAATAGTCAGCCTTTGCTCCACATTTTTAAAGTAAGTGTCTCAAACTCTTAATCAGTACGTTTATTGATGTCTTTCAACATATCTGTTTCTTGTCAAGTGTGTGTTAGATTTTTAAAAAATCTTGCATACTGAATTGTGCAGGAGAATTATATTAAAACCCTCTTTCTATTGCTTTTGTAATTAAATAAAATATATTAGTGACAACGTGGTATTTTCCACATTCAGAGTAATCAATCTCTTTTTTAATATGGAAAACTGCTCAAAAGCAAATTAATAAACATAAATGTCAGGAGTTACATTTACACAAATGTTTTAGTACTTGTTTTCCCAAGTTTATATTTCCACATCAAGCAATATTAACTATGATAATAGCTAATACCATTTTACAAGCTCTAAGGGGCTCATTAAAAAAGCTTGTTGGATTTCTTCAGCTGTTAGTGATCTTAGCAAGAAAAAGCAGCCATTCTTCACCCCAGAAACCCAAGTCCTAACTTTGGTTGCTAATGCAGGTTTATGTGATTTTTGTTAGCTATAGGTTCATTTTGTTAGCTTTGGGAGACCTCTAGGACAGGTACACCAAAGTTCAGTGCCCTCTTGCAGCACAAGCAGTCTCAGCAGACCGTGCTCTCCTGGTATAGCAGATCTTTTGTGAGAAGAACAATCTTTAGGGTTTCCTAGGGTGTTGCTATTATTCTATGGCTATGGCTACAGGATCTTATCCACAACAGACTTCTGAGGCTCACTGTCACATTGCTCATTTCAGCTGACCTTTTCCAGACACTGTTCCCCAGCACCCCTTTAGCAAAGCACAGGCAAGTCTCTCAATAGCTGTACTATTGTTTTGGTCCCTCTATGCTTTAGAGCAGAGGTTACTCAAACCATTCTGCAAACGAATCGCAGTCTGACTTCATGTATGGGACAGAAGGAATAAAAAAGCAATTTGGACTGGGTTTGGCTATGAAGACAGAGTGCAAAAGCAGTTTGGGCAGCAGGAGATTCATGTCTTTCTTTGCCACGCTTTTCTTCTGTTAATCACAGCACACCAAAAGCAGAAGAATCTTTCCACAGCAGGGATTTTGCATGAACTGCAACAATGAAGTCAGAACAGTACAAGGAGTAAAGGTGGTCTCTCCATTCCTTTGCCAGTGTTTGCCCTTGTGTACACCACACTCCAAGACTTTCTGCCTTAGGATGTGATATATTTCAGTCCCATTGAGGGACTAGTTTGAACTCTTAAACTGAGAATCTTGTTTTTTGGTTCAGGTATTTCTTTTTTTTTCCAAATTTGACAATAAATTAATAACAAAGGATAGAGAGGAATATACTGTGATAAAACAAAAATTTAGGGATAGTCTGGTGTTGTCACCATCTCCTGGATGTCTCTCAGCCACAGGATCTTACCCTGTGGAATAGGCATTGTAGACAGACTGAGAACAACATGTAGACATACACGCCCCTTAAATGGATATAGTGCAGATCTTTTGCAGATCCAGCTTGATGGAAGAAAAAGGGGTTAACTTCAGTAGCTCTTCCTTTCTTTGGCACTCTCTCTCTCCTGTACATCATCATCTTCAGTTGTGCAGACTGTAGCGACAAGAAAAACGGGAGAGAAATTCAAGTGGATGGGGTGAAATCCAACCTGAGCCTTAGTGCAGTCTCCACTCCCGTCGGAAAGCTGATTGCTTATAATAAGAGAGCTCTTTATACGTAAGGGCTGGGTACATGATTCACTACAGGAGATACAAAGGAATATGTTTGAGGCATGCTTATCAGGAGTTCCCTTTTTGGTGAATTTTTCCTCTCTTTCCTTCATCTAGGACCTTCCATTCTCTTTAGGACTTGGATTAAGTTAGAATGGGACTGTGAGGATGCGGAAGGAGAGAACTCCTTACTGAGGAATCTGTGCACACCATGCATGCAAGTCTATGACAGAATACACTGCAGGCAACAAATGAACCCCCAGGTTCATCAAAGAGTGAAAGACCCATGGGGTGTGAAGCAGCTGGAAGTGCGGTAAGTGCTGTGAGAGTTTGCTCTTTCAAAACATGTGTGTGTTTGTGTCTCTCTTTGCTGAGCAGAATAACTTGATTACAGACAGGCCATTAGGTCTGTCCAAGCAGCACAGCATTGTGGTTTTTTTGTGGTAATGACAGCTCTCCAGATCCAAAAAGCAAAATGAAGTCTTCCTATGGGTGGCTATCTCCATCAGCCAAGGAGATATATCTCAGTACTGCAGTATGTTGGGTACCACAGTGATTCTGAGTTGTAAACTTCACTGGCTATTTGTTTATAATGGAGGAATTCTCTGATTTACCTTACTTCTCCTTTCCTTAAGAAAGCCCTTGTTTGGAGATGAGACAAACCGCTTTCGTTAAGAAATTTATTGGATCTGCACAAACATAATAGTTTCTCCTTTTTGTAACATATTACTCAACATGGAATAATTAGGAATGGAAGAGTTGCACTGAGCAGCAGAAGGACCATACTTGCCTCCCACTGAATCATTTCTGCCTCTTTAAAGGATTCATTTCCCAATTACTAAATTTTGAACATAATATTTAACCTTTACCTTCTTTAGTTTGCATGCACTTTAGATAAGCCTGGTAATTAAGGACTGTTGCTGCATTTTGAAAATACGGGGCCCCATTCTGGAAACCATTACTGTTACAAATTATATCAGAGCATATTTGATGTAAAAATAACTGTGATTTTAATATACCAATGATTAGATTTAGATTGTTACCTTCATTCATTTCATTGGAAAGTACCTACCTGCATCCCGCTTACTGCTTTGAAATTATTTTATGTGGGTATCTAAACATGCACACAGTGATGTATTGCTGTTTATCGCTCTGTTAGTTCACCAAGAGCCACTTCAGCTGAGCTGCAAATTCAAAATCTTGCCATAGGAGAGGATAATTGGCTTGTGCTTTTGTGGTTTATGGTGTCACCAAACCCTTTGACACAATTCTAGCTCTCTGTTGAATGGATGTTAATCTATTCTTACTCTAACTGTTGATTTAATGTTGATATAACATCCATCTATACTTCTCTTTCCCAAGAAGACACTGTAAAATTCAGTTATGATAGTAAATATTGTTTCAACTTGAGACTTTGTGACTCCATGGAAAGTAACATCTTAGTGAATTTTTATAGATTTTGGCTTTCTAAAACATATAATATTTTATCAAGAGGAAAAATGTTGATACTGGCTCTGTTCAAACTTTTATTTCAGGATTGGGACAAAAGAAACTTGGTTTCTTAAAAATGTCCAGTGCAATTTTATCACCTATTAAAAACCATAAAATAGATCTAGATTATAAAGTTTATAATAATATATATAATCTATATATAATGTATAATAATTTATAGCTAGGTTATTAACAGATATCTATGTTACACCTTTTCAAAACTAAGATTGCATAAACTGGGTCTCTTTTTCTTCAGTTAGGCCAGTTATAGCCACAAAAATGAGTTATTATGTGCACTGCATCTTGTTCAGTTCAGAATGATATTGCTCTGAATCCCAGAACTAAAAAGGGGCCAAAATGGAAGCTAGAGAGTCAGGCCTTAGCTTTATCCCAGTATGACTCTATTGACTTAACAGCAGCTCAAAACTTTACAGAATGGACTTTCCCTCAGGTTGGAGCTTTTCCACATGAAATTCAGGAAGGAGGTAGGATGGGAGTTTGAAACCTTCCTTCTTGGTTAGGGAACTGGCTGTGTTTGGAGTTAAAAGGGAAGTTGTTCTTCACTCCAGGTCTAGAGGGCTCCTGAGTAGAGCAACCAGGTGTAAGACTTCAACTCAAGATGGCAGAAAGCCAGCGGGAGCAATTGCTATCCTGACTTAACTCCTCATCTCCTCTCAACTAGCGAGTATCTCTGAAGCAGAGATTGGAAGAAGTTAAAGTGCCAGGTCTGAATCTGAGCTTTATTTGGCCCAGAAGTAGATCTTAGGCTAAAATATAGTACTGTCCCTCTGACCAACCACAGGTGGTGTGGTAAAAATGAGCAGCTTTATGGTATGTTACAATTCACATTCTTGCTGGGGCAGATCCAGCTTGGATGTCTAGAAAGCACAAAGCACACTGGAGCTGTAGCCACAACAAATAATGAGTGGGTTGGTGTGAACGTTTTTATCTGCAGTATGTATTAATTGTTCTTTACTTCCTGACAGGAGAAGATGAGCACAGCTGAAAAGAGAGGAATGTTAGGGTATGCCTGGGGAAATGTGGAAAGCTGAAAGGCAAGGCCTTGTGCTCTTAATAACCATTATAATAAATTAGCATATGCTACAAATAATGCATCAGAAAAAGGAAAAAAAGAAGCTGTCTTGTAAAGCAGGACATAATTCTGCGACATGTCTACTCTCTCTAGATAAAGGTTTGAATGGTTTTCCCAGGAAGAAGCTTTATGCAAATGCATACTGTCATGTGAATCAGATTAAGGGAAGAAAGACTATTTATGCATGAAATCCAAACATGCTTCTGGGGAAAGAAGAAGAGAAATAAACCCTTTCTTTCACCTCAAATACAATATATGTGCAATGACTAAAAAGAAATGAATGTGTCACCTCTATTACTGACACTAAGTGATTTCCCACTAACAATTAGCATGAATCATAGTGATAAAAAACTGAGATGGAAAATATCTATTAGAACACCCAGTCCACCTCCCTGTAAGTACAGGAATCTCCCTGACAATTTCTATATGAAGCAGTTCACTGCTTAATACTTGGTGTTTTCATCAGTGCCACTTCACACAGGCATTTGCTAAGATGACTTTACAACTACCACATCTGTTCTTCACCTGAAAAAAAGAATTACATCAGTTTTGCTCTTCCAGAACAACATCCTTCTGGAAAGACTTGTGGTCCTGGAACTTTAAATATAAAGGGTTGTCTTTGCTTTCATGAACCACAGAAGATGTACAAATTGTTCCTGTATTCAACAGCAGCATAGAAAGCAAGCAAAGGAAGACACTTGGCTACAGTGAAATAAAATAATGTAGCCAAAGAATTTTGGGTAACACCAAACTGGACTCTATTCCGTGGGAAAGGTGCACATGGAGGTGTTTGTGGTTGCCAGGTTTTGGGGATTGTCCTATGCCATGTTTACCCAAAGGGTAGGCTAGAATAAGCTTAGGCTTCCTCAGATTGCTCCCATTAGGGAACAGCCCCCAAAATAATTTGTTCCTGCTCCCTTTTCTCCCCCTGCTTGTCCCTTCTGCTGGTCTGCGTGGGAATCAATGACCCATGTCTGACTGTGCTGGCTCTGCTCCCATCAAGGATCTCTCAAGCAGAGGCATCTCTCAGTCAGCAGCAGAACACCAGGGCTATAGACCACAGTCTAGTTCTTTGTAACCTGTGGGCCAAGCTTCAATATGAATTTAGGACCAAGTTTGGCACTAATTTATTTTTTAATAGTGTAATAGAGATATACCATTAGAAACAAAATTGTCTGGGAGTGCCTTTGAAGGCAGACAGTGTCTGAACCAAGCCTGGAAGTTAACTCACATGCAGCTTGGCTTGAAAGTCCAGGCAGTTGGGTTCATTTCACTGCAATCTCGGTGTACCCAGACTAACTGCTTGTTTATCTGAATCTGTTGGTGTTTACACCAGTGTGGTTCTGTAGGCATATTCCATGTACTTGGAAACTGCCTGACCAGATTTTTAGCTGATGTCAATTGATTTTTCCCCACTAATTTCCACAGAAAATAATTTCTCATCCTGAGCATTTTGCATGAATCTGAGATGCTAGGCTGGACAGTTTGCTGGTCATCCTCAGGCACATCATTATGGTATGATTCAATTCCTATCAAAGTTGACCAGAAAACTGTCTGCTGACCCCAGGGGCTGCTAAATAGACCCTGTGGAAGTAAAGGCTGCAAGCAAGTGTGGAGATAGAGAGCCAAATGCTTTTGTGGGAGGTTTTTGTCTTTAAAAATGTGTGTTTCAGATGTGTGGTGATTCTGTGTTTGTGGCATCCTCCCACATCCCTGCAAAGGCAGCAGCTCCTGTGCAGGAGCTGTTTCTGTCCCAGGAAAGGAGCAATGAAACAAGCCCCCTGCATGGGTGACATCAACTACAAGTTTTGCTTTGGCATCTGTAGATGAACAGAATTCATGTGTATGCAGCCTGGAACAAATGCGAAGGCTGATCAGATGATCCCAGGTAAATAGATTTTTAAAGGATATTGTTCCTCTGAAATGCGTCAATTTTCCCCATGTGAGCTAAAATAATTTAGATTAAATTGATCTGCTCATGGCTTTTCTGATTGCTTGTAATGATTTTTCTGGATTACAATGACCTTTAAGTATTACTTGTAACAGCAGCTCTTACAAAATTTTCAGGCAGAAATCCGATTTACTTTTTATTTAAAATAGATAATGGGCATTTAAAAATAAGTTTCCCAGTCCCGGCACAGACCCAATCATGGGTGCCCTGATACGTAATTCAGCACAGATCATTTTAAAAACAAGAAGTTTGCTGAACAAATACAAGCTTCCCTCAGCCCAGCATGTCTGTCCCCATGGACCAATGAACTTACCCGTGACTCGAGATATTTTTAATTCTGCTCTGGACTTTCTCCAGGAAATCAGTAATAATTACTAATTGTATTTTTGTAAGTTAAATGAAAGGATGCATTCTTTCTTGAAATTCTCCTTTAGCTTTTGCAATTAATTATGTTGCTCTTTTGTGTGATTAATCCTTGTCTTTGTATTACAACTTCACTTAATCAAATAGTACTGTGTAGCATGCCAAGGGTTCTTAAGTGTAAAATATTTTCTCCTATTTTAGTGTCATTTTTTTTCTTTTCTGTGCTACTCACATCTCTGCTAAACTTTTATCAAAGTGATGCTTTATTAAAGAACTAAAGAATTCTAAAATCATCAGGAGAAATTTGCATGAGATTATTGTGTCTTGGCAAAGCCCCCTGCCATGTCTGGAGCTACAAACAGATTTTTGCCAGCTGAGGATATGTCGTTACCTCACCAACCAATATTAAGGCAGTTTTCTGATAAAACTATTTCAACAGAAGGCCAGTCAAAACCCCTAAATTACCTCAGGTTTTATTTTTAAACCTTTACTACATGAAATATAGTAAAACAGACTTACCTGACCACCTTAAATTATATATTAAAATTATCCTCTTGCGAAATGCCCACATTGGAAATGTCAGACAGACAGGAGCTGGTTTTGAGTGGTTTAGAGAAAGTCTTAAACACTTAGATTGGTGTGCAATTTTGTGGCAAATCTTACTTCTTCCTTTGCAGTCAGGGAAAGTTTCTTCCATGGTAAAAGTGGAGCATGTCTGTCCTTCCAGTCTAGCATGACTGCAATATGGCCAGCATTAAAAGTCAAGAGGCTGGTTTGCACAGAGCAAGGTTCTTACTTTAAAATAAATCATTTTCTCTTCCAGTTTCTGATTTTTAGGGTGCCCTGGGGTCATATTTCCAAGGGCCCTCCTGTACTGAAATGAATAAAAAAGCAGACAAAATCTTCAAAAAAGGTGGCAACCTCTTTGCTCCAGGACCTGGGGCTTCTAGCATAAGGTCTTACCAGCCTTGCAGTGGAAAAGGCCAAACTGGTTAAAACTGAAGGGGAAATGTTGTCCTTTTATCACTACAGTGGTGTCAGTGCATCTAGGATGATCTGAATATCTGTTCCTATGGAAACCCTCTCTGCCTTGAGCATGGCAGATGATGGGCATTGCCCATTTAAGCTCCAGCAGTGTGAGCTGGGCTGGAGTGCAGGACAGCGTCGGCTGTTCATTAGGAAAGTGCTGAAGAGGCTCCTCACCTTTTGTGATGGGATCACTCTCACAGCTTAATAATGAAATAAATGAAGGCAGTAACTGAAATGTTCTGTGCCAGTGTAACTATAAGTGGTTAGTGAATAGATAAGATGCTAAAAGACTCAGTGCCATCACTGTAGGATGAGTCAAACATCTTGCTGGTGAGAGCTACAGTGGATTCCTTTGTGAAGCTTTTTACACAGAGTGCCTAACTGCAAGGAGAATAAGAAGGCAGAAGAAAAGAGAAAAAAAGTAGAATTAGTATCTTTCATTAAGCACTTAATAAGTACTGAAAAGTAGCTTTGAATATTCAGATGACTGACCTGCATCAGCAGAGCATGGAGGTGCATGCTCACCTTAAGCATAGTTGTAATCTCATGGAAATACAATAAAATAAAGTAAAATAAAACAAATAAAAGGTAGTGAGGAGTTGTAGGACCCTACTTGCATGAGTAATGCCATGGATCTGCTTCTTGAACTGCGTCCTTTATGCAAATAATAAGTCACAAATGTGGTAAGGATTTATTTTATGTTCCTTCAAACGAAGATGGGTTGGCTGTATTCAGTATATTAAATCCTTCCTGCTGTTAAGCTTAAAGAAACTGATTCTCTTGTAACATATTTTGATTTGACTACTGTAGCTTCCAAGTGCTATAAAGCACTAGAGTAGTTTGCCTTGGCCTCACACCTAGTTACAGTAGTGCTAACTTCAAAATTGCCAAAGAAACCCACATCTGGAGTCAATTGAGTGAATTTTGACCAGCTTTGGTGGTAATATGCAAGTAATATTTCATCCTCGTGTGTATTTCACTCATCTTATAAAAAAGATGCCTCATTCCAAGACTCCTAGACATATTTCTTTGCTGTCTCATATATCAAGAGTATCAGACTAAGCAGACTGCTTAAAACTGGATATGTCCAAACACTCTCTTATCCTAAACAACGGTGAATATTTTTGCCAACACTTCCATTTCCTGCAGTGGAAAAAAAGTATATAACCCCAAAGCCTTGGCCAGGTTCTGCTTTCCTTGAAATGCATGGCAAATTTGTCAACAAAACACTCTCTGGCTCGGTGATGGGGGGAGAAGTTTAACAGCTGGAATTAACCAGCAGGAATAATGTGAAGCAGGCTGTAGTTTCGTATTAGGTTTAGCCTAATGCTGGGGTTCAAGGCTGAGCTTGCATTCTGATTCGCCTGTGCCAAAATCACGGAAGCGTCATCCAAAACCAGAACCAGAGAACAGCCCCTTTCAGCTCTGGATTTGGCCCAAAGCCAGACCAGGGCTGTGGGCATTGGTCCAGGAATCCAGCGCTGAGACACCCGCAGGCCCCAGATACAATGGCTTGAAACTCCAGTTTTCTCCCGTCAAAAATATTAGCCTGGTGCACATAAAGTACTTCTATTTACAAAAATGTTGTAAACATAATTAATTCCCATTTGGACTCTGCTTCCCTGACTGGCTGCAGGGAGATGACCAGCCATATGGGAGACAGGCATTGAACTAAACAAGATCCTGGATTAGTTTTCTTCTTCTTTTTTTTCCTTTTTTTTTTATCTGAAGGGACCACCACTGGTGCAAGGCTCATTTCTTGTAGTGCCTTGAACAGCTATTAAAGGCAATTGTCATGTTGGACAGGCTGAGCTGAAATCCAGGACTACCACGCTATTGGTGCTCCCAATGTTTGCCTCCTCCACCCCTCTCTGACATGAATTTAATGCAGGTGCAGACACAAGCCTAACATAAGGGAGCAATTTTCTGATTCATTCATGTAAGACCCTGAGGGAGAGCAGGAACAAGATGTACAAAGGTAATGTGGCATTGTTAAAAAATTAACTTTGCTTCCATTTTATGGAGCCACAGTGCTGTGTTGCTTAGTTACGTGGATCAGGAATTTAACTGTAAACAAGATATTTCACTCTTCAGTCCCTAGGGTTTTCAGCTCCATGTGAAAAGCAGTTAGAAATGAGCATCTTTTTGCCAAATCCTTGGGTTGCTTCTTGCCATTACTTGTACCCTTTGTGTCTGTTGCTGCTGTTCTAGCAGTGCTGGAAGATGGAGGTGGTGGCATCCATGCTAGCGTGACCACTGCCAGGCTAGAGCCACACTCCCCTCTGAATGCTGCACTTGTTCGGAAACAAGACAGACCGCTTACGACTTCTGTTTTGGTTTTTGTTTGTACAAATCCTGGCTGCACAAGTTCCAGGCATCGGGAGTTTGCCAGCTGGACTGTGCAGTTACTCAAGCCATTGGAAGTGGAAAAGGGGTTAATTATGTCAGTATATTGTTACATCACTAATGGAAATTCTGGTTTTGCCCTCAGGATCTCCACTGCTGTGTCTGCTCAGAACTGTTAAAAATGACAAGGTCACTCACCCTGCTTTAGTAACAATGAGTGCTAACAAATTTGGGTGTTGCATGCTTTGTCACTTCTTTACAGGGTCATCCCTGTAAGCACAAGCATTGCCTATGCCTTGTACCCAGCAAACCTCACAGCAAGTCAGATGTTAGGTTACACTGTGTTATGTTGGAATCTGTTTATAAAAATACAGTGACACAAAACTTCTCTATTTACATTCTAAACAAGATCAGGTAACTAACAAATACAGAAAAGATGGGGAGACAAGTGGTGAAGAGAGGTTAAGAAGTGGTGCTGAAGATATGAACAAAATACTTTCATTGATAAGGCAAAGTTTCAAAATATTTTTCTCTTCCCTTTTCCTTCTGGCTCTGCAGATGGCTGGGGAGAATCTGTCTTTTACAACACCATGTATTGAAGCAACATGTTCTTTTGAAGTTTAGTCACCCACTAATTACTAGTCTTTCATTAACAGCACAGGCATAAATGATGCAGCACTTGCTTATATCCAGTAGTCTCTATTGTTGAGGATTAAAAAATTAAATCATTAGCTACATGCTTGTTAAACATGCTAAGACTGTTTATGTAAACGCCCTTGCTCTTGTTTTGGCTCACACAGATGGTAAAGATATGTCAGCTAATATTTCTTATTTAAAGAGAGGGCTAATTGCCTAAATGTCAGGCGTGCTGAGTATTAGTTGTCTGGATGAGAATGGGAATGCAATGTGTGCACAGTTCATCCTAAATTTGGGTTCCTACTAGCAATTTCATGTCTGGCTACCAGTTTGTACAGCATTGTCACAGTTGAGAAAAACCTCTGTGGTGGCAATGGCCAAGCAGATCTCTCAAATCTCATGTTATTTAGAAACAGCTTTGCACTTCTTCAGCAAGGGTGCTCTTCAAGGGGATATCTGAAGACTGAGGCAAACATTAATAAGCAATGCACTTGTTTGGTTAAGGTTTCAGCCTTGACCTCCATCTTTAAGCCCTTGTTTGTTATTAATCACGTGCTTCCTGAATCAAAGAGAATATTTTTGGAGAGGGAAAATTGTTCTGGGACTGGAGTGTTATGCGCCAAACAGATTTGCCCAGATGACAAATAGCCTTCACATGATAGCCAAGGTTCATCCAGCTGCTCGGCCCCGTACCAAGTGATTGATGGTGTTGATGTTCTAAATAGGCTTAAGATATGCCAAATATCAGGGCTGTAACAAAGTCCTTCAGATATATACTGTAAATAGGCAAGAAGGCATGTTCCCAGCATATGGCAAATCTGAGAGCGGTGTCAGGATTATAAGTAACCTCGCAGGGTTTGTCTGGTTTCTTTCGAAGTGAGACAAAAACAGTTTTCTGTGCTGGAATGAGCAGGGTCATGCGAGGTCTGCACGAAGCTTCCGATTACCACCGATTTTCTCTGTAACTGGACACCCTTCAGAGTTATAACAACATTTGATTTCTTAGCAGAGATCAATAAACTGTTTTTCTTCCACAGTTCTGAGGAGAAAAGAAGAATAGGATGTGCTCAGAAGTTGCTGTCAGGAGTTTTTTATGTCTTAACGGAATGGTAAATTCACACCTGAATAGTTTTATCTTGATAACACAACAGTGCTGGTTCTCTCTACTAATCCACAAAGGGCTGTTCATCTATATCCCACAGGACCCAGCAGCTGCACCACAGAAGCAACAGTTTCATTGATCATTCCTTTTCCCCAGAGAAGTTTCCTTTATTTTGTATTTTGTATTGTCCCTCTTCTTCACGGTGAATACTGCATGCCGTCCAGGCAGGGAGAAGAAGCAGTCTTGGAAGTGCCAGGATATTGGAGGACAAGCTGCCCTCTGCTCTGGCTGTGGGACTGGCAGAGGTTAGAGTGCAGGGTGGTAAGGTTTCTCCCTGCTTGGTCATCCAGAGGGGACAGTTAGCCTGCTTTAGACTAACCCCTCCCTGACTGCTGGCAGGATTTCAGACCCCTCGCTATGGGACACTCTCTGTTGCAATTCCCTGCTTGGCATTTCATGTTTTCATCTGCAGCCTTGTAGCTCCACTGGAAAATGTGTCTTCCTGAGCCTGCAAGCTCTCTGCACAAGGCCATAATCTTGCTTTCTAAGAGATTAACCCATCTTGGTTTTGAGAGCGTGTTTGAATGGTTTTCTAGGAATGACACTGAGGAAAGCATCTTTTGTGAAAAGGCCTTGATGGTGTAGGTTATTTCCTGGATAAAACCATTTCCTCAGTAATTGGAAGATGAGTCAGGCTCATACGTGCGAAGCCAACTTCTGCACTGACTCACTCCAGTTTGGGGCCAGCAGTTCTCTACTGGATACTGCCATGAGAAGTGGCCAAGACAGCCTCTGCACTGCACCAGATCCATAGTGCAAATTGGCCAGGAAGTAGGATCAAGCGACTTCATGGCATTCAGATTTAGCCAAACGGTACCAGTAAACTCAGGATCAGTCATGCCCTGAAACACCAGCTGAGCAACAGTGAATGGTGTTTCATAATAGCCTGCTCAGTTTGGGGCCATAACATGGAGCAATTGGCCCATGTTCCTTTTCCACTAGGTCTGGCTATAACCAGCTTCTTAAGTGATCAGAGATTTCAAAGTTCTCTCTTCTGTCATCTCCACAGACTGGCTGGAATTAGCTGAAATCCCAGAATCATGTATCTTTATTTATTGCCAACTCACTTCTTGTTGGCAATTAGAGCATTGCCTACAGAGCCAACAGGATGTCAGGGGGAATTAACAATTAAAATGTACACCGTTTAGGGTTCTGTGGTGCCTCAAGTGATTTTGTTTGCATTCATCCTGGAAGCAGAACAACAAGCCAGATTTTAATTCACATTGTAATTTAAGTGTGAGCCTGTCTGCTGATGTTCTTATCTCTGCATGCTCCATTTCAATAGAGCTCAAGCTCATTCAAAGTCACTCAAGTTAAATCAATAGTGAGAGTTCAGAGAATGAATGGAAAATGAATAATCATGCATTTTTCTTCAACTAACTCAATATATAAATGAAACCAGAACTAGCTTTTTCAGTGAATTCCTGTTCATAGGAAGCCTTCAATGTGACACATCAAATGCAATGCTAAGAGTAAAGCTGGTCATGGTCACAGTCATACTCTTGACTTTCATGTCAACTGCTGTTGGGAGTGTTAAGGCCGTAATGGAACACCAGGGGTACATACTCTAATCTGCACAGCACAGTTCATCAAACATTAGCCAATAATTTGGCCATGGGCCCTTTAACTTCTGCTTGAATTATAGCCTGCATTTCAGAAAGACAGACAATCCTGACTTAAAGGCTAGAAGTCACTGAGACTATGCCATTCCTATCTGACCTGCTCTAAGGGTTAATTACTCTTCTTAAAAGAACTCCTCTTTCTGTTCTGTAGCCTTTTCTCCAAGTTGCATGTATAAGTTGTAATGATAATGAACTGTGATATTCCTTACTTTTGCTGATTTTCAGTTGCTGGGCAAAATAAATCACCATCCCTGACTTTGGCTGGACTGATTCTACTCGCCAATTCCAGCCGGATAGTTCAGTTCAATGAATAGTTTCAGTAAAATTACATTTGGGAGCAGGAAAGCTAGTTTTGCCAGACAGCCTAAATAGAGGGTGATGATCTTGTTCCCCTTTTAGTCAACAGCCAGGACACTCCTATGAGCTGAACTGAACTCAAGTTCATGTCTGCCTGGGAGGGTAACACCATGCCAGTCCCTGGCATGGCTCTGACAAAGTAGTGTTGTGTTTCCAAGTAGGGGCTCCAGCACATCTTTCTTCTGACACTGCTCTTTGCGTGGGATGCTGCCACACCATGTAGCCAGAAGGAGCGGCAGGTGGACACGTGTCCTGAGGCTGGTGGGGAGAACACTGATTCCAAAGGTGGAACACCTTACCCTAAGCAAAATACTTAAATACAAACATAAGAAGTGGAACTGTGCCAATAAGAAAAATTGGCAGTTTCCTTGCCTTGGGATGCTGGAGCCTTGCAGATAAAGAGTTCCACAGCTAAAAACATTGGCTCCTTCTCCCTCCCTGCAACTTTAGTCTCATGCACTTCTTTTAGAAGTGACCAAAAGGAGTATTTCATACTGAGCAAAACAAAGGTTTTTTTCTTCCATATAG
This sequence comes from Gymnorhina tibicen, assembly GCA_013399875.1. NCBI lineage: Eukaryota > Metazoa > Chordata > Aves > Passeriformes > Artamidae > Gymnorhina > Gymnorhina tibicen. The sequence continues at coordinate 1,624,262 of VXAZ01005765.1, forward strand.
AAGAATTGAAATATTTTACATCATTTAAATTGTTCCTTAATTTTGGCTGCTAAGTCAGAGAACCAAAAATTATCTAATAACCCTGCAAAATGCTGTCTTTCTAGGAAGGACTTGTGAATAGGTTGTACACAAGAATTGGTTTATCTGATAATGTGTCTTTCTCATATGGCCTTTACTGTAAAGAAATAACAAGGGTTTTTTGTAGTTGTGGTTATATGGGTATAAAATTGAATTTGACCTAAACTCAATCACTATTTCTACTATGACTTGCATACATTGATATTAACTCATTGATCCTCCTAGAATCTCCTTCAGTTATGAAAGAGCTGAAGACATGATTGAAATCTACAGCAGAGCTAGAAAATAAATCAAGCCCTTTGCACTTTGGTCCCATGCCCTGACAACACTTTCTCCTCGTAGTCTTTGTAACAGAATAGGTTTTGCATATTATTGTAACACTTGTAATTCAAACTCTATTACTTATTCTTCAGACCCTATAGATTAATGAGATTAATTAGTCCCTCCCTTCCTTTCTACATCTAGAAATATTTTCTTACTCCCCTCAACTCTTCACCAGCCTGAACTTCCCTAGTCCCTTAGGCTTTCCCCACATGGCAGGCTGCACAGATATCTCATTCTTGCTGCACTCCTGAGCTCTCCCCTGGTCCCAGCGTTTCAGGAAGTTCAGCGCCCACCTCATCCTCCCTTGCTATGATGGAAAAGTGTTTGGACCCGTTCTCACTACAGAGCAGATTCAAATTAGACTTCCAGAATTTAACAACTGCATTGGGCATTGATATGACAAAGCTGGTTCTAGTTTGCAAATTTGCAAAGTTTTTAAATGCACCTAATGAAAATTTGGCTTTGGACATTCCCTGCCTGTGCGGAGTTGATCTGCTCCACAGCTTTGAGTCTCCCAGTTACTTACAACTAGCTATTTGTATACTCAATGGGCTCCACTGTATTAGGAAACTGTTTAAAAATACATTTTAAAGAGATGTTTTCACTTCATGTGGTTTTTTGCCAGCAGTGTGGTTTTTAAAAATGTTTTTTAAAACCTATGTAGCACACAACTATGAAGCTGTACCTCAAAAGGCGAATCAGGGCCCTTCACTTGCCGAGAGTGCTCAAGGGATCTGCTGTTGGAGCACATTGCAAGCCCTGTGCACTGCTTGAAGGCTTGGTGGGAGTTTTGCTTTCTTGTGTTGGAAAAACAGTGATAAGGTTGTGCAGAAGCAGGTGGGAAAGGTTACTTAAAAATTGCTTCAATATGGCCGCTGCTATAACATTATCTGAATTGGCCTGGATATTTAGAAGAGAATTAGCCATAATGATCTCACTCTGTTGCTTTTCCTTTTGTTTCTACTTTTCCTAGAAAAAAAAATTAATTTGATTTTTCTACGAAGTTCAGTTGAGGTTTCTGCCTGGATCTCCTGTGTCTGACCCATCTCTCTGCCATGCCCATGTCTGCCCTGGGAAGGAGTGCTAAGGGCACTTCCAGAGATGGAAAGCCACATCAACAAAATTGCTCCCATCTAATCCTGCTGTCTTGATTAATGTCTGCTACACCAAAAGAGGTAGCAGGTCAGCCAGGTCCAGCTTCAAGGGGAGCTGAGTGTGCCAGTTTTCCCTCTTACTCAGTTGCTTCTCTGTTACTGCAAAGCAGCCTGCATGGAGATCCCATGGGTCGGGAAAGGGGTGATGGTTTCTCAGCTGGGTGGGAGCAGTCTCACGAAGGACATTTGCCTGCTGCAGACAAAATAGCTGTTCAGGGAGGCTGAAAATTATCAGACTTCAGACAACCATCAAGCCCTGAAAATATGTTCACTCGCTCAATCGCCAAAGCAGCAAATGTATCACATTCTTAAAACAACAGTAAAATCTCATTTTACAAAATTTATTTTTGAGCCATGACAGACTCAAGATTGTTTTAATAAAAGAACAGAGCTCTTTTCCCCTGTCCTATAAATTAAAAGAAATTTTCAGCTTGGAGCAATATTTTTGGTCAAGTTATAAAACAAAAGTAATCAGAGAAAAATGTGGAATTCTTATGGAAATGAAGATAGCAGTTTCTATAATTCTCAATAGCAGACCAGTATCTGTAAGTTTTATCCATATGTACTTTGCATGTAACTGCAAGAGTAATTGGTGGCAGAGCCCCTTGTTTTCAAATGACATGCTAAAAGCAGGTTTCTGGCCACATGACAAGAACAGTTTCAGTTATTCAAATTAAATTTGCAAGGAACCTTTCTACTCTGTCATAAATTCTCTTTGCAAAATGCTGTGACAATGAATTCCTTAAAAGCAAGTACAAGTGGGGTAAGGTTTCCAGGGAGAGTTAATATGTGTTATTTGACCAGCTGATTTATCCAAAGGCACGTTTCGTTTTTTACATTCAGATTTCTTGGTTCATATTTGATTTGTATAAAATCCTGAAACAACATATCTGTTCATAATATTCATGATTGATTCAAAGGTTTTCAAATATTCTTCTCCAGCTTGTGGAAATTTTAAAAAATTATAACCCTCAGTTGCTCCTGCTGAATTTTGTGGGCCTCACGTTGAGCAAAATTAGTTTTGCTCTTTTTTGCCATTGGCTTCATTCAAACAAAATCTTCCAGTTTTGCATGTGCTGTCCAAAAATCCTTTTAGTCTCCTTTTTCTCTACCTTAAAATTCCACAAGTATTAAATCCCATACTGAAAAAATTGTCTTCACACACTTCTGTACAATTTGATACCAAAGATGTTTGGAAGGCAAAAACATTTCAAATGCTAATAATCATCTGAAAGGGGACAACCAATTGGAGTAGGGAGAGCTTAATTTTCTTTTTCCTCCAAAAATAAAATTAAAAAATAAAAAATAATAATAAACCAAACCAAACCAAAAAACCAAACAAAAAAACCCTAAAAACCCCCACCACCAACAACAAAAAACCAAAACCAACAACACTTCTTAAGGAAAAAAAAAATTGGATAAAAAAATAAAGGAGCTAGAAGTGGCTGGGAAAAGATCTTCTGAGGAATGATTTTTTTCCCCCACTAGCAAAATAGGTATGGAAAATGTAAGTATGCACAGCTGTGTTTATTCCAATGATTAGACATTCTATTTCTCTGTGACCTCTCTGCAGTGAGCTGGCAAGACACCTGGGTATGCTTAGAACTGTCTCATTCATACATTTACATTTATTCAACTCGGACCTTTCTTTCTCCCCCTCCTTGCCCTTTTCTTCTCTAAAAAGACCACAGAAAAAAAATCAGTTGAATCTGGTCCACTCCTTCCTCTCTCTACTTTTATTGTGTTGGCAAGGTGTTGGTTAAGACTCTACCAATGCCTTTATACATTTTAAATGACATCTTTAACAGTGAGCATAAAACTTTCTTTTTCAGTGGTTTTTCAGGCTGAATCAGAGTGAAGAGGTGGCTGCAGTGAATCATGTAATATGACTGCACATGTGCTGTACCTGGAGGGCAATAGAACCTGTGTCCCAATGTTTGCATCTTCCATGCTCTACACCTGCACTTGCATTTTATTTATGCAAAGTATGTGTGCATGCAAAATCTGAGCTATCCTTGCACTAGTACCTGGCAACTCTTGTTTGATATTGATGGATGCTTAGCGGACATGGAGAAGTTTGCTTGCAAAAGAAGAAGGTCAGTACAGAAATTTTGCAGTCCAGACTGTGTTACTGATGCAGAAGTGAGACAGAGTGGGGTTAAAGGGTTTCCTCACTGTTATCAAAGAAGTTTGGTACAGAGCTGAAATTCCCTTCTAGGTCTTCTGAGTCTTAATCCAATGCCTTACCTGCTCCATCAACCTTGCTCTGCAAGTACGCATCAGGCTGGGAAGCAGGGCTTCCATATTTTTTGTCTTCTAGTGTTACTGAAATCAGAAGTAGAGTTTCCAGAAACTGAAAGCTGCCAGATAAATTCCAGACTATTTCCCTGAAACTTGTTATAGTTTGTCCCCCTGCTTCTTTGGATATCTAGATATTTCAGAGCACTAAATACTGACTGCAAACTGTAGATCCAGTTCTTTTAAGAAGTGCATCTTAACCTATTGTCATTTTCCTTAGAGTTACTCTAAGTTTGAACGGCAGAAATATGACTGTATATACACAGGATTACAGTAAATGAAATTACTGTGAGAAGCATCTGTATATAAGGCACTCATTTTCCTTTCCTTTCAGGCTACCTGAATTCATTACCTGGCCTTCACACTGTGTGCTGTATATAATACGTCTCGTTTCTCCTCCATTCTGTAAAATCAGTTTTCTATTTTTTCTACTTCAAAACCATAACTCAAAAGCTCTGAATTGCTGTTAGGTGTTAATCAAAGGTGCATTTGATTTGCTGTTTTGGTAAGTTTTTACAGGAAATGTTTAGGAAGGGGTGATTCCTTACATATATTAGTTTTTACTTTACATGTGATTAGGATGTGTCCTGTGCATAACTGAGTATCCAAAGCTTTCCACTGGGATCAGTAGCAGTGGTTTATGCTCAGCACCCAGCTGGAGTACCCTCCACATACAGAATTAAACTGTGTGATTATTATTTATTGTATTATTGTGTTTAATTTTTTACTACTTTTGTTTATTATTTAATTTATTATTGTATTTAAACACAATCTAAAGAGATAATTACTGGGAGATTTCTTGCACCCTACTCCGCAAGTCTGAAAGTCTTGAAACTCAAACACAAGAAAACTCAGCATGGTAACCCACCTCTTCACGTGCCCCACAACATCATCCTTCAGAGCTGGGGAAATGTAGACAGATCAAAAATATTTCACAACAAAGCAGTCCTATAATTGGATTTGTAGGGAAGTGTGAATAAAAAACTCGGAGATTAATGGGTTTCTGTGTATTGGTTTGCCTGCCTTTGACTAGCCCTTTAAAACACTGGAATCCATAGGGCCAGGCCTTCATAGTTTGTCTGAGGAAAAGGGAGATAAGTAACTTTGGCAACACACAGGGTGGAAGAAAATGAGAGGATCAAATGAGAATGAAAGTGAGGAATAGAAGCATCTAGGCTGGAAACAGAGGCAGACGAAGCATTGATGGGGATGCGGTATGAAATCTTTTGTTTGTATTTGACTGGAAGACTGTTCAGGTAGAACACTTAATACGAAGTCAGACAAAGTGCTTGCTCATAGAGTCATGTTGCTAACGGGAACGTGTTTCACGGGAATGAGCTCTACTGGAAGGGGTAGCTGCATGGAGTAGTTTCCTCTGGTGGCAAATCTGATTTGGCAGGTTTCCACCACCTTAATTTAACTACTTGAGCTAACAAAAAGGACAATTATTTTTTCCAACCTCTAATATTTTTAAAACTTGGCTATCCCACTTGCCCAGTGTTTATGTTGCTGTGAAGAACTTGTTCTGGTGAGCATAAACGTGCTGCAGGTGACGGTGATAGGGCACATCCCCTGTACCGTCAGAGAAACCATGTGCTTTAAATACCATCAGGAGCNCATAAACTGAAGCACCCCAGCAGAGCAGGGGTGCTGCAGGTGACGGTGATAGGGCACATCCCCTGTACCGTCAGAGAAACCATGTGCTTTAAATACCATCAGGAGCACTATAGGGATTTTCCTCTGCTCAGAGGAGGGAGGGAGAAAGGGGATTTGCTGTCCAGAAGCACCCAACCCCCCAGTGAAATGTAATGGCAGTAGGTGACTGGGTCATTCAGACCCCAGAGGGTCACAAATTGGAGGAACCCAAGGAGAGCATCTCCCTGGGATGGCATGAGGTGGGAGCTCGGCTGCCTTGCAGTGCCGACGCGGCTGAAGCCACGTCAAGGTGGGAAGACCCAGGGAGCGCCAGGGGAACAAGTTTATGAGATTCCTTTGAGCTCAAAGCCTTTTGCAAGGGTTAGGGAAGGGCTGCCTCCCCAGAGCCAGGTTGAAAGGAGGGCTGGAGGGAAAGGGTAGAAACCAGCAGCCGCCCGTGCCCTGGCCCCGAGCGAAAAGGTGGTGTGTTTGCTGCCTTCACCCCTCCCACCTTCCAGCCACATTAAAGCCCAATTATTCACGCTTGATGTCAGCAAGGCTGGGCCCCGCTACCCGCTGCTCCCAGATCCCTTCCCCTAGGGGCCGGATTACCCCGGCGTGCACCATCGGGGTGGGGTTCGTGGGGCGCCCAGGCGGGCGGCAGCCCAGGGTCGGCACCCTCAGTCCCACATGGCGCCTGCTTCATCCCTGCCCTGTGCCTGGAGACATGGCTCCTTTGGCGTCTGAGGTGGGACAGCGGCCGTGGAGAAGTCGGGCGGGTGCTGCTGCAGCGGCGCACGGGCACCACGGGCTCTTGAGGCACATCGGGCCTGCTGCTGCCAGCGGAGTCCGCCTCGGGCGAGGAGACAAGAGGAAACACCCAGGGCCCCAGGGAGCGGCCAGAGGCACCAGGGATGATCTGAGAATTCAAGAGGAAGGCAATAGCGAAGGGAGAGAACTGAGTTGACCCTTTTTTCCCCTCACCATTCACATGCTCACAGATTTTTATCAGGCTTTTTAGCTGCAGGGCAAAGTGTTTCTTTATAGTTCCTTCCAAAGCAAAGCTGCTGCCAGATCTCGGCTGCGGCTTCAGCAGCTGTATCCCATCCCCCAGGCCTGCACAGCCCTGCTCAGGAGGGCCTGGGAGCCTTGCACAGGCCTGGCAGGAGGAGGGTTTTTGGAACCCAGTAAGGGCCCCGTGCACACTGTGCTGTTGGCATTTCGGGAAAGCTTTTGCCAGCTTTCGCCAAAGCATTTACCAAAATACACATGGTCATGCCAAAATCCCACTGAGGTGACGGGAATGTGGGGCTGTGCAGCATAGCCAGAGGCAGCGCGGGCTCCCCTGAGTGCGGGATGCAGGATGCAGGATGCAGGCTCCTCTCTTCCCGGGGCCACCCGACAGGAACCACGAGCCGCTGATGCTCGTGCGATGCCGAGGGGCAGCGGAGGAGGCCCGGGTGTGAAATCCGCGGCGCTGGGAACCAGTACTGCTCCCTCCTCCCACCAAGCCCAAGTGTCACATTGGTGGCATCCCAGGACAGGGGCTGTGCAGTATCCGCAGATGGGGAGGGGTACAGGCAAGCTGGCACGGAGCATCTCTGCCCTCTCCCAGGGCTGACGACAAGCTGGTCACATTCTTGAAGCCAGAATAAGACACTTTTATGACCTGTCTGGGTTAGTTTTCTCTCTCTCTCTTTTTTTTTTTTTCCCCCTTCAAAAGCGGAGACTTACTCGTTTGTAATGGGAAGGTTCATTGTTTTCACGTCTGATATTTCTTTGATTACTTAAAAAGAAATCCCAGAGGCTTGTTTTCACAAAATAGTGATTGCATAATTGATGTGATTATGATGTATTTTGCTGTGTCACTGCAGCTCAGTTGATTATTTTGAGAAGCTCTGAGCACTGTTAGTGCTGCCATGTGTTGTGCATGCGTGGCCCAGGCTTTCATCCCCCTCCACATGTGTACAAGAGCCTTTCAAACACTGCTTCCTCCAGCAGGGACTGCATGAGACCTTCCTCTGTGCAAGGAAAATGATGCAGATCCACAAAGAGCTAACACGGGGAAATGACAAACACCATGGGGTGAGGGACATAGTTTTTTCTGAATAGTGGCTGTCTGGTGTGAATAATCTCCCTAGAATCAAATTTACTGCGTGGATGAGCACACAAGTGAAATAGTTAGGCCAAATTCTAGGCTCTTTCCCGGGCTAAAAATGTACAGATAAAGAAAATGCAGACCAGTCAGGTATTCTGGAAATAAAATTCTTCTGAAAACAAAAGCATGCAGCAGATCATTAGTGGTAATATTTAGTTAGAGCCTGAAAATGTATCAGCTATATACAGGTAGAAATGTTTAAGAGCTCATCCAGAGAAGCCTTGTGAGAGCAGATTGCCTTCCCTTAACTTGGCTAGAACTTTTTAATTATTTTCAGCTTGAGGCTAGAGACCATCCTAAGAGTCCTTTATTTCTGCTGGTAACAATATTTTCATCTCTTTGCTGTATTCTTCTTTCTTTTCTTTTTAATTCAGGGATGAAACATTGCCCCCAGTAAAGTTTCTTGGCCAAATTTCCAGATTTCTGAACCTTTTGTTTTTCTCAACATGTGTGCAATTTTCACTATTTTTGTCCAGCGGTGACCTCTGGAATGCCAGAATAATTTTCCCTCCCCTTCCTGGTGCCCTCACGTGACCCAGGAACACAAACATCTGAGAGACCTCTGGGCATCTTCACATCTGCTGGTAGGTAAGATCAGAGCTATTGTGTGATGTATTTTTAACAGCAGGTGTTGGGCTTGGAGAAGGGTGTGTTGGGTTTTGAGGGGTTGGGCAGAATCTGCACTTAATTCTTAGTTCCCAGGCTATTTAGGAACAGCTTAAAAAACACACTTAATCTGTTTGTACAAATTTAACATTGTAAAACCACAATAAGGAATTGCTAATGAAGTGCAAGCCTGGATTTAGTTTCAGCTTTGCACCACTGCTGTCCTAAAAAAACAAAAAACCCACCCAAACCAAAAAAAAAACCCCACCAACCAACTTTAAAGCTGAGTCCAAGACTCTAGTTTACAACTTATTTTCATGAAATACTATTGATTGATTACTTGAAGCCTGTTAATTATTATTTAGTCACGGTTTTCAACACAAACTCCTTACAGCAGCAAAACAAACACTGTGGATGTTTTATCTTTTGCCAATTAACACAGTTTGAACATGAATTAAAATAGGCTGTTAGCTCAGGGTCTGATTCACGACTGCATCTCTCCTGGTTGTGCTGCTGTAATCCTGTTGATTTCTGTGGCAATGTGGGAACCTCGGTGCAAAATGAGAGAAAAGGTTTTTTTAATTGACACTCCTCCCCCAGCCATGTTTAAAGGATCTTACACAAAGGCCTCACACACGAATCTTTCATGGTCCATTAGTAGAAATTTATCATCTAAATTAGAGAAACAGTATAAGCAGAGTGTTTCTCCCAAAATATCGTTGAAATCCTATTTTCACAGAAACCTCTCTCAAATTTTTTTATCAGACAAATCTAAAATGGTGCTAGTGTTCAGTTATCTGCCAGGTATAAATGGCATAAATGGATGATTACTTTAAATACATCTTCTCTGAGAAGGGAGTTATGGGACCTCACAAAAGCATCAAGCTGTGACTACTTTCAGGAAATCACCTGGAAATAAATGATGAAGGTTGCTTGCATGTCCTTACATTCTCATTGCCTTTTTAGGCAGATAATTGAATTCAGTATGAGCTGCAATTCATTTCTGGTATCACTAAGGAATAAATTATTTAATATTTGGGAGAAGAGACTGAATGACCTTTCAGTCACAGCGTCTGTGATTATAAATTCTCATGGCCCCTGTCACATGATTATATCCATACCAAAATAAAGAGGGAGATTTTAGCCTTGTTGAAATCGGAAAATTTTTGATAGAAGTTTCACCAGTAAGATGTTTTCACCTGTTCCCTTTTCTAGGCTACATTTGAATTTTACCACATGACCTGTTTAGTTGTCTCTGATCAAAGTCAGAATAGCTATTTTTGAGAGGATATTTTTAATAATTCTAATAATAATTTTTAATATTCTAAGGAGAATAAAAACTTTTCCGTTCATTTTGGTGTAAGTAGAATCAGAAACAAAGTAGAGGAGGTTTCTACCTCAGTAGAGGTGCTACTGATTGTGGTAGTGGATGGGTTTGGAAAACTCTTGGTTAATGTGCTCAGTATGAACAACCTCTACAGGTTATGCAGGCTGTGGTTGCCCTCTTGCTCTTCTCCATCTGGGACTGTGGAGTGCTCACTGTGGCTCAGGTCCTACACCCTGTAGAGATACAGCAATGGACATCTTCCCCAAGCATATCAGATGCAAATGCCACTATCTTTAATGTAGTTGGAAGTAATTTTCAGACATTTCTATTCCCAGTTAGCTGAGTCCAGAGGGCATTGTGAAATCTGTCCTGATTGTGCAAATTTGTTTTACACTGACTGGTTCCATAATTGATCTGAACTGTCTTGGAATGTTTTTTAATAAATATTAAAATAATTATTTCTTGGATTCCAGAGATCAGTTCTCATACAGCTTGGTCTTTGCGTCTTTCATAGCACAACAAATGTAACAAATAAAGCAGAGAATCTGCGGGACAGTTATCCAGTCAAAGTAGTGAGGAAGTCACAACACACATACAAGGCCCTTTCATCTTCCCTGTGATGTTTTCAAGCTTCTGGAAACTTGCTTCATTCCACTTAGAATACAATTTGAATTAGGGTTCAGACACTGAGGATGCTTTCAGACAGTACTCAGCAACCTGCATAGCTGTCCTGAAGTGACAGAGAAAACTTTTTTCCCCTTTCACCATTCCCAAGAGAATGAAGGCCAACCATCTCCTCTGCCATACTTCTTCAGTTGCTAAGCATTGTCTCTTGTGCCTCTCCCCTCAGAGCAAAACAGCCAGAAAAAGAGGGTAGCTCTCACTTCGTTCAGTAAATCCACTGCTAGAGTTTTCATCTATGCTGATTGCACTTGATTTCTTTCCTACTTTTCTCCCCACTTGACCCCATGATTACCTCCTGACTGGCTCTTCCACAGGGCCATTTTCAAGAGCAGGAGTACCTTCAACCACAGAAATTACTTGAGACTAGAGCCTGTAAAACAGACAGGCTCCCCTTGCTTGAAGGGGAGGAACCTCATTCCACATATGCTGCATGGATGCTCTGAACTAGAGATTCACCACCATTTTTCTTACTGAGCTTTGTACTTTGTGTGATGCCTGATCTGGAAGGTGTTCTCTGAAAATGCATGTCAGGTCAGGCCGGGAAGCAGGGGGTAACACTTTGTTTGCAAATCCCAAAAGAGCTTAGATATGATTTAGGTGCTTGGAGGCTTACACTGTTCTGACCTTGGCAAGTTCAGGGGGGGATATTTAGGAATTTTTCTGGCAGGGAAATAGGCACCTCCAGGCATATGCAGCAGCTCAATGAGAATGCAAATGGTGGTGCTGAGAAATACAGTGGCAGGTAAGTGGTGCTAGGTGAGTAAACCTTTTTGTGAATCTAGTCCAAATCCACTGCATGTAAATAAGGATGATATCTGAAATGTTGGAACAGTGATCTGAAGGAAGTGTGGACTTGAAAAGAAAGGCTGATAAAGCCAGGAGAGATCCAATTGAAGAGAAAAAAATCTATTTATTGAGCTTGTCCAGTGAGGATTATGCAGCAGTATTTAATCCTCTGTTAAAAACTAGACCCTCTGCACTTGTAGGCTACCTTCAGTTACAGAGAAGGGTGGCTAGAACGTGGCTGTCAGAGTCGATCGTGTCCTGAGGGTGAGCTGAACTCTTACACTGTGTTTATGTAAAAACACGAGTGGTTCTTTTCCTCCCTCCATACCTTGATGCATAGAATTGCTGCAAGCAGGGTAATTAATCTGGTCTGTGCCTGTTCATCAAATCTTTCTTGTGGTAAGAACATCTCTAGTCTTTTTAAGTGAAAATTATTTCATTTTGGAGAAAATTGCCTTGTGTTTCAGATTTGAGGTTATCCAACAGGATGGGGTAGAGGCACCCTGCTGCAGCCTGCTGCCCATTTGAGGGCCAGAAGCAGTGCATCCTGCACGCACTTGGCCCCGGGTATCCAGATGGATGTGGGCAGCCAGAGCCCTTGGTGGGAGCTTAGCCCTGCTCAGCTCATCTCTCATGGCTGCGTTGGTGCTGCCCTGATCCCACCCTATGGGCTACCACAGCCTGGCTGCCCTGAGAGCTCGTTGTGTGCCTGCAACCTTCCTTCCTTCCTTCCTTCCTTCCTTCCTTCCCCCTTACTGAAGCTCAGGGCAGTCCAGCTGGGCACCCTTCTCAAAGGTCCTTCGAGTCTTGATTCATGCAGCCAGCATCTGTTATAAGTCCCGTGGTAGGAATGTTATACTTCATATTTAGAGTTAGCTGAATCTGGACAAAATACTGTATCTTAGAAGCTAGAAGCTACTAGAAGCACTAGAAGCTAAACTGCCTTTATTGTTGTTAGCAAAATATGTTTTTCTTCTTGGCCTGTCTTTGTTCTGTGTGGCATCTACATTTTGATGTGGAGATCTTTTACCACGCAAATACATCTAACCTCATCAGAATGGTTCATGTTGGATGCAGTATGTTTGTGCATTGGTGTTCTGGAAGAAAGCAGATTTTCTCCATGATATATGGTTGGATTCACCTTAACCCCAAGAATGGATGCTATTGTTATTGCTTTTCTCTGCACACTGTAGAAGAAACACAGGGGATGAGCAGACACAAACCAGATTTTTCAAACAAACTCTTGACAGAACAATGGATGAAATGAGTCTCTTCAAGGTTTCTGTGTCATCAAATGTTACTGTTGACACTCTGAATGTAGCAATAGTTGTTACGCTAATTAGAGTGGTGTAGTTCTGGAAACAGGAACTGTGAAAAGACTGTGTCTAGAAGGTACTAATAATCTTTTGATACCTGTATTTTTGCCATTCTTTATTATTGTAATGAGAGTGTTAATGTGCGAGGGAGAAATCATGTGTGTCCTTAATAAAGAATGAAGCTGCACAGTTGTTATCATCTTGAGTACCATATTCATTTAAAATCAAGTAGGCAACTCAAAGGTTAAGAGGTTTAATGTTCCTGAACTGTACTATTGAAGTACTATAGTCCAGGTTATTGTTAGCAATTATTCAAAGTGCTTGGGGTTTTTTAATAGAAACTTCATTTTCCAGAAGAAAGTCCCTGGTAACTTTAGCCAGCCTTGTGGTGTGACCATTTAACTGCACAAAGTGCATCACAAGATGCTGTCATGACATAATTTGCTCCCAGCCATTTATATGCTGTTCAGTAACCACCCTCAAACAATCTTCAGCCTCTCTTAAGTTTTCATGCCACATATATTTCCAGTAAAAATGAGAACGCTTAAGAAGTTCTGTACTTAGAGATCAATGTGATATTCCACATGCATTCCTCCCAACATAAGAATGCCATTTGTTTGTAGCTTTTCCAAACACAAGAAACAGGCTTTACAAAAACAGAGAGTGTACCATAAGCATATTGGACTGTGTGAGAAGAAAACAACAAGCACAGAATAAATGCTGTGGCGAAGGAGTACTGAAGGAAACCAACTAATTGCGGGAAGAGAGGAAGCTTAGAAAGGAATTACAGATAGTTTAGGAGTGTGTTAAATGCAGAGCTGAACTCCACATATTAAGCACAGGCAACCATAAAAGCTAATTGATATAGATGCAGATGATTATAATTGATTATTGGCATTCACAATTAACCTTTAAAAATAGGGTCCCCATGGTGAACTGGGGGAGTGGCCTACTGCTTTAAAAAATGTATAGGAGCCTGAATCAGCCCAAGAAATTTGAGAAAATGTTTTCAGGAATACTGCAAAACCTAGGAAATGCACCAGCAGAAGGGTGACTATTTACTGAAAGGCAAGATTCAGACTCTCTTGCCTACTTTTCATGTCTTTAATCCCTTCAGGATATTCTAGAAGCAAAAAAACTGATGTGTGCTTTGTATTACTTCTCTTCCACTTGATCAGTCACAGCTGTGTTGTTTTCTTTGGTCCCTTAATAGAGGCTTATTGCCAAATACATGTACTATGGGATGGGTGTTCCCAGTCAGGTTCTTAAACTCACAGCCCTCTACTTCAGTAGCTAATTTACAGTCTGGTGCCTACAAATCAAGACCTTTCAATTGTAACTTTAATCTGCTAACGTGATTTATGGAAGCTACAGCTTAGTTTCAATTTAAGCAGCATCAGTCTGGGTCAGCTCTAGGTGAGTTTCTTCCTAAACTCTAACAAAACCCAGCTAGAGAGTGAATTAATTCCTGTTTAAGGATTCTCCCACAGCACAGAAAGACCACTAAGCCAAGCCACATGGGCATAGTTTCTTGCCTTTACTGATATGCACATCATTCCAGTTTACTTTATTAGTTCAGAAGTTTGAAGTTTCTTTAAACTTCGCTGTGATACGTGTTTGTGTTCAAAGCAGTCTCTTCATATCAGGATGCAACAGTCTTTCCAGATCCTTTCAAACCCTTGTAAGAGAAGAAGTCACCAGTACCTTCTTGCACATTGTGCCCCTTATGAAGAATAAACAGGCTTCATGACATCATTTTCTGGTCAACAAATCATGGAGTTTAGTGAACTGAGACAAAAATTTATCTCCATAGTATAGTTCCCTCACTTTTCAACAGAACATCATGTCTTGAAGTCAGCAGTTGAAGCCTCTTCGCTATTACATGAGGAAGGACACTGTCTGATGAGGCTGAGATACAGTTCCTTCAGGATGGATAAAATAAAGCGCAAAGAAGAAAATGGGGCAGAGCCAGAACATGGAATGACAGACATCACCTTTGCCAACCTTTTCCCTGATTTTCAGTTGCTTCAGTAATGAAGCCATGTAGGAATCCTTTAAAATGAGGTCCTGGCCTGTCTGCTCAAGTAATCTAGGAAACCAGGGTGGCTCCCCAGGCTTTGACTGTCTCTTGCAAAGAGTTCCTTCAGGTCCCTGCATTGGCCCTGCTGAAGGTGAGGGTTGCAGGTGCTGGGCCCCAGCAGCATCACTCCAAGTAACGAGGGTCTATGATGATGAAGACCATGCTGGGGACACTTTCTTCATTCGATAAGTGTCACAAGTCACCAGTATTAAAAAAAAAAAACCTGAATGAGAAAATAGCTGTCTGTGCTCATCTAACTAGCTGGTTCCCCTGACCTCTGGCATGATCCCATCCTTGTCAGATTGACTCATAACCAGTCCTGCTTATCCAAGCCACAGCTGCGTCAAGGCACAGTGAGAGCCAATCAATCCCACCAACTTCATCTCTGTTTCATGACAGTTTAATCACCGAAGACTGTCTCTTTGTTGAAATATTTTCCCTTGGGGTTTTGGATAGCAGAATTATGTCAAGGCAAACAGAACCAAAAAGTGAAAAAGGCACTTGCTCTCATCCAAATTCTTTGGAGTTGATACAGAAACACCTCTTCTGTGGTGTTTGCAGCAAGCATGCATACGTGTCATGGGCCCTTAACCTCATGTAGTCATAGCTCACAATTCAGCTGAAATGGCTGCATTTTACATTCTTCGTTTTATTGACGTCAGGTATGACATAAGTTGGAGGATATAGCCTAGAAAGATAGTCAGTCTCATCATACATGTCAGTTGAAGTGAAGAAAGGTAACAGTCAGTGTGAACTGATGGCAAATATATTATTCCCTGGGCCATATTCACTCTGGCGAAAATCAGGAATTACTGCTGAAGTATTCAGAGTCAATTTGCTCTGTAACCAGGCTGAGTGGGAACAGGGTCAGAGGAACAATTTCTATTCCATTGGTGCCTTTTTCAGGTTGTAATTCTGAGTGCACACAGCCGTATTTTCCTCATCATCATATTTTTATACCATTTGATAGTATATGACTGATGTGGCTCCAGTTGCTCCATTGAGATTCTCATAAAAAAACCAAAATGGTGAGATAATAGAATCGAATAGAACACTGCTAATGTGGGACCTGAGTGTTTTCACCCTTCACTGAAAGAAGTATCCAGAGTTGCTTGTTCACAATTCACAGTTTTGTTAAAAATAGCTAATCAAACCAATATTATTAATATGTACAAAAAGTCTATCCTGTACACAATTAACACTGCTGTAAGGAAAACACATTTTTCAATGGTGTTACAAAAATTATAGGTCGTTGTGCCCACCGAAGTTATTTTAGTAGAGCAACGTTGTTAGCACTGGAACTAAGCCATGTTTTCATAGTCAAATGATAGGCCTTTTCTAAGGTCGTGCCCACGCAGTACAAAGCCCACTAAGTGCTTCTTTGTAAAGGCTAAATGGAATTCACACTTCTACAGGCAATCATTTTATTATGATCATATGAGTATTCACAATGTAATTTTTAAAATCTTGTAAATAAAGCAGGCCAGTATCCAAGGGCAATCATTATGTGTCAAATTGAAAAGCTTGTGATTTCTGGCTTTCACTTACGACATATAACATACCATACAAGAAAATTAACATTTGTTACCTTACTCTGGGTAACCTTTCAATCACGTTTCTGGCTTACAGTTTTGCAGAAAAGAAAAATCCACTTAAACATAATAGAAATCAAGGCATCACCTTTTCATAGTGAGAACTACCAACTCTCACATAACATTATGCGTTATATAAGTGGTGTGGAACCTTTAAAGAAGGGGCAGTGAAATGTCAGTGCCTGAATTGAGGATACTGCTCATACTTCACTGGGTGTTTGGTTTTTAGTGCCTGTCTTAGATAAATCTTGACCAAAACATGGTCACTTTCATTATCCACAGCAAGTGGATATTAACCCAATTAATAGATGACCCATGAAAATGTATTTTTAGGTAATGCTAGGCAGGGTCTCTGCTCTACCCCTCAGCCTCTAGCCATCATCAGGCTGAGTGAATCAACCCTGTCACATAGTGGCAAAGAAGTCTGACTTCATGTTGGGTGTCTGAAGAATGCTCCTCTTGGGGAAAACCACTTGCTGGGCATCTGCAGGCATCCTTCTGCTCTACAAAGCGCTAGTCCAGCTTCAGGTGCAACAATGCACTTAAGTTTCGCTACTGCACATCAAGCAAAGTGAGGACCTCTCAGAGACATCCCAGAGGCAAACAATCCAAAGTGTCCTTTGAGGAGGAACTGAAGGAATGTCAAGAGTTGGGCTAGGGGCTCCAAAGGGGAACCACCATTAAGTATGTAAAAGGGCTTTTCCAAGAAGCGAAACATCTGACCACTGTTTCTGTGGTGTCAAGAAGCACCAACATATTTTAATTGTAGCCAGAAAGACTCAGGCTAAGCACTTTAAGAAAAATCTTTCTAACACTGCAGACAGTGGAGCACTCAGTGGCAAAGCAGTGAAGCACCTGTTGCTGGAAATCTTACGGACCAATTGGACAAATGTGTCTCAAGGACAGCATGGAAATGTTGAGTTGGCCTTTTAAGTCCCTTCCAGCCTTTTCTTTTGATTAGCTTGGATGTGGATCTTATCCATGGGGGTTTACTTGATGTAGAGCCTTTTCAGGACAGCTTCTCAAATTATCCTGGGAAAGCAGATCCAACAAATAGGCAGCAGGGTTATTCCCAATATGTCTAACAGGGACGAAAAGCAGCTCTGAAGGACAGGAGCCTTGTCCTTCACATGGGCCCCTGGATTGGTTCATTCTTCAGGTTTAGCCCATCACTGGAGTTAAAGGCCAGCTTTTTAAAGGACTTTCATGGTATCACAAATGAGAAAAAAACCCCTTTGCTCTCCTTTTATTTTTGAACACTGTAATTCATGAATCCTGCTACCACAGTCCACTGGCTCAAATCACATTGCATATATCGGTGCCATCTTCACATGAAAATTTTTATTATTTTGTGACTCAAAATAGCGTGATAGCAATTGTGCTTGTTTGTATCAATGCATGCCAGGGAAAGTGGGGAGACATAATTTGTAGTGTCTCCATTACTATTTTTACAAATCTCATGTTTCATGGCTGGAAAATACAGAATTTATACAGATAAGTGGCAATAAACCATAACTAAAAAATGAAAACATAGGTCCAGAGTCCCTGGCACCATGCATTAAGTGTCAATAGTACATTAAATCTGACCCAGGAAGGGAAAGGTGGGGCCTGCCTTCTCAAAAGGGCTTACCATTTAAAAGAATCTCACCATCTAAAAGGGATCTTCACAGCTAAATATGCCATTTTTCATTTTTGTGCACATGCAGATCAAGGGAAGGCTGCAAGTCCATGACTCATAAATACTTCTTAATCTCATTTTCTTTGGGAAGTGCTAAGATCTGGTCTCCTTTACTGTGCCTTCTTTTATTTATTTTTGAACCCAAAGCCTCAGTTCTTTAGAAATAGGAAAAGTTGCTTTGAAGTTAATTTTATAAGTAGAAGCAAACCCTGACCATAAAAATGCTTTCAGACGGTCACAGCACTGTCAGGAGATTGAGTTGTGCTGACATTTCCTAATATTGGGGATAAGGCAAATTCCTTTCACCTTAATGTGAGATATTAAACTTACTCAGGTTTTATGGGTTAAAAATTGTATCATACAAATTAAAATTTGTGAGGACTTTTTCCTTTGCTGTTATCAGCATTCCTACACCCAAATTCGCGGGTGCCTCTGAACGTGCATTCATGATGAGTATGGCTTTGCATTTGTGGTGTTACAGCTTGGACATCACACAGATGGTTTTATCACTACATCCTATATCACTTTCCCAAGTGATTACCTGACCACCAGATCCATTGCAGTCTGAGCTGTGTTTTCCCACTAACCTCTCCCTTTTGCTGTGCTCTCCTTGCAGCAGTGACCTCCAGGAACATTTTGGTTGTGCCAGAGCAATGACAGCATCTCTGCCCCAACACTGCCAGAAGGAGAGCTGGGTGCAACCAGGAGCTGTTTGGTTTCCTGAGGAAAAGAGAACACTTCCAGTAAAAAGAAAGCTGAAGGCAAAACCAGGCAGAGGGGGATTGGGAGCCCTAGCAGCCATCACAGTAGGCATGCTCTGGCCCTGGAGGAAGGGCAGGTAAGAAAAGCAAATGGGCCCTGATGTCTGGATGATGCCACACAAAACTGTGGAGGATATACCCTTCAAAATTGACAAAGGCAATCCAGAGGCAGAACAATGGTAAGCTTTTTGGTACAGAAAGTTAAAAATATGCTATATTAATATTTTATACATGCAAACACTTTGTGTTTTAAAACACAAAGTTTTAAAAACAGTAATTTAACACCGTTATGATGCAAACACATTTCTTAAACCTCCATAATTTTCTGGCATTTCTCTGAGTTCAGTGAATACACGTAAAGTGCTTGCACCCAGATCAGTGGCATTCCAGAAGTGAAGCATGTCTGGTCCTATCTGGGCCATGTCCCCTGTCCACCTTTCCTTGGGAGTGCCAGTCTGAAGGTATTTCCCTAAAACTCTCACTTCTGCCTTCAAGTCACCCTTTCCAACTAACCTGAGACAGTGAAGAGAAGGTTGGGTTTCTGACTCAGTTCCCTCTCCTTTATAAAGAAAGAATACCTCTCAAAGCTCTCTTAAATGATGTTCATAAACTTCCAAAGATCATGTTAATGTTTTACCACCTAACAAGTGGCTATTAAAAAACAATGTTATCCACACACATTCCCCCACAGATCCCCTCTTGCATCTCCCTGTTGGCTGGATGCACCCGTGCTCACCCACAGCCACACCATAACCTCTTCTCCAAAGGTATGGTCCAGAATATTTATCCCTATATGTGTAATTTATAGAAAGCTTTTAGATTCCTTGTCAGGCTCCCACAAGGTTAAAAGGATATTTGGCTGTATAGGAGGGATGAGGTGAAAAAGGACTTCCAAGATGGCTCAGACCACTGGACACAGGAAAGACCTTGGCATGTTCCCAATTTAAAGAGTCTCTCACAGGGATAGACCTTCCTCCTGAGTCTGCCCAGGTGCTCTATCAATGATGCAACCGAAAAAGCATCATAATTTAAATTCAGCCAGTGAGTGAGAGTAGCAGGACCATGGCAAGGTGAGGGGATTGACACCTACTTTGGGGTGAGAAATGCCATGTGGTGTGTCTATGTCCACATGGAGAAGGGTTTCTGAAGCTTCAGGTGGGCACCCAGAGGTAGTATGACTTGCTGTAGGAAAGACTTCCATATATTGTAATTTGGTTGCCTTCAGCATGGAAATCCTTGTTATGGTGGTTCTGTATTTTCATTTGAAAGTGCATTAAACCATTTTATTTTTAAGATCTATCAGATAAATGGTAGAACAAACCTTTGAGTGAGCTGGCAATGCATGCTTTAGGTTAGTTTATCTCTGGGAATGGGCCAAAGTGGTTTCTGTCTGTGTGCGTGTGCCTGGGTAATTAGCCCGCAAATTCAGACACAGATAAAAATAACTAGGCAATGAATGTAAATTATCAGGGCCATGATACACATCGCTCCCAGAATGTGATTCCCATGCACTGAGAATACACAGGGACTGTAAAAAGTTAGAGAAATCTCAACTTTCATTTCAATCCCTGGAAAATGCTCTGGGGGAGCATAGATACTCCCTCACTTTAGTACCTTTCTAAAAAGAGAAACAAAGCAGAAAAGCTGGACCAATTTCCGTGCACAAGGAAATGCCTAGGACACTGAAGCCGGTGGCAGAGTCTAGGCAGATGTTGAGAAGGGAGGCCATGGGTTGCAGGGGTTGCAGGGGTTGCAGAGGTTGCGGGTTTGGAAGCAACTTGCTGCCATGGAGGACACACCCAGCAGGGCGTGTGACAGCTCGCACCTCCTATTCCAGGCTCACCAGCCAAGAGCTCAAGAAAAGCCAAGCTCAGGTCATCTGCTGACAGAGCAAACTTTTATATCCCACTTGTCTGGACTGCACAGCTGAGAGTCTGGGCACACTCAGGCATTTGGCCTCCCCTCCCAAGCACTTAAGGGACATCTTTGCCCCATGGGCAGCCTCAGGGCTTGCACCTCAAGTAGTGCCTACAACATGTGGACATTCCTTCCTGCAACCAGGCAGTCTTGTGCATGCAGAGCAGCCTGCAGGAACCGCCACCCAACTTCTTTTTTTCCTTTCCTGCAACGTGGCATGGCTGTGGCCAGAGACGCCTCCGCAGTGCTGATAGAAGGCTTGTGGAAACAGGTCTTCAGCCATCCTGCTCTTTTGTCACCTCATGGGAACCAGGACACACTGTGGCAGTGCTGACTCCTGCTGCCACCAGTAGCCCCTGCTGCTGCCACTGGAGTTAGTAATGCCACTGGCATTAGTAATGATGGAGAAATTCAAGGGCAAGCTCTGGAGGGCAGTCTCCCAAGATACTTTCTACTTTCACATTCCCAGAATGAGGTCAGAGGAGCTGTAAGCAGCCACTGTTGGCACACCTGGGCAATGTCACATGCTGTAGGGAGATGCAAGGGAATAGAAATACATGGAAATTTATTTCCATGTGCTATCAGAAGGAACTATGGCTGTAAAATTTAATAGTGTGATTTGTGAAGCTGACAACACCCACCATAAGTCACAAAATAAAATAGAAATGTGTGAGAACTATAAATCTTTCTAAGCACAATTGGTGTAAACCCTTGTTAAGTTTTATCACAAAGAAGGACAAACCTCATAGAAATTCCAAACAGCTTTTTACTGTTCCTTGCTTTGTCTCTTCTCCAAAGAGTAGTCTGGAGCCCACCGGGGAAAGGACACTTCATCTTTCCTCACTGCTTCTCGCGCCACTATTTTTGTCCTCTTCACCTGGTTTTGCACAGGGAGGTAACATTTCTTTTTGAATACCAAGAGGAAAGGCACAAACACTTTCAAGACAGATAACTGTTAATACAGTAAGGAGACAGGGAGTTATAAAACCCAATGCCTTATCCCACGATGGGGAGCCCACGATGGTGAGATGGGCTCTGGTGAGAGTATGCAGCTCTACGTTTCCACACACTTTGACACTGCCCAGTTCGTGATACAGGTTCATTTGCCTCTCATGGAAAGAGAGGCTGAGTCCCAGACCAGCTGAGTGAATCCCTGATCCAGCTGGTTTTCCACTTATCCTGTGTTTCTACAGCAGACTGATTGCTGACATCAGGAATATCAGAGAAGTCACAGCAGAGCAGCCCTGTTCTGCTGACTGGAGGAAATGCCAAGCACAGAGAGGCTGACCTAGTCTTTCCAAGTCAAACCTCTCCATACCTCCTGTGGGTCACAGCCCATGTCACACTGGATAGCAGGGTACAGCAGATCTTGTGGGAGGATGGGACTGCACATGACCTATGGGCTATTAAAGGGTAGCTTCGACCCCAGAGAGTGGACGGGAATAGTACTGAAATCCTTTTGCATCATTTGGCCTGTAACACCCTGGCTATATATCATTTTCCTATAGGAGAAGAATAAATAGATGGGACTACTCAAAAACATCCCATAATTTTGAAAGACATTCAGTTCCGGGCTTTGAAACACAATCCACTTAATCAGCCATTTTCCACTGCAGTGATGCTGGGTCAGTCCAGTAGTTCTTGAGGTTTACACTCAGCTGTAGTTTTGCTTGGAATGTGAACATCAGTAATAATAGAATGGACATCCCCAGCTAATTTCTGAAAGGGAGAAAATTACTTGTTTTTCCCTCTAATTAATACCTCTGAGCTCCTGGACTGAAGGGGAAGGCAGGTTGTAAAAAAGAAATTAGTTTTCTCCCTCCTTTTCTCCCTGCCATCTCCAATATTCTCACTCCCCAGTGCCAACAGCATGCCACAGCATTTTTATACTCCGTCACCTGCTTCAGGAAGGAGACATTTTGAAGCAGCCACTGCACTTCCCACTGCTCAGCTATGTATACCTTAATTTATGAGGCGTGTTGTGGGATGTGGATTTTTACCCCGACACAAACGTGTTGAAGGTCTCCATGTGTACTTAACACTTACCATCCACTTACCGCTAATTCAGGTGAGCAGGGAATGGAGTAATTTGATTCCCAGTATGACCAGCACTGCCAGGCAATGCTGTAGGACTCCTGATCACTTGTTTGCAAAGCCTTGCGCAGTGTTCAGGGCACCAGGCAGGGCCACGGACCTCCTGAGTACAGGGTGACGGGATCTGCTGCATGTGCGACGTTGGGTCCTCTGCACCCAGGCTCACGGACACGGTGCACCCCGGTCTGTGTGACAGTGGAGCACAGGAGCTGCTGGCCAGGGAGGATGTCTTACGAGTACCCCCTGGGCTCACACCTCAACACATCACTGACTGCCCATGAGAAAGTAGCTTGCCACCTTCTCCCACTATCAACTGTTCTGCTACCATGCAACTTAGTAATGCTTACTAAGACAAGGTTTCAGCATGGCTGTTTATGGACACACATGTTTTATCTCAGGTTCTTAGGTTACTGGTGTCACCAGCTTTGCTGACTATAGATTGTTCAAGAAGCTTTATTGATGGTGGCATCTGAATAATTGTTATTTGACCATTTGAAATGCTAAATATGATCAAGGCTTAATATTAGAATGACGATAGAGATATGTTACTGTTCAGTGCATTGTAATTTAAGTAATAAGATTTCATCTACCTAATGTAGTCTTTTGAGTACTTTTGAAATAGAAATATTGACAGAAAGCTAACTATACTCAAATGTGACAAATTTACCCAAAATATCTATGTAGAGTTTACATTTAATTTCACAGTCACCTGCAGGCTGACTCCAAATCAATGATCTGATTTGTTTTCCACCTGTTTGCAGATGCCATATGAACTAGTGGCTAAAGGAGACAAGGATGTATTAATGACATTTTACAAGTCCCTGGTGAGAATTTATCTCAAATGCTGTGTACCACTTTGATGTTCCCCTTTCATGGAGGAACTTGAGTTGGTGCCTACAACCAGGCAGAGTTAGAATCAGTGACCCTGGAATTACCTTTCCAATCCTGTTGTCCTGTGTGCCAGCTGGCATATGAGAATGAGCTGAATTGATTTATTTTTCACAACTATTCAAATAATTGCAAAAGCACAACCTCACTTCAAAGCATATGCTAGATTTAGCTGCAACTATAGGACATCTCATTTGGGTTAAAATTACTGACTGGGATGCAGACAAGGACACAGCTGTGTTTCTGGCATCTGACATGCTGGCATTTGAAAATGCATTGCACTTGTGTCTTGGTGAGGTGATTTCTCAGCTCCACTGAATCACAGTAGTTTTACCACTAGTTTTAATGCAAGATCATCACTTCTAGAATTAGTTGAAATCAGTGCTATTATCCATATTTGCAATGACATTGCTGAGATCAGAATCTGGTCCTTGTTTTCCTTTTTGGTGAACTAATATATTTAGAAGCAGAATCTTAAATGCTTCTAAAAGTTTGTAAAACTCACATCTTCAGGCCCTTCCGCAACACCAAATTCTCTGTTTAGCATCCCAGCTCTTTCAGTGAGGACTTTCCAAGCCTTCTGCCCAAGATCATCCCCTGAAAGATTTATTCCCATTCAGGATGGAGTACATGGAGTGACCCAGGGTGGAGCAAGCTGCCTTGTGCTGTCTGATCTGTGGTAACCTCCATCCCTGCATGTCAAAGGTACTGGTTCCTGTCAGTGTGCTGAGAGAGGCAGCAGTTTTTGCAAAGCAGCTAATGAGAGGCAGCTCGCCAGAAGGGGTGCAAGGCACGGAAGACACAGGCTCCCAAGGACGCCAGAAGCACGAGACCCAAAATAACCACCTGGAGTTGCTTATGTCTGTGTCTGGCCTTGCTGGTTTTACTCTTACAAGGGCTCTTGGGCACGAGGGGTGTTTGTAGCATATAATCCTAAGCATCTCAATGTGACCAATGTGACCTAGTGACCAATGCGTGGGACCAGCTATCGTGGTCATTTCGGCAGTGTCTCCCCAGAGCACCTACTGCAGGCTGCTGCTGCCAGGGAGCCTTCCCTCCTCGGGCACTGCGCAGCAGAGCCTGCCTGCCTTGCTTCACCCCCTGCGCTGCATGCCTCAGATTGCACTGTGCACGTACCCACGCGCACACACACATCCCTTCTCCCCTTTCACCTCCTCCCCTCTGGTCCAAATGTATCCATGAGTCACTGGGGGAAGTGCACCTGATGACCTCACAGCCATAGAACTAAACATGAAGCGTCAAAAAGCAACCTCATGTGGGAGCTAGGGACCAAGCCAGCTAAAGCCTAACTGGTCAGATACTCAGACCTGGGGTTTTATCCACTTTCCCAGTGTTTTCCAAGCAATAGTACTTCTTCACTGTAGGAGTTTGATGGATATTCAAACTTTGAAGAAGTACATAAAAATTTACATCTGGGACATTATGTGATATGTCTGAGTGAACAAAATGCAAGTAACTGAATTTTCATAAGAGAGATGAAAAAAGTTATTTAAAGCTTAAAGGTTGCTTTTAGTCTACAGATGTATCTGGCATTGATTGGAATAGAGAAGTTTAACATCATCACAAAGCAGAAGCATGAACTGCTATTGGTGTTGTTTGTGCACCATTAAAAGGGATGGAGAAAGTCATTAAGGAAAAATTAAATTGTTATAAATACCAACAATATTTCAGTGTCACAACAATATGATGTGTGAGGATGCACGTAGGTGTATTTAAATTGATCAAGATGTTCTTCAATGTTTTCTGAGACAGGAAAAGTATTTAGTTCCATTTATATACATTTTAAAGTAATGCTAGAAAATATTTTTAATAACACAAATCCTACCCTATATAGGAGCAGAGCTCTTGTGGTGCATTTGAGGGCAGTAAATCCTATTTTCTACCAAGATTAACAGGTTTTGCAGGCTGAACATGCCTGAAGGCAGCTGTACTCTACACACCCAATTTTTTACAAAACACAGCAGGACAAGTTCATGTCTGGTGTAATCCCTTTGCCTCCAGAACATTTCAGTCTTGGCAAATTGGTCTTAGAAGCAAGCAGTATGCTCCAGCTTTCCACTCAGGGCCAGTTTTATTTCTACTCCCCCTAGACCAGATCCACTTCCTGGGCTTGGACCTTTTCTTCACAGGGGCAGGACACTACAATATCAGCTCTGTGCAGTGCAAGCAAGAAAATTAATACTAATCTTCCTTCAGTGGAGAAATGGTGCGAAAATCAGAGATGGGCAGGACGTCATGGTACAGACCTCATTCACAGGCCCTGTATGGAAGTGATTTCGGTGGGAATCTCACCAAACAATCCTTGTCCTTCCTTGGAAAGTCCTTGGACATCCAACACCTTTCCACTCGTTCAGGCAATCTCCTGTGCATCACAGGATGGTGTGAGCCAGACCCGGAGCTTCACACTACTTTAATGTGGTGGCCTCAGGTTTGGATTCAGTTTGGGATTTGGAGCAATAGCTATCAGCTCATCCACATGAAAATGCGGCCAAGTTTGCTGCTGTTTCCCTTTGTTGCAGCAGCCGTCGTTCGTGGCTGTGCATCCACCTCACTACTGCTACACCCATGCAAACTGTGCCTCACCACAGGAAACGAGCTGATCCAGTTAAAATTCTCCTCTCTCCCTGTCAACACGCAGAAATGAAGATAGAAACTGCTGCCTCCATGTTGCTCAACACACCGGGCATTTGAAAGGGCTTTCAGGTGAATGTGGAGCCAAAGTGTCTGTCTCCGCCCACTCTCCTTTTGCCAAAGAGGCAAGAGGGGAAAAAAACCCATAAATATAGTCCCTATCATTATTCTCTGATTTCAGTGGGTTGCTGGATGTTTGTGCGTTTAGCAGAGTTTCTGCAATAAAGTACCTCCCTGTTCTGGAGGGGAAGAAGTTTTTTTCTGTGTGTGCAATTGACTCAGAGACTTGTTTGTCCTTCAGGAAGAGTTACAGGATTAACTTTGAATACTTTGATATTCAGTGATGAAAAAGGACACAGCAACATGAGGATTTGGGGAGGCTCAGTATGTCCTTCCTTCTTGCTTTTTACACACCTAGAAGCTGGGCATGAATGACAGATTGCAGCTTCAGTCCTGGAAATAGTCTCTTGAGGCTTAACCCAAAGAGCAACAATGACATCACAAAACCTGGTCCTGCTCCACTGAAAAACCAAGCAGCTGGCTGCAGGTGTGACTGCAATCAGACTCTAATGGTCAAATTCACAGCAGAGAGAGGCTTCAGTGAGGTCAGTTGAAGCTGCCAAAGACAGAAGAACTGTAAAGCAGTGTCCTTCTCCAAGGCAGCAGCTCACCCTCCTCTACCAGTGCATGATTCAGAAATGAGGCAGTGACTTGGATGGTCTCTTTTTGGTAACAAGAAAGGAAGAGGAAATGCTGATAGCATCAGCCTAGCAGTCTCTCAGGAAAGACCTAAACACAAGAGCTTCCTCAACCTGAGAAGATTTAGAGCTCCAGCCTGGTGTAAGCTCTCCAGAGCATCTAAAACCTCTCAGGAGAGTATCACCTGAACACTAATTAAGCTCCATAGTGTGCTAATTTGGATATTATCCCTAACCTCCAGTTTGTAACCTGTAAGTACTTAGTCATTCATTCTGCACACATTCAGAAATTACAGATCAAAGCTGTGGTTCTGAGACTGCCCAGCACCAAACCAAATCTTTTCAGGAAGGATGATAAGAGATAGAGTTGTAATGGGGCAAAGGATCCAATGGCACAGGGTGCATTTCTTTCACTCAAGAAGCTGATAAAAACATTTGTCTCTAAATCTTATTCACAATGGCACTTCTGATACAAATAAGTTACAGTAATTACAAGATAAAGTATTTCACAGTGGAACCACAGAAAGAAACAAACCTGAAAGGCGGCTGTCCCTCTGCAAGATCAGTGTGGTTGCTACAGAATTTCTGCTCTAAACCTTCCAGTAGAACATCCACACCTACACACATGCTTGGCATGAAACTCTCCTGTGAAAGCATTACCTCTGTAGAGAAGAGGTAAGTATGATTTTCTCTTTCAGTGTCTCAAACGAAGAACAGTATATACCAGTCATAGAACTCTTACCTTTTTTTTCTTGAGTAATTCCCTCAGCTTGGCCTTTGAAGTCAAGAAGTATCTTACACCCCATCCTTAGGAACCATCTTTCTGTTCTTCAAGTCACTGGAAGAAAATAATTTTCCACCAGCTACCAAATCTGTGGAAAATACAGAACTCATCCTATCTCAAAATGAGTTTCGTTTCAAGGCAAGTAATCAGTGTAATTCCAAAAAATAAAGAGCAAATCCTGAAGATTTTATAAGTTGCAATAGACCTAGTTAAGAGGCTAATGATATAGTTATGTACAACAAAGTGGGTGTGCTGCAGTATCTTACATTTCTTGAGTAGACTGGGGTTTGTACCCGTCTGTAAGGTCTTCACAGCTGACACATGAGAAGGACTGAGTGTCACAAATCTAAGGCTCCAGTGCTGTCCTTCCAAGGTCCTGTGGCACCAGCAGATCTTTAAGGGCAATGGGAAACCAAACTGCCTTTAGCTAAACTTCGGTGACATCAGTTGATGGTTTATCTGTCTCACTTTAGAATATGAAACATTTTCAATGACCTTGCACTGACAAAAAACTGTCACATTACTTTAGAGTCTAGTTTGAGTTGCATCATTCCCACAGCATCAATGCAACATTGGTAGCTCGTGGTGCAGGATGGCTCATCCTGGGTTTGCACACAGTGACATTTAGAGGCCTCTCCTGCTGAGGGCTGTCTTCTTCCTAAGGAGAGCTTTGCATTTGCCTTCAAAATATAAATTTCATTGGGGAAGGGAAGGAATGGCATCTGATTTATGAAATTATGGACCAATTAGAATGGGCAATATTTTTTCACCAGGACTCTGCTAGATGAAAAACACAGATTTGTCAACACCAAAACTTTCCAGGAATGTCCCACTTCACCAACTTATTTTCACATACAAAACTGAGGAGAAATTCCCTCAAAATTAAAATCTTTTGTTCTAACATTTTCAAAAATAAAGGCTTGGTGTTTCTTTGCAAAAACAACTTTTTGTTTTGAGATGCCTTTCAGCTTACTTTGAAATAAAATTGAAAACATTTTTAAAAATCTCAGTTTCAAAATAAAATAGTTCATTTGGGGATCAAACAGAATATTTCATTTAAGTGGTCAGAAAGGCTTTTTATTCTTTGGAGCTGATGATGAATCAGAAAAATTCTTTCTTTCCATGACTCCGATATATGCTGTTTTGAAGCTGCTTTGATATTTGATATTTATTACCTTAATCTTATTTGTGCCTTAGCATTGCTGGCTATAATGGCTCCATCCTTGCCTGATGTTAGATGTTTAAATGCTGTCGGCCTGAACAGTGCTGGAATGGAAGCATCACTTAGTGATCATGAGTACTGTTGACATAAACCAAGCAATTATGATGGGACTGCTGACCTGGTAGATCCTATTGAGCACTGACAGTCACATAAATAACATGTACAAGTCACATAAATTTTTGTCCAAATAACATGGTCATAAATAGAGGATATAATAACAGTGAATTTTAATTATAGAAGAGTTCGGATGTACGAGAAAAATCAACTCAAGAAATCGAGAGATCTCATGGCATTCAGATTTACTTTGAATCTTTTTTAATTTAGATCTGAGAGCTTATGAAGAAGTTGTCATGTTTTCAATCACTAATAAAAGTAGTCTTGAGACAAAACTGACCTGAATATAGGTATTTGCTTTTAGCAAATAACATATATTAGTGCTTGAATACACTGACTTATGACTACAGGAAAGCTGCCCATCATCTGCATTTTATGAGTACATCTCTTTTATTTTATGCAAACACTAGGGAATGTTGTTCTTTGTGTGGTGGTTTTCAATACATTATGAAAAATACTTTTTTTTTGGAAAAGAAAAGGAAATTTTTGCACCAGAAACCCAGAATTATCACATTAGGACCACCCTGCCTGGCTTCTCTGTGGAGTTCTAACTTCAAGGAAGTAGTATGGACACAGAAAGTTATGTTTAAACTGAGAAGACTATATAGGTTTGTACTGGAGGTTTTGTTTCTCTCTTTGGTTTTAATATAGCAGTCATTATAAATTAATGAAGTATCATACAAACTTTATTCTTACTGTTTACAGAAGTATTATATCCCAATTGCAGAGAGAAAAATGAGTCTGTCCTGAGGATACAGCAACTTCCCAAGGTCCAAATGTTAGGAAAGGTAACTAAGGTCTTTGGACCTCCAGTGTGCTGTGACAGCCACAAGCCTGCTCTTTCTGGCAAGGGCTGACACAGGCATCAGAGCTGGAAATCTGCCTTTTTCTCCTGATTTTTTTCTGTGGGCAGGGCAACCCACAAGAGTGACCAGCCATGAAATTCCTAGGCAGTTCTAGGTTTGGATCCTGAACCTGCCCTCAACTAAGTTTCACAATTTTGATTCAAGCATTTATTTCAGGGTTATTTATACTTAGACAATGAAATCTGAGCATGTACCAGCTGAGCCTTTGAACTGTATCCCTTCTTCTTAGTGGTCTAGTCAGCTTTCCACAGTAAATATGTGAGGTACAGCGATCACTGTTAGAATGGGTTCAGCCAGTTCCACATGAAAAATACCTTATGTTGAGACATCAAGAAGTGTAACATTTTAACTTCAGCAGGACACATCTTTGGAAACAGGCTTTAATCCTGGCTACAATGACAAGATGACACTGTGATTCAAGTACTACAAATAGTGGTTTCAGGTCCTCAGGCCAGATTTTCAAGGTCAGATATCTATGCAGGCAGCTGAACAAATGGTCTCAGAGAAAATATGCACAGAGAGGACATGTAAGAAGAAAAATTTTCTTCAGTTTACTCCTACTTGTGTTTGTTTTCCCTACTCAGATGACCCTTCTCTCCATCTCTCCATCTTGTCAGGATATAAGTTTATGCTCTGAAATTCTGCCAAAATGCTTTGGTGTGCCACTGGGGTCTTGCAAGATGGTCAGCTCCTTCTGGAAAAGAAGCCACATTTTGGATGCATCTTCATGCCATATCTCCAGACTGCTCCACCCAAATGCAGATCCCACAATGCTCTGTCTGTGCTTGAGCTTTTTACCAGTGCTACAGCATGCTC
Organism: Gymnorhina tibicen; assembly: GCA_013399875.1. NCBI lineage: Eukaryota > Metazoa > Chordata > Aves > Passeriformes > Artamidae > Gymnorhina > Gymnorhina tibicen. The sequence continues at coordinate 1,654,790 of VXAZ01005765.1, forward strand.
GGGTGTGTGCTTCAGAATGACCAAACACGCAAGGGAAGAAGACCTGGAGGGTCATCCAGGTCACCCGCTGACAACGCTGGAGTTTTTCCTCATGCATTGTTCCTGTCGATTAGGCAGCTCTGATTAGGTGCTCTGGGAAACAAGGGGGTCAGACAAAAGACTCATGATTTGGAAATCTTACTGGATTCCTCTGCATTGCTGTGAATACCGCCTGTTTCAAGGTATCTGGTAAATATTTTTGTAAGTAATGACCTGCCGGAAGAAAAGGAAAAAGACAAACAAAAGGGAGCCACATCCAGGAGGAGGTGGTCATGCCCTGCCCCTCCAATTTCCTCACAGGCAAATTGTGATGGCTCTCCTTTGTGAAGAGATTCTTTGAAACTTCACATCCAAAATTCTGATGGTTTCCTTACAGTACTGTTCATACAATGTTCATCTGGAAATGCTATGAAGTTTTAGTTGTGCCCAAAAAAACGCCCACCAACCAGGCTTTATTCTCAAATGCATCTTTTGATTAAAAAAGCAACCATTACCATTAGAAGAAAAGCAATTCAGTTAGATGGTAGCTATTTGAAAATAAAGTTTTGCTGCAAGTTTTTCCTGGACAAAATCAGCTCATACAAACAGGAGTCTCTACACCTGACACAGCTTGCCCACAGAGAGCATTCAAAGTCTTTACAGAGTATACTGCTACTGGACTTGTTCAAGCTGAAAATGAACCCCAGCCCTTCTGTGAACCAGACCACCAAGCAATGTGCTGTCCTTCTCTGCCTCATCTGCAAGAGGGAGGAAGGCGAGGAAATTGTAGTTTTCCCTCTGTCATATTCAAGAGTTAAATTTTGCTCTCTCTGATCACTGGACATTAAGACTTAGTCATGTCCATGCCGAGTCACTGCTCATCTTCTGCAGGGCTGCATGGCCTGGTGGTCCCTTTGGAATAGTCCACCTGCACTGTGCTTTTGTCACTTCTTTTTTGTAGACTGTCTTTCTTCTTTTTTCCTCTTAGATTTTGCAGCAATAATTGAGCCCCTTTGGTTTGTCTCTGAGGAGGGGAAACTCAATGACTGATAATTACCTTGCATGCCATTTAATGAAATTGAAGGAGCATAGTAACATCCATAATCTAACTCTTCTAGCTTGTTAAGCCTTAGTTCTGCATATTTCCAAGTGTTAATATTCAGACATAAATGGAAAAAGGTTAAAAGGATTCAGTGAATTTGTAACAAATGTGCCCTTTGTGTATATGAATTCTGAGTTGTCTCTACTGGACATGGTGTGTTGGTTAATCTTGCTATGAATACCAAAATTACCTCCTTGTTAGCAGGATTCATTGCTGTTATTACTGTAGCCCAGTGAAAAGGGCATTGACTTAGGTGCTAAGAGACTCAGTTTCTCATCACATCACTGCTACTGTCCTGCCATTAGTCCTAGGACAAATTCCTGCATCTATTTATTACTCTGTTTCCTTCCCCAGCTGGTGCTGTCTTGTGTATCTAGAGTTGAAGCTCTTTGGGACAGGGACTTCCTTATATACTCAGTGTCAGATCTCAGTTAATTTCTTAATGAAGTAGTAACAAATGACAAGCAGGTGAATGTTCAGTGAAGAGAAGTTCCATCTAAAATTAATGAACAACTTAAAAATTGAGCATACTTGGTATGAAATTTAAACCAGCTTTATCAACTACAGTTTCAGCAGCCTTAGATTATCTGGTGCAGGAGGTGGTGCGTTCTGCAGAAGCTTCTTCTACATTTTAAATACAGAGGCTTTTAATAAATAAGCACTGAACAAAAGCCAAGACAGCTGATCCCATGCCTTTTCAGCTTTACCTTGCTTCCAGTTGACCTGCTTTTGTCGTGTCACTTTCCACATAGATTTTTGCACTGAAAATGAAGAACTCAAAGGGAGAAATTATTACAGAGGAAGATTGAGAGGTGATCAGAGATTACCTGGAGTGAAGGTATATGAGTTCTGCAGCTGAACTGAGAGCAAACAACCAACAAGAAAAGGAAAAAAAAGAAGTGGGGAGCAGAAGAGAAGAGAGGCAGCACTTTATTTGTTAAGTGCCATCAATGTTTAAGGCATAAGGCGGAAATTCCTGAACAGAGTAATTCATGGTTTAAGTGTAAAATTGTACCTTTAAGAGGGAAAAAAGCCCACACTGAGGCCAAGAGACCACTTACTGAGATTTCTTAGAATGTTTTCCAGCAACACTGGGGTCTGCTTTCCTCCCACCACTCTGGCAGGAAAGGAGTTTGTCTCCATAAATCACACCTCCCTTAGAGCCCAGTGTCACCCTCACAGATCTCCTGTGTTCCCGCTGTGGCTGCTGTTCAACCACCAGAGCTCTGTCTCTGCAGCACTACATGCTCCGGAAAGAATAAACAGCAAGAAAAATGCAGAGAACAAAACACTGCCAACCTAGTGAAGGAGTGTGTTGTGGTTTAACAGCAGCTAAGCCCCACACAGCTGCTCACTTGCTCCCTGTCACTTCATTCCTCGATGGGATGGGGAACAGGATCAGAAGGGCAAAAGTGAGAGAACTCATGGGCTGAGATAAAGATAGTTTGATGAGTAAAGCAAAAGCTGCGCATGCAAGCAGAACAAACAAGAAATTCATTCACTGCTTCCTATGGGCAGCCATCCCCAGGAAAGCAGGACTCCATCACATATAATGATGACTTGGGAAGACAAACACCATCACTCCAAGCATCCCTCTCTTCCTTCTTCTTCCCCCCACCTTTATTTGCTGAGCATGACACCATGTGTTAAGGGATATGCCTTGGGTCAGCTGTCCTGGACATGTCTCCTCCCAGCTCGTTATACACACACAGCCCACTTGCTGGTGGGGTGGGGTGAGAAGTAGAAAAGGCCTCGACTCTGTGCAAGCCCTGCTAAGCAGTAGTTAAAACATCCTTGAATTATCAACACTGTTTTCCAGCACAAATCCAAAACACAGCCCTGTACTAGCTACTATGAAGAAAATTAACTCTATCCCAGCCAAAATCAGCATATTCTCCATCCCTTATTCTATACCATTTACGTCATGATCCTACACCTTTCAGTATATCCTCACTAACCACCACCCCACTTCCCATCCTTTGATAGAATACACAGACATTATTCCCTTTGTCTATGGACCATCCCTGTAAAATGTTCATATAATGCCCGTAAAGTGTCCACAAAATGTCCATTGAGTTAATTTCATCCATGACTTCAGGTTCCATCTGTCATGGGGGTCACTTAGGACAGGAGAGGTGGTGTTTTGTTAACATATGTCATTGGGCACCAAAACAGGCTCAGGTCAGGTCACTGCTGCACTTGCACTGCTTCTCCTAAGACTCCTCCACTTCTTTATGTGGTTCTTGCTATAGTAATTCCTATTCCTATAAAATTCAAATCATGGGTGACAACAGCTTTAAACTACGTCCATTACAACTTTCACCCCTGGTCCTCTGGTGCCAGTTTCTAGGTTTTAACATGATCAACTCTTCCCATTGCTTTCAGCCTGGCTAGCAAACTTAAAAGCTCCCTCAGGAAGAGGACTAAGGCTAATAGGTAGCAGAGGGTGCAAGCATAAGGACTACTGAAGAATCCCCATCATCTCTAGCTAAGCAGTCCTCTTCCAGATGGGTCTGTCATGTTTTCATCAGAAGATATCTGCTGTTTCATACAGTGTTATGTTTGGTCGTCTTGGATTTTTTCCAAGACGTGTTTATGTGTCTGTAGCTGATGAAGTTTGGTCATTGCTGACCTCACCTCGAGTATCTATGGCAAATTACAACAGGCATGTGTTTTGGCTATTGCAGCACAATGGCACTTAGATAATTTCAACACTTCGTGATCCCATCTTAGCATGCCTGGATACCTAAGGGTTTCTCTGAAGTTCAACAATTTATGTGATGGGAGAAAGTATAAGAAGGACCTTGTATTCCAGCAAGCTGCTCTGTACTAATACCATGACATCTACAAAACCAGAAACAACAACAAAAAACAGGGGAACCCTCTCATTTGGATGTAGGGTTGAAATGTGATATGTAAAACTCTCTGAAGATTTTACCCTCTCCGAATGTCATTCTTGAGCATGGAGCCCGTGTGAGGCACAGAATCCTAGCCTCTCCCTCTCTCCCCTCTCGGCACCTTTGCATGCTCTTTGGTATTTTGCATGTGCTGGTGGTGAAGAACTGACTTTTATTATCATTTGAAAGTACTATCATGTGTTGGAAACAGAAGGAGAAAAGAATAGAAAACCACAGCTCCATAAGTGAGAAAGCTGCAGAAAGGTAGTGAGCCCTCCAGACAGAGTTCTTGGAAGCTTGTCCTCCTCTCACTGAAAGCAGATCAAATCTAGATGAGGACAATCATATTTGGCCTAATGTGACCCCTGCATTTAGAGTAAGAATCAGAAAGAAGTATGTGGCCTTGCAAGCACAGAAAGGTATTAAATTCATCCACCCTAGAATGGGCCATTAGGTTAAAAGGCCACTGATTGGAGGTGTTTGTTTTCTGTACCCATAATTTTCATACCAGGAAATGTAAGACTTTTTGTTCCCTTTTCAGAAAATACCAGGGCTATAATATCTACCATGCCAGAGTACGAAACAAAAAGAAAATAAGAATTCACTTCTGGTTTACAGCTGTTGTTCCAATAGTTGTATATGCACCAATAAAGTATTACAGTGGTCCAGAGAGTCTTATTTGCCAAGCCACAAGCACATCAGGCTGCAGAAATAAACAAGGGCCAAGAGAAAAAAGTCAGTCCTGCTGGAAACCAAATATGCTATTGCCAATCTTGTGATACTGTAAAATGCTACTCTCCCACCTCCAAACCATGAAACTTAACATATATATATAACATATATATATTTAACATATATATATATATATACACTAGGTATTTTTATTTGTCTTCTACAATCCCAAAGATTCAAATGTACAATCTTCTCCCCACCATCATGAGGGCTTAGCACATTTCTTTTTAAACAAAAGCGGCGATTATCATGGAATTAAGTGGCTCTAGGCACTGAGCCTTAAAAAAATACCCGTTAGAGATTCCCTTTCAAACAATGAAAGATGGTGAGACTGCAGTGAGAGAGCTGGCAGAGGAAAGGAGATCGTGGCAAAGGCTAAGGTGAGAGTGGCCAAGCAGGGTTAGTGACAGTCTCAGCTAACCCACAAGTGGGGTCTGACCCAGGAGTCTGAGGAAGAAAGTGGCAAATACATAAACCTCCAGCCTTGGTGTTTGGCTGCAGCTCTGCTGCGCTTGATCTGCAATTCCTCCAGGAAATCCTACTGAGATTTTTGGCTGGGACTTTGGAACAACTGGAGAGGAAACTTCATCGAGCCCTCTGCCTGTTTGGAGAGCACTTTATAAGTTTATGCTGTGCTCACTGAACACTTCTGCAGTGCAAACACCAGCCTTGTAGCTCATGACTTGTAGCTCATATGCACGGCAGTCAAGGTTTGCAGAGGGGCTGCCAGGAGAGGACAGTCCAGTGAGCAGGGGCACAAGGAAGCTCCTCTTGGCACAAGCTCCAGCAGATCTTATTCTTTCGCTCTGCAGCTGCAAGTTGTGGTAGTTTCCCAATGGGTAGATGGAATCTGTTGTTTTCTCTCAGCAGAGTTACTAATCTTTTCAGCTACATAAATACACTTCTATTATTGTCTGAGTAAATTGCCTTAGAAAACTGTTTCTTCAGGAAAAAAAAGTTGAAATTTCTTAAAAGGAAAATGTCAGTATATTTTTCATAATTATTCCACTACATTTTTCTACCATTGTTTATGGTAAAATCTTGATAGTTAGGAATTAGCATATACACTCACATTACCGTATCTGCTTAAGAATCTGAGTTTACCCAATCCCAGATAAAAAGTGGGACTCATGCATCCCAGTCTCCCTTGCTCCTGTCCAAATCTCACCTAGATTTCTTCCCAAATCATTGCCTGCCTGCATTTGTTTGTTATTACAACAATTCCAATTCTTGGATGGTGAAGAGCTCTGTAAAGAAAAAGGTTATACAACCCCAGCATCGGCATCACACTTCAGTTCTCACATCCAGCCCTTCCCAGAAAGATTCCAGTTCAGCAGGGTATTTATCCAAATGCTTAATTCTGCACGCAGCAATCTGCACTCACTCTGCCTGCTCCAGCATTAAGATGAAGGGGGTGCTATGGGAGTCAGGGAAGCGAGGCAGTGTTTAGCAGATTCAGATTTCAGGTGGTCTGAACCCCCTGAAAATGAAGGCAATGACAGAGGAGGGATCTGCTCTATTTTATACGCAGTGTTAGGTGTTTGTAATGATATTACTGAAATTAAGAACTCTTTCAGTACATAAAACTAGGCAGCCTTTTGGATAATTTCTTTTGTAAAAATGAAAGAAACTATGCAACAGCTACCACCTAGATATAAAATCCAAATAAATCTACTCTGTGATTTTACCAGAATGTCTGGAAGTGGAATGCAGGCAAGTCCACAGCAGATTTGTTGAGATGCCTATGAATGCTTGTCAAATCTAATTTTATAGTTTAATAAAAGATTCAGTTAGAAAATAAGGCATGCCTAAGCAGAGTGCACTGGAGAAACTGTAGGCAAATCTGTACCTTATTCATGTAATTAATTTCAGTATCTGATCCTACAGCTGAGGAGCACTTAATGAATACAGTGAACCGATGCAGTTTTGGCTGTGTCCTCAGCAGGTATGTTTATTTGTTATCGGAAGGCTAACAACATCACAATAGCAATTTGAATGGAATGTGCAGTTATTAAAACCATAATAGTGGAAGAGACTGTAATAATTTTTGAGTCTGGTCCTGAAATTACCTGCTTAAGCAGCAATTTTACAGTTGCAGCTACATGTGAGTGTTTTGACTGGTCTGTGGGCCTACTTATGCTGCAGCTCTGGAGATTTTGTCACAAATCTTGGAATATTTTGCCCTGCAGAAATCCCAGCTCCTGGCAGAAGTGGTCTGGCAGAATATCATCTTTCCTTTGTTTACTTTTTGAAACCTCAAATCTTCTTGGTTACACAGCAAAGCTCAGCCATGTAATCTTCCAGAGGCTTAAAAATCAAAACTCAGATAAAATAAAGTCCCTGTTTCCTAGACCTAAAAGTCTCCTGATTTTTAAACCAAGCTTATTACTCCAGGGATCTCAGCACTGCTTTTTTAAAAAACTGGGACTGCAATACTGATTGAGGGGCTCCCAACATCATCAGCAGCACATCTCTCCTAGCTTTTAGTGGCAGCAGATCTGACCTGATGTGATTTATTAATCACAGAGTTTGTCAAAAATACTTTTCAGCTGGCAGTGTTAGCAAAGAGGCAAGGAGATGAGAAGCAGGTGCTATGTTTTAACAGAGAGGACTGTGCCTGTTTTCTTCATAATCTAATGTTTTTACTTTATGGTTTTAAATTTCACATAAAGCTGTCGCAAAGCCACTTAGTAAACAAGGGAGGGAGCAGTGGTGCTCGGGGAGGTGGCAGCTGCTATCACTTCTAACAGAGACTACTGTGCCCAGACCCACGTTCCTGCAGCTGCAGGAACCTGTCAGCTTCAGATCCACAGCCTAAGGAAACCATTGTTGTCCTGATGAACTAATAAGAAGAAAACGTTACAAAATAAAGGCAATGTTTACATTCCCCACTCAGCATTTCATTGCACTAAAAGGTGTCTGAAAGGGCCAGGGGTGTCTGAGCTTTGGTGATCCCATGCATCCCAGGTTTTTGTCCAGGCTATGCCAGGCACCCCAAGAGCAACTGGAGGGGTCTGACAACTTTTCATTACAAATTCTGCACCCTAGCACTTGGCAGCCTACAGTGGCTGCTGACCCACCATGCCCTTGGGAGTTGTGACCCCTCAGAAACAAGGGTTTTCCAGGGGGGACCCAGTTTTTGAAGGAGTGCAACCCCCAAATAAACATTGTCACAGAAGAATTGCGGGGGGATAGGGACCCTCCCATGCTCCTTCTGTATGGTCTCATCACTTTCTGTGTGTTCCCTCCTGAGCCCAAAAGGAATATAAAACTTCTGCCATGATCACGAGGATTTCTACCTCCCGGGCCAATTAGTGCACCTTTTCAGTCAGGGTTTAACACAGCAAAGTGACTCCAAGGTGCACTGTGCCTGGGAGAGGAGGGGGCCCTGGTCCCCTCCATGGGAAGGGCACAGGGGGCAGGACCAGCAAAAGCGGCACAAGACTGAATCCTTCTGACTTTCTTCCAAAAAAAATACTTGCAGAGAAACCTGGAATTATATATAAGTAAAGTTGCCTTTTGATATTACCACGTAATTTCCACTTCTGGCAAAGAGATTTTTGCCCAGGCTAATTTGGAGACATTTCCCTTCACCACATTGGCACCGCCGTGTCATTTTTGATAGAAGCCTCATTCATTGGGAGAGCCAAGGCAACCCGTTCCCCTCTCGCTTCTGCAAACAGGGCTGTTTGTTGAGTCTCTTGAAAGACTGTGCGAACAGATAAACATGCTACACATGAAGTGCGTTAGGTGGAGGTGAAATACAGATGATTATATTTAAGGGCTTACAATAGTCGTTAAGAGCTTCTAACCACAGGCCCTGGCAGGGCTGGTCCTCGGCTTGCAGTGCATGTCTTGGCTACATCCTCAACTGACTTTCTGTTTGTACCCCTTGAAACGGGGCCAATCTTGTCAGTCTGATGGCAATGGGGGGGAAAAAAGTAAAAAACAGAAAAAAAAAGAAATAAAAAAGGAAAAAAATCAACTCTGTTAATAGGATTATAAGATTTGGGGAATATAATGTTGCTGCAGATCATTTATTTTGAAAGCTGATTTCATTTTAGTGAAAACAAGCTCAGCCCTGCACACTGGGGGTTTGCAGCCATGATGCCAAACACAATCATTGCTCGTTTGAAAGATGTGATTGCTTTTTAATGTGGAAATTTCACAAGGTTACAAAAGAGGAAAAAATTAAACTCCTTTCTTATAACAAAGTCACCCTGGGATATGAGCTACAATGCCCTGACAATGTCCAGATACTCTGACCGCATTGCACATCAGAAAGGTGGATGAGTGTGATTTACACCATTTCGCAATTGGGTTTTTTTCACACAGCTGAAAAAGCTTAAAATTTTGAGCAAAAATAAAAACAGCACTTTGTAAAATGCATTTGGAATTGCACAAACACAACCCAAGGGTCAAGGAAGTAGAGGATGGATGAGAAACGTGTCCAGAGGGATAAATGAGGGGATAACATGATCTCCCCTTCATTCCTGACAGCTCTGGACCCACAGTGGCAGCCCACTCAACGTATTGAAAACTAAGCTCCTCCTCAGGGTAGCAGACAACTTTTATATTTGGTTAGACATCAGAATAAAAAAAACGATAGTCAGCATCCCTGGCCTTTTCAATAGCAACCTCCCAAAGGGCTTAAATATATTCTAGAAATAATGGCTAAGCCCCATTTTCCTGGGTGTTAGATGATGTTCTGTCACCATCTCAGAAGAACCATTGTTGTGACAAAAGCCTCATGGCACAGCCCGGACAGGGCTGAACAGGGAAACAGGCACTAGCAGGAATGTCCCAGTCAGAGGAATTCATCAGGAGGGACCAAAAGGAATGAATTTTTCCAATGTGCTCTTAAAAGAGCAATGAAGAGGGTAACAAAGCTGCCAGGTTCTGAGTTAGGGGGGGGCAGTACAGACTCATGAGCTCTCTACTCCTTTGTAGTGAAGATGCTGCTTTTGATCTACAGTGCAGGGAGTGCTCTCCCCAAAGGCAGGGGTGAGGGAGGGGGTAGATCTGGAGGGAGACACAAAGGATGGAGCTGAAGCACTGCCTCGGAGCTGGGGATTGAAATGACATGTGCGCCACGGAACCTTTTTCTTTTCAAAGCAATTTGCTATCATTATATTGCCCGTGCATTTCCAATACATGTCAGCCTGTTCTCTTTTAACTTGGCGGGAGGGGAAGGTGCTTTCATTGCAGGGCTCCTTGCAGAAGCTCAGCAGACATTGCTATTATTACATCTGCCGGGCACAGCACAGGATGATGCATGTTCATTAAAGGAATGGGGTTAGAGTAGAGCAAATTCGTTCAGTCCCTGTTAGAGAATGCTTGAGTGGGTTCAGATGTTTTCATATACAGAAATATTCCAAATTTTAAAAGCAGGACAGTTTTTCCCTTTAACTTCAGTTCGGCTTCTATCTGGCATTATCAAAATCGTTTAGCTTTGTTTGCCTGGATCCTGTCAGTAGTGAAAATCCAGAAAACTGCTAGAAAAGCATTTATTAAGGATTTCATAAAGTTGTAAATGACAAGATTCCCATTAACTGTTTCAGTTAGGGTACCTGTTTAACTATTTCAGTTAGGATTCCTGTTCTGCTCTGACTCATATGCCTCTCTAAATATTGGGGCACAGTGTATCATTATAAATCTTCATGTGTGAAAGGAGAGGTGGGGCAAGATTTGAAACAAAAATTCAAATTACACTTCTTCAACCAGATGCTTTCTCATCCACACGCCAAGGGATGGAGCTGACAATCCTTCCTTATGGCACTGTGCCTGGGCTGATACACTCAACTGAGGCTTAACATCCATAGGCAACATGCAGAGATTAATTTAGTCTCTGTTTCTGCATTTTCAGTTATTAGTACGAGGAAAACTATGCAGAGCAGAACAATGTCATTTTGGTTCCCTCATCTATTTTACCCTGCTGTTGGGTCAATCCCACACTGCCTGAGTGTGACCAAGCCCTTCCACCAAACTTCTTTTCCCTCTGTTCTTGCATGGGAGGTTGGTAGCTGGGAAGGGCCTTTTTGGTGGGAGAACTGCCAAACCCAGACATCTCTGGCTGTTTAGCTTTGGAGTCAGGATTCCTATGGATACAGAGAGGCTTTGCAAATTCTTTGGTTTCTTCTGCAGAATTGTGAAGATGGCATCAGTCAGTTCCTCCAAAGGCATAGAGGAGAGCAGAAGTTCTGTCCACTTAGACCCATGTCCAGCAACCATCACTTATTGATAATGCAAATACCTGAAATCATCCTACAACACATGGTGAAGGAGCTTCAGGAAGAAGCATCAGCAATAGCTTGCCATTTATTTGTGCCTGCCCTTTCCTCTCTTGGAGCCATTGATGGGGCATTTGAAAAGGCAAGTGATGCTGCTGGGTTGTGGTGATGCCTGCAGTGCCTCTCTCCATAATGACAGTGCTAGAAAGTGCTTTCAGAGGACTTGTGCAGCCAGGCCAAGAGGTGGGCTTGGGAGACAAGATGCCTAAAATTTGCCCTGTCATTCTCCATGGTCTCCTAAAGGACTGTTGAACTGTGGGGAGGCTCTGTCCTGCTGCCTCTCTTTTTTCACACAGAAGCCTGAGTAACAAAATCAAAAGCGCAGCTTGAAGCAAACCAACTGCACACAGGTTTCCTCATGGCATGACAGGCTATCGCAGCCTTAATGGTAGGCTGCTAGACTAGAAGCAGTCTTTCATTGAGTTTGTCTTACTGAGAGGAAAAACTGCTTTGTGTAATAACTTTATGGTAAATGTTGGCAAAAGATTTGCACTGCATACTGAAAGAGAGACATTTCTGACCACAGCTCATGAACCACATTTATTTACTCTGGCATTTGTCCATTATTTGTTCATAGGCTTTCTGTCTCTGCTAAATGTGTTCCAATTTTGGGAGCTAAATCATTGCCAGTAGTTTCCAGGACATTCCGCTAGGCTAAGCAAAATTGCCCTAAGCAGTTGTCAGAAACCACTGGAGTAGTATTTTAAATACAGAGTATTTGAAGAAAAGGAAAGATACCAAGTGTCCTATCTGTCTGGATCCCAGATCCTGTGTGTTGTAAAAAGTTAGGGAACAGAAGCAGAAGGCTTCAAGAACTGCCTGACTTTCCTGAACCACTTTCCAGAAGCAGCGGGCTTAAAGCACTGCCTGTCTTTCCTGAGCCATTTTCCATTATTTAATGAACCAGTCTGGTTTTAAAATGAGGCTGGTAATTAAAAATATGCATATGTATTTGTCAGCAGCTCATCAGATAGAAATCATGCTCAAAATTCCATCTGGAAAACCCTATTTATTTATTTCTTTATAAAAATGAACTACAAAGTACAGGAGGAAAGCTATTGCTGTTAAAACTGACAATTGCTATCAGATGGCCTAACAAAAATGCATATTTATAGTTTAGCAGAACAATAATATGAAAATTGCTTTTCTAGACCAGCCTGATGCATCTGCTCACTATTCCATATCTGATAGAGCTCAGAATAACATGATGTATTACCTGCCCTGACAGCAGTCCAATGAAGGTTGCAAAATAATCCCTAAAACAATGAGTGCTGGCTTGAACTATGAGTTCCTATATTTTTCTCTAATGTTATTTTTCTTGGCATTAATTATTGTAATTGCAGATAGCATCATTGCCCCCAAAAAAGCTCAGTGTTTCTTCAGACTTTGTTGAGTTCCTGTTGTTGAATTCTGGTATCCTCTGGCAAAGCCAGAGTCAATGTGAGTCTTCAGAAAGCAGGAAACTTGCCTGCTAGTGGTCTGGACTTAGCCTGCCTTTGATTTTCATCAAGTGTCCACATTTTGCTGTGTGTTACAGGGAACACTGATTATTTTCTCTACTTTTATCCTGTCTCTTTCTTTTTCTCTCCATTTCAAAGAGAAACAAATGCCAGCTTTCCAATTTCTCCACCAATGAGTCAGAGTCATTTCTGAGTTAATTTCCAAATGCACTCTCTTTCTGCAGACAGAACAGCCAGTCCCACCTATGCAGTGCTGGGTGAAGTGGTAGTAGTGATTTATGTAAGAGCATTCTGCTGTTCTGCTCCTTATCCATCCCATTAAATCCCATCAAGGGTTTTAACCCACAGCTTCATGTTAATAGAGCATCTCAATGAACTGCCAAATAGGATTCCCCTCTAAACCAGTGCTTGAGAAGTCTTTGAAAAAAGGTGGGTGTTTTTTTCCTTTTTGGCTATATAAATATTTTATCAACGCTGAATTTTAGCTGCCATTTTATTGCTGTTTATTTGATTTATTAAAATACTGATCCATTTGCAACCACGTGAGCCTCTTCAAAATGCTCTTTTCACACCGCAAAAAAATTAGGCTATGTCCTAATATTTTTCATCACGCTGCCCAACTGTATAGCAAACACAGTAGTAAGAGCAATATAGTAATAACAGAATAGTAAGTAATGATATTGATCCTAATAAATGGAGCATCTCAATGGTAAACCTCTTACTTTGGCAAGAGCTGGCCATTTAATCTCTATGTGAGTAATTTTTCTTCACTAGCTATGAAGAGTACTTTGCTTCCTATGTTCCAGACGGTTTTGATTGATAGAAATATTCAGCTTAACTTGCATGATGCTGTGGGGTTTTTTCCTTAGCTTCACGTGTGTATTTTGTTAGAGGTTAGTGGAAGTCTAGAGAAATGGACTTCTGGTTCCCCTCTGTCCACCCTTCTGTGGACATGAGCAAAGATTCGGAGAGATTAGGGAGGCAAAATGAGATTTAGCAAAATCTGCACCAAACTTTATCTTCTCACATATTCCTGCTCACTTAATCCTGTTCCTATTTTATTTTTACTTGCTGTTTGATGAATGTAATGGGTGCGGATAAGATTCCCACTGGTTCACAAATCCCAAATTATCCCTGTATTTTTAAATACTGGTAGTCTAAGCACAATCCTAATGCTTTAAATATTATGTCTTCTATCTCCTAGAATTTTTCCTATTCCCACCAGTAATAAGGAAATGCAAATCTACTTGGCAGTGGTAGATTTATACTGTATGGTAGTCATTTGCTTTTAATTTACTGCTTTGCTTCAGTGACACCTTTGTTTCATATTCTGTACCATTACTACTGCTAGAACAGAGGACATGAAGAATAGATAACTTTCGAAAACCTTATGTAATAAAAATCTTTCTTAGCTCCCCCTTTAATTCCTGTGAGCCCAAGCAATGCTGTGATTCCCTTGAAGCCTTCAAGTTTGTGATATATTCAAATAAAGCATTCTTATTCTTTTTGAGACATGCAGCTACTTGGGACTGTAAAAAGCTATCTTGACTTCTTAATTTTGCTCTTGCTTGTTCTCTGCCAAAAGGCACCACCGTTATCACTCACTCATGCATTAAAATACATTTTTAACAAAAAAAATAGTAGAAGGACTACAGCAGGAAAGCAGCAGCATCTGGAAAAATCAAACAATGTGAATTAATACATTCTTTGTGGGCTGGAGGAAGCAATGGAGTCAAGGAAGGCCTTTGGATGTTATGTTTTACAATACCTCTGGAGGCCCAAGCCCCACTATAGGCTGTTTTCTTCCTGCCTCTGGACAAGCTGAAATTAACTGCTAATAACACACAATTAAAAGTGCATGTGTGTGTCTGTGAGGGGGTGTGTTACTTTTCTCTAATTCCACTCCTTCTGTGCATTTTAACTTTCAAACTTAGACAGCGGTGAAGAGGAGACAGACAGGTATACATAGCAGCCACATCAAAATCTTGGTGGGGCGGGGGGAACATTTGACACCTCCTTGTTCAATGCCCCCTGTCTGTTTTTAATTTCACTAAATCGCTCCCGTCTGGGGATTGTATATTTTCAGTGGCCTCTCCCAGCAATGCAGAGGTGGAGCGTTAGTGTGCCAAACCCCAGCTATGCTCAGGCACAGGGCTGCACATTTACAGGAGGCAAGAAGGGAGTCAGCTCATGGGACCAGCCATTCACCCAACTTAGGTCTAAAAGTGATGCCAAGAAATTTCACTTGCCCTTTTGCCTTTATAGTCATCTTATGAGGAAAGAGGTAGACAACTTGAGTAACAAACTGGCTAATAGTCTTCTCACACTGCAGCTTTGAAAGTATCATCAAGGTTTGGGTGTGTGAGAAGTCCCCTGTTACGAGGGGATACTGTACTGCAGTTGCTGCTCCAGATAACAAGGATTATGTTGGCTTGGTTAGGGGGTTTGCTTGGTTTTAAGAGACAAGCCAGATCTGGTTCCAGGAAAAGGAATGGCTTGTAAGGGCAATTTGAGAAGGATTTCACTGGACAGCTATGGGCACAGTGGAGCCTGGGCACCCTGTCCCTTGCCATGGAGGCAAGTGGAGGTTTTGCTCCTGGCTTTATTGAGAGAAAAGTTCCAGCCCAACACAGAAAGCTGGTGCAACCTTGGGAGGAGCTGCCTCATAGCAAGGAAAGTGAGCAACAAGGCAACACTGAATAAGGAAAAAAGAAGAGCTCTTTAGTCAGCTGCTCTAAGGCTGAATATCACTGTCATGGGATACATGGGGTACAACCCTACATCCCTCCTACTGTAAGCATCTCACCAGAGTGATCCCCTCACAGGCACTGAATAATGCACAACCATTTCAAAAGCTTGTGCCTGGGCAGAAGCCCTTCACATATGAATACGTCAGGATGTAAAGCAAAGACGTTCCCTCTAGTATTAGTTCGCACAACTCACACGCCTTCTTCTGCTTGTGCATGGATAGGGGCATGGAATGAGGTTGGTGTGAAGGTCTGGTCAGACTCCAGGCCAGTGTAAGCGCTGGGAGGATTGCAGAACTCTGCCTCTAGGAGCCAGGGGGCTAAAATAACCCTCAAGAGAAATCCAGCCAAGGCACATCGTGAATTACTTTGGCCCACTGTAGCTCATCCTGAAAGGAGCAGCATTTAGCTTCAATACAGTGAAGAAACCGAGGTGGTAACAGGGTGCTTTGAGAAATCCCTCATTGTGCCATTGCTTGCCCTGAGGATGCAATGAATGAGTTACACAATAAGCCGGTATGAGTGTGAAAAGATAAGATACCTGAGCCACTTCCACTAGAGCTTTGTTACATGAAAGCACACTTCTTTGAGATCGGAAGGATTTTTTTCCTCCACTCACTGAGTTCTCTGAGAATTGAGCATTACAGTGGCTTTGACTGTAACCATTATAATAATTTTCCAGTGCTAATGTTGTGGTTTTAATGAAAGGAAACAGCAAATGGTGTATCGACTCATATACACAAATCTGCACTTCATTTGCACAAAATAGCTTCTGGATGGCTTTCCTCCATGTTTTTGGTCAAAGCCACTCTTTTTGAGAAATGATCAGTGTCTACACTGTTTGCTCTTCCACAGATAAAGCAGATGCTATTCATTACTGCCTTTGCCATGCATATATTGCTACTTTCCCCAAAGCAGCCACAGTGGGTCATGTGTTTATTTTTCTTTAAATCCTTTTGTTCTTAAATCACTCCACTTTTGCTTTCAGGATATGATGAATGATTAATGCTGTAGTAGCAGGATTATTGAATTAGGAAAGTCACTGGCAGCTTCCAAAATCATTGAGACAACCAACAAATAAATACAAGCCACTTCTTTAGAGTTAGACATAGTGAAGCAGTGTGATGGTGTCAAGATAAGAACAGGCAAGGCTGACACGAGTACTTTTAAAGATGTAGGACACACTTATTGTTGCTGACATGTAAATCACAGCAGCTCTGATAACAGTGCAGATGTTTTGA
The DNA here is from genome assembly GCA_013399875.1 of Gymnorhina tibicen. Classification (NCBI taxonomy): domain Eukaryota; kingdom Metazoa; phylum Chordata; class Aves; order Passeriformes; family Artamidae; genus Gymnorhina; species Gymnorhina tibicen. The sequence goes on from VXAZ01005765.1 coordinate 1,671,277, forward strand.
ACAATTTGCATTGGAGTAAAGTAACTGCAATAAAGAAAAATGCTAAGGAAGACTCAGAACTGGTATGGGTACTTGGAGGGAATTCTGTTGTATAAGAAGTTATATGATAAAGAAAAGAACTATTCATGGGTTTATGGTTTGGCTTTATTTGAAGACTAGAGATTTGGAGTCAGACGCTGAAAGGTAGGTGTTCAGTACCTCACAGGGATTACAGCCAACAGCACCAGCAACTACTCACCAGGAAAGGAGAGAGATTATAGATTTCTGGACTAACCCTTTGCGATCACCACTGGAATACCTGGTTTGCAAGCAGAGTTAGCCTACTGTTTGTGGTGATCCAAGACAATATCATATGGTAATATTCCAGTTAAATGGGAGTTTGTGTGAAACAGGAAAGCAGGACTAAATTAATTTTCTTACATTCAGACACAGATGGTTCTCTCCTGGCTTCCTAGCAAGGCCCATCAGGTTTTGATGTGACCCTGTCTCTCATGTATTTCATCACAGCACCACGGTGGACAGAACAGCCAGTGTGGTCAGTGCTTGCACCACTGAGCTTTTAAAACTCCTTTATGCAGAAGAGAAGGACTGAAGAGACTATGGAATGGTGAGAAATAAGCCTGAGCATCTCCACCTGCCTCAGTTTGCAATCTGAAAGGAAGAACTTCTGTGGCTATGGCACTGCAGGTTGTTTGACAGCAGTAATTATCATGGCTTTCTTCACCTAGGGCTGTCCCTGAGCACACTGCGGGCCTGCCTAATCCTTCTTCCTGCACTTCTGTTTAGGATTTCTGTAGATATCAAGAGACTCATGCTAGTTACTTCTGTGTTCTCCTGAAAATAAAGGGCCCCTTTATTGAGTGCTATAGTGCTGTATACTTTCCTGGCCTTAAAATCTTTTTTTATTTTTCATTGACCTGTTCCTTATTAGAGCTGGGTAGGAAAAATGGTTTCCCTGCAGAGAGAAAGATCTGTTTCAAGATGGTCTCGCTGCTGTTCTACTTCAGGATGCTACTAAGTCCTTTCAAATAGGGCCTGCTCTGAGCAGTCAACAGCCAGAGATTAAGGCTCTCACTGGACCTATTGAAGAACTGGGTAAAACATATTTCTGTAAAGAAAAAACAAAATAAAAATCTGCTATAGTTCAGGATCAGCTCAGTGTGCTGGAAGAGGGTGGGATGCTTTTGCTCATTTCCTTGGCTGAAGCAGTTTCACTATACACAAGTAATGACATGTCAGCCTGGGAAGAGACCTGGACTTTCATCTGCTCCTCTCAGCATGGTGATGTAATTCGTGGACTGCCAACTCAGGCTCTTTCACTCCCTTGCCTAATGAGTGCCTTGGCATCTATGCAAATTGGAGCATATCCAACAGGAGAAGCTCTCATTTTGAAGCAAACAGCAGCCCAAAACCCACCTAGACTGTGAGGTGCTGACTTCCATGTCCCTGGGTCATCTTAAGGAGGTTATAGTCCTACATGTGGTCTGCCATTTTGAATCTGAATGTCCTATCCAGAGAGTTCTGGCTGGCCTGAGATAGTAAATGAAAGTCTTTTACTTGGACCAGAAACTCATTGAACTTATAACTGTTGCAATAAGAAGCTACACAGAGTCCCCAGGCAGGTGCAAAGGAGAGCCCTTTATTGCAGAAACCCGGCCTTTTTAAGCAGTTAGCCGGTTATCAGTTTACATAGTTTTAAAGCATAACAAACATAATTCAACCAGCCACCAAACACCACGATGTGAACACGAAATGGTCATGCAGCATGTTTTTCTACCCCTAATTCAGCTGTGTCTCTTTCCCACAGTCCTTCTCTACTTAGCCAAAGTTACAGGCCTGAGCCATGATTTTACAAAGGCAACAAGGCCTTCATTTTATAAGGTTTTACCTATATGCAGCATATAACCATCTTCCCTTTGAAAGTTCTGAGTTTGACAAATCAGCCTTTTCTGATTTGAGGATTTTATTTCAAAGAGCTTCCAGCCATCTGTGTTTCCTGTCACCTTTACCTGTACATTTTCAGCAGGTTCCTCTACCTGCGAGTCTTCATTTTTCTAAGAAGTTTTTGTGAAGCTGATTCAAGGAAAATTATTGAAGACTACTTCATCAATCTTTCCATAGCATAAGCTCTGCCTTTGTTTTCACCATGTTTTCAGTCAACTTGTATTTATGCTCACCCAGGTGCAACCCTAGAGAATTCTGTCTCTTCATCCCCCACCACTGGTAGGAAATAAATTGCTAAAATCCTTGACAGGAGTTACACATATGTTACATCTCACCAGCTGAGCAGTTGTATCTGGGGTATTAAGGGACAAACTGGAGGTCCCTTCCCATCTGATTAACTGCGTGCAGAGGGTAGGGACTATCATGGGCAGGTGAACAATGGCCCTGCCCCCTTGAAAACCACAAAACCCCTAAGAGAATCAATCAAATTTTACTCTATAACAGACTCATCCACCTTTCCTTTATTTCCTCCCCTCACATGGCAAAATTGGTATTGGAAGTCTCCACTCTTCTTGTGCTTGTGTCAAAAAGAGAGAGATCAGGAGCCCTGTTAGAGCTGGCAGAGCTCAACCACATTCACCCCCTTCCTGCCCTGGCTCACTGCTGTTTTGATGCTCCAGCTGAAGAAAATCTCTGCAGATTTTTTTTGTCCACAGAATGAAGCTTCCCACTGCTAGCCTTGGGAGCCACAGAACATCCTGGCTGGGCAAGAGCTCTTTATGGATATTTCTAGTGCTCAGAGAGAGAAGGGGGAAAAAAACCAAACTACAGCAAGTTTATGGTAATTGCTTTAATGAGGCAAGGCCCTTTAGAATGCAAACACGCTCAACAATACACAAAGAAACAATAAAAAAAAAGTGTTTTATACAGGCTGTTTTATAAGAAGGTAATAAAAGCAATTGTATGGCATACTTAGTTGCATAAACAGGCTCACCATGGAAGGTGTTTGTGTGAGAGCATGACTATGAATACTTAATTGCTTTCTTATTCTTATTTTCAGTACAAAATACTGCAATCAAAACTTAATCGTGGCTTGATTTTTAAATAAAAATGTTATATTCCAGTTCCATTGTTGTAAATATAATAAAGCATGGTCTTTCTGTGAAACGGTATTTTGTTTCTTACTCTTTGTAAAGAGGTATAAAAGTGATTAATGTCTACATCCTTGGCAATTTCAAAATGTTTTTCAAATGCAGGATCATTATTTCCCTTCATATGGAAGGTCAAAGACCAAAATGTTCAAAAGGTCTTCATTAAAGCTGTAACTGAAAGTCATGGAAACCTTTGGTGAGATCCTTCTGTGGCTGCTAATCCTGTTTGAACCACGCCCCAAACGCAATGCAGATTTCAGATCTTTTTTCATTCACACCTGTCTTCTGACAAATACAGTGAGTACAAAGGAAGAGGGTAAGGAAATATGAATTTGGGGACCTCAATAAGTTGCAAAGTACAAAACTGAAAAATTGACACCCAATTTCCCATAACTCTCAGGAGAGTAAATTACTCAGACAAAAGGCTCATATGAATTGGAATACAGTCTGGTGTGTCTGGAATGTTGTATTCTGCATCTGGTGATTTCTTTTTAAATATGTACTGTGACATTTGTGCCTTAGTGGCATCTAGACCAGAGTAATTTTCAAATACTTAGGCATAAGAATTCATTTTTATTTCCTCTTGACTTTCTGCTTTAGGAAGAAATACGGAACTGTCAAAGACCTGTTGTGCATATAAAGTGAGTGATAGGTCTGAAAAGATTTAGGGAACATGACTGTCTTATACAAGAAAATGAATATCTGGATGAAAAAAATATATTCATTAATGGTTTGTACTGTAGAGGCTGAGCATATTGCTGAGAAATAATATAACAGAGTAATACCAGAAGGGCCAGAGTCACTCTCAGAGAAAATGGATGTCTCTAGGAAAGAAGTGACAATTCCTGGTTTCAAACTGATGGCAAAGAATGACTTCAAATTTGATATCTTAATTTACATATTTATTTTAAAGAATCTTCTCCTATAATATACAGAAAGAAGTAGCACTTTTTCAGTTCACTAAGCCTATAGAATTTCTATTCTTGAAATTGTTGGACTCCCTGTTAATGCTACAGAGCATCTGCCAAATTGGAAATGTCATTTTTATTTTTACCTTTCTCATCATTACAGCATAATGCTGTCAGGAATCAAGCAGGTACCATTAAATGTTTCCTGCTCACAATTTCATGATCACATTTTAATACGTTACATCACTGATGCCCAAAAACTGTTCACATGAAGAAAAAAAAAAATAATAATTTGACAAGGCAGAAGCTCTCAATATGCCCTATCCCAGGGAAAGTAATTTTAACACTTTCCATCTCACTGCAGTAAAACTACTGCCTAGGAGAACAAAGGACACTTAACTAAATTGGTGAATATTTTAAACCACCTACGAACTGCATGAAGAATGTAGACTTTCCTATAACCAAACTGATCAACTTTCATGCCTTATGGCAAAATCAGCTTTCCCAGGTACTTACTGGCAGGGTGTCCAAGGGGCCAAGAACTCCCAAACACCAACTGCTGACCCTTCAGCAATGTATCTTACCCTCTTGTTAGATGTCAAAACCAAATTGTTTGCTGGCATCTATCAGTCTCCAACAATTAAGGGCAAGCAGCTTAATGATGGTACTCAAGACCAAACTTTTGCTCAGAAAGTAAACGGGTATCTAGATTTGGATTACATATTACACAGAAAGATCTAGCACATTAATCTGAAATTTTTGGAAGGAATCCAGATCATGCTTTCCTTTTAGTATCTAATTCTTCAAGGATCAGAAAGCAAGTCTGCAACCAGAAATCTAAACACACAAAGAGAATCTATAATATGCTAGAGAAGTGGAATTGAAAAGACAAGTCATTCAGTCTGATGAGGTAGATGGGTGTCTGGAACCATGCTAAATATTGTCTGCTATCAACAGCCTTCAATATCAAGGAGTCTAGCAAGGGCAGACTGAAAGTTAGTCACAAGGTAACATCTGCTTACAAGGACATGTGAAGAACAGCCAGGTATTAGTCATGAGGAACTTTCTAAAAAGATGTGTGATATTAACCAGCCCCCAAAACTAATCAGAGAGTCTTGGTGAGATGCCACCATATTATTATCTGACTGATCCTAAATGTGTTGGCTCTAGGATCCGAAAGTAGAGCTTTGCCAATGTATGTTTTTTGTCATAGGGGAGTTGTCAAATTTTCCTCCTCCATCCCTTGACAGAGGTGCCTCATTACAGAAATCAGGCTACAGTGAAAGTAGTCATAGATAAACCATATGCTGCTCTTTTGACACTGTCCTCCTTTGGTTTACCCTTTTCTAATAGGAAGCTCTCTGTATTGGGAGCTCAGGTGGGTTCATCCTCCAGCAGAATATCCATCTAAGCCATCTAGTAATGGTCCATGATTACCTTGGAGAGGCCTCCATCTCTCCAAGGCAATGAACACCACCCCCATGGCGATGCCTCCCAGTGTCTGGCACCTTCCCCTGCCACAGCAGCCTTCCCATGTGCTGTGCAGACTGAGGACAGAGAAATGCAAGTGACTGCCACATGCGAGCACACTGAGCAGGGTACTGACTGCAGGCAGCAGCCTGCTATGGTGCTGCATTTTCATTAAGGGCCTCAAAATAGCAAGAATCAAAATAGGGATACCAACACACTGAGCTTGGCTTGTTTTGCATCGCTGGTTACGTATGTTGGATAGTAGATGAGATACCACTCTCTGGATGTGAACCTGCAGTCAGACCAGGTTGCCTGGTTTGGCTCTACGTGATGTAACACATTAGTGACCCTATATCAGTCACAGGTAAGATCTCTCAACCTTACAGACAGAGTCTGCACACTGATCAAAGCCATAACAAGGGCTTTATAAAGCACTGTGATTCAAGTCTTTGGGAGGTGTAAATGGGTGCAGTAGCTATGGTCAAACCCCATTTCCAACAGCTCTTCCCCTTTACCTCTGTTTTTATCACACTTGCATTGTTAAGGTTGCTTACTGAAGAAAAAAAAAGCTGGTTTCCTTAGAAGAAGAAATGTTGCCCAAGAGCAGTTTACATCATATGTTATCTGGAAGCTGTTCTGTGAAACATCGTAATAATTGCTTTTCCTGGACTGAGACACTTATTAGTAGCAGCTAAAGTTAACAGATTGGAAGATTGCCTGAAGATGATGGATGGGTTTTCTCAGATAGTAGAATTCTGGTCATTTTCCATGGCAGCTGTAAATTAAAAATTAATACAAAGTTAAGCAGTGTTAGGATAGAAATCACAAATACTACATGGCTACTGACTGGATCATTAATCATCCTAAATTAATGTTAAAGTGTTGCTATGATGAGCCAAACTTTGCCCTGGGGTGTATGCAGAAGTTACTCATTGATTGCAAACGGGAAATGGCACATGTATGTGAACACTGAATTTAGCCAACTGCTTGTTTGATTTGCTGGGTTTTTTTAATTACTGCTTGAGGGAGGTGGAGATGTTTCTGTTTCAGGAATCCCCTTTCATAATAGCGATCAGGGAGAAAATTATCAAGAGCTATCCTCTGATGTGCAGTCAATACTCCAGGTTATTGCAACAATATCTCTGTGAATTTTAAAGCTGAAGACCATTAATTCCCTCTAGAATTCAGGAGTCATTTGATCTGTCTGATGTTCACTTTTAAGGTTGCTGCAGTCAAAAAATAATTTATTTTTGGGCAGAATGAAGATTTTTGTCCACAACTGAATTTCCTTCTAAGATAAACCACAATCTTTTGTAGACTTTGTCCTAATTTACCCTGGCATTTTTGATGAAGTCATGTGTCTTCTTCAAATGAGTAACTAGAGAGGAGGTGCCAGAGACACACATGTTGAAAAAAACTCAAACCGCAACAATCAAATCTGATGCAAATGAAGAAGTCTTGCACTCAGAGATACCATAATGATTCCTTACCTCTGCAGAATCTGGAGGTCAGAAAACCTGTAATGGCCATGGCAAGGTCATGGGGATAAACAGACCTTTACCTTGTGAACATCTAACTCCTCTCAGCTCCTTTTGCACTGTTATACTTATTGCTTAGGCATGTTTATGTTATACATGCTGCTGTTAGTATTAATGTATATTAGCTATAGGACATTACTTAGCCTCGTATTTAATGTCTTTCAGACTTTAGGTACAAATACTCCACAGCAGTTGCATTGAAAACAATTTGACTTGAATGCCAACTGCAGAATACTGTTAGCAGCAGGTTTTCTCAGGGCGATTTACTTCTGTTTATCCACAGGGTTTGGTAATAAATACATATATTTTGGGGCCCTAGGTACATTAAACATACTGAATAGTCAGAGCTTGTAGAAGCTAATTTCTCTGTCATTGCATTATAGCTAAATTGGTTGCGCACGTCTCATTCAATTATGCAACTTGAAGAATACCAACAACACAGATTCCTGATTTCAATAGTGCATATCCTTGTTTTAGCGCTTACAATGGATCAGCTTTTAGCATGAGACACTAAAATCATCATGCTTTGAATTTCGGAGTCACAATTACAAATGTAATACTGTCTTTGTGTGTGTGTCATTAATGGCTTTTCTTTTTCTGCTTTCTGGATGTATACTATAATATTTAGCACAAATCAAAGTGAAGACTGGAAGGTAACTCACAATGGATATTTGCAGTTAAGTATTTACACCATCAAATTTTTTATTGATATCGGCTTAGTCAAGTAGTTATTCAACCAGTTAAAAAACGTGCACGAAAGCCAAATAAAGTATTTGCTGTTAAATTCTGATGTAGAGGAAGTGCCAGGTATACTATCAAGTTTCTTCAATGAGACTTCTTTAGTGGTAGTTATTCTACATGGAAGGCACTCTGCTAGCACAGTAGTACAGAAGGAACAAGGAGAAAGGAAGGGTTAAATTCATATCCACAGGAACTGACATACTATTATGATTCTAGTATTTTATAATAGCAATAAAATCATATAAATGATAAGCATAAAAACATATCAAATGGATTAAAAATTGACAGATCTCAAAAAAATAGGCATCAGCTGGAATTTGCAGTTGAATGGATGTTCCCAATGTTCCTTTGAGTTCTGTACAAGACTTCATGTTCTTTAATAACTTCACCAATGGTCTTGTAAACATATCCCTAAATACAATCTCTGAATGACATCAGTTTGGCAGGATGGTATACAATGATGAAAACTGGGCAGTCAAACAGAAACCAGGAATGGTAAAAGAAAGAACCACAAAGTTATTCAGAGAAGAATTCCTTGCAGTAAACAAAAAAACAAACAAAAAAATAAAGAATTCCATGTTGATTTTATCAGGAGGAAGATGGGAAGATGTTAGTTGTTCACAGGAGAGATTCACAGCAGGGAAATATCAAGTTAAAAAGCACTCTTCCATCTAGGAGGAGCACCAAGGGCAGGAAACTTAAGCCAGACAGACCAAAAGTAAGGTGCTTTTCTAAGAATAAAGGTGATTATGAGTTGGAAAAAAATTTACCAGATACATTTTATGAGCTCTTAAGGCCAAGAGGAATATATGCTTTAGCCGAAACTAGATTTTTTTTATTTAACATAGGAAGAGATAATGGAGATAGTGTAAAAATATATAAGCAAATTGATCATATTTTATGAGTATAAATATAGGCAAATTTGCCAGAGTCAACATTTTATCATCTGCCTGTGGTATGTCTCATTAAGAAAATTGCTTATTAAGAACTGTCTTCTAAAGAGATGTATTATCATTAATCTTAAGAGATAGTATGAAATAAAAAGTTTATCAAACATTTTAGTACAGATTAGAAAGTTTAGTACAGTCTAAAATACAACTTGCCTTGCAACATTGCAAGTTGCTGGAGAGAGCAGCCCTTATTTTTTAGATACAAACCTGAGGTAAAATACAGTGAAGAAATGGAATTCATCTCAATTTCACAAATCTTAATAGCTTAATCAGGAAAATACTGCCACCATATATGCTTCGAACTACGTGTGTGCCCCAGTGGTATTTTTAAAATAATTAGGATCATAATATATCTTCAGATACTTTCTGCTTCTATCAAGTAACAATTAATAGCTGTTAGCATCCTTCCTTCTTCCATTTTTTAACATGTTATCTCTTCCAGAAACTTGCTAGGCCAGTGACATGAGTGAAAACAGAGAGTAAATCCATTCAAAACAATGTGAGTAAAAGCAGAATCTGTCTGTTTGCTTTTGCATGGTTAGAACAAAAAGCTCCATTGCTGCTTTTGCAGCTAAAGAGCATTTTATAATGAGCTCTGAAATTTTTGGGAAAGTCGGATTACAATGTTGGTTTAACATCAGACAGTCCATTGTTTAGATGTAGGATCACTGCGATGTCCGGTCTCTGAAAACTTTAGTTTTCCTTTTGATATTAAAAAGACCACTGAAATAATCCACAAAGAGCTTGGGCCTCAGGAAAGAAGTCTGAAAAACAAACACTGTTACAGATCAGTAAGACACGATTATGTGGCTGACAATTACATGTGATAACAATTAAAATTATCTGATTCCAACCACATGGCATCTTAATACAGCAGATCTGCAAGTAAATAACATGTCACATAATAGGTTTTGATTGATGTTGTCAGCAGCCTTTTGAATGTTACAGATACCTTCCCATCAATGCCTTAGAAATCAGTGCATACTGCTGACCTCATCCTAACCTGAAATTATTTTCATGTACCTAAATACCCTAGTTCTAACAGCTTGGTAACCTAAAATTCTTCTTTTACTAGATAAGTGGATACTTGTACATGGTGTCCATCTCCTTACTTTCAGTTGTAAATAACTTCACTAATATATGCGTTCGTGGTTTTACTGAAAACCCTAGATGTTTTCTGAAAGGTCTTTCAGTTACCTGCCAGTACAGATCTGGGAACACGTCTGATTGCAAGCCAGCTGAAGCACTCCAAACAATTTCTGAAGTCCATGGCTTGGCTGGCATAGGGGAACTAACCAGGGAGAATACGGAGCTGCCGAGGAGCTGCCACCGAGCAGCATGAGGTTACTTTGCTGCCAACTTTAATTTGTGTTAAAAAAAACAGGGATGAGTTAATGATTGCTAAACCAACAAATCATCCTCCTATTGGAGGAGCCCCAGAGGACATCCTGTCTCCAGCAGTGATGTACCCAGTAAGAAAACACATTGTCACATTGCCTAGAATGGGCATACAAAAAGCACAGGGGATCGGAGCAGGAATTTGGAGTATTTTCATGGTGCCAGTCTCCACACATGTTCTTGACTTAGCCTCATGCTCCCTATTTTCCTCTAGACCAGCCCAAGAGCTACTCTTCAGATCTGTGATGCAAGTTTTATTGTTTCCTTCTGTATACTGTTAAGTGGGAAGTGAAACAAAATGTCTTGAAAATGAATTGAGGAATAATACCATACATTTGTTAGAAGGACAGTTTTTGCTACCATTGTTGTTTTTAAAAAACAACTTTTTCTACTTTGGCATCTAAATCAGGATTTCAACATCACAGCTGGAAAAGCAGCTGTCTTTTCTAACCAGGGCTGCCACTAACACAGCTCTCCCACTGTAGGATGTGGAGTCAACAGCTTGTTGGGAATGACGCTTTAGTCGAGATATTGCGGCTGTTTAGAAGGTGTTGCTGAAGATGAGCAAAAACCTTATGAGTTATTCAAATCAGTTTCACTGGTCTGACAAAGCATGTTATCCAGCCACAATGCAAGATCCTGCTTGGGATATAAATATATTGGGGTTTTAACGAATCTGTTGTAAATTTCCCCATTCTTTATACCAGATCACCCTAATGAGAAAGAAAAATATGAAGCAACAAAACTCACAAGCAGACAATGCAATCCAGCATTCATACTTGACACCTCAGTCATAAATGTGTTTCTGTCTTGAGTAACAGTTCTGCAGGATATGCCACAGTTTTCTCTAAATGACCTTCCCAGTAAGCAACAGTCATTTGACTGCACGATGGATGACATTTTACTGTGAAGGAAATATATTTGGTTTCCAATAATAAAAAGAGAAGATTTATCTATATGGTCCATGTTAAATTAGAATCCCATATTGCTTCTCTGCAAGAAAAATTACATTTGCTGTAGTTACGCACCAAAACAGCACCACGGGAGAGCAGGTTCCCAGAAGAACAGCAAAGCACCTGCTCATTGAAATACACCAAACATATGAAAACTCTCCATATACACACACCTCTAAACTTTCAACACTAATCAGACAACCACATTCCTTGTCCTGAACTGCAGAGAACGCTCCAAAAAATCAAGTCACGTGATACTTAGCCTTTACAGAGACAAGATCTCAATGATGTGCAAGAATACAACAGACAAAATGACCAAATCATTAAAGAGCCATTGATAGACAAATGATTAGAGTATGTAAACAAGCCAAATTCTACAAAACCAGATGTAGCCACGCATCTGTAAAGATGTAGCCATAGTCATAGTCTCTGAAGAACTGGGAGAACAGTATGACCAAGGTAGTTCATCTGGTATGTGTTTTCCACCCCTGATGTCCAAGACTATACACTCAGAAGCTACTTTACAAGTATAACATTTGTGCAGCTGAAGCATGAGCAGAGGTGATTAGCATGGGAGCAGGGCCTCTCATTTTCTTCATGCAGAGCACAATACAAAGAGACTTTGATCTTTAGGGGGATCTCTACCACAGTGCAAACTAATGATGGTGTTAACACAACAGTAATAATAGGTACAGATAGCAGTGCTGAACTTTAAACATGTATCCATTATAAACACATAAATATTCAGTTGTCTACTGTAAGAGCACAGGTCATAGACTCTTTAGCTTCATTTCCCTCCTACACATCCAAAAGTAGACAGAAAAAATATTGAAATATGTTTATTAGTTGGTAAACAGTATCTTTTCAAATTGGCATGGCAGAAATTTGGAGAATCAGGCTGCTAATGTGTATCTGAGAATTTATATAATATTAGAAGCAAACAGAATATTTGAGCTGTAGAAGAATCTCCAGAAATAACCAAAACAGCAGAGACTTTATTTTAAAGTTGTACAGGACAGGTTGTGAAAAATCTAAATTCCCTGCACTGTTTTGAAAAAGTTAGCATCTACCTACAAATCAGCTGAGGGGCTCAGATTATTATTCTATTGATTCTATATATAACTTCCTGGTTTTGTATGAGGTTTTTAATTTGTTTGGGTTTTTTCATATTTGCAGGTTTGGTTTGTTTGGTTCGTTTTTGTTTTCTTGTAGATTTTTTAGAATAAAGGATAAATAACCAACCTATGGCCTCCGGGCCAGCTTCCAAAGGCCAGAATAACTTATCCAACCAATAGCTACATTTTGCTGTCCTGTCCTTTACTGAGGCCTACAGTCAGAGGGAAAAGATGAATTGCAAGCTGTTAATTTGACAAAAAAGTGGCCAGAAACTTGGCCTTAACACTGTTTTTGCCCAAGGCCCTCTGGCCTCTACACCATTACAAACCAGGAATTACATCTGTCCTAACTCGGGCACATCCCTACCACGTGATGAACAGATGATGTGACAAGCCCTGTGATAAAAGTATGAGTGAACCTCAGCCTTGATACAGGCACTGCTTGAACTCCCTGTCCATCACTGAAAGCATTTCCTGAAGAAAGGACTTGCATTTTAGATTTCTAATGGATATGCATCTCATTGAGTTAGAGGTTAGAGCATATATCTCTTCCTTAAAAATGACACAATCTTCCAAACCAAAAGGCTGACACTGACACAAGGAATGTGGAGTACATATTTATGGAGTAAACACAACTATTATTTGTTGCCAGATCTCATGTACCAGAACATCGTTTTGGACATACGTATCAAGAGTCTAGCATTTTCCTGAAGCTGTGTGTAGTGTCCTTCTATCACAATATTTCATCCATGACATTCATCTTTCAGATGTATGCAGAGACAGAGCATCCCTGCCTTGGAAAATAACACTCCAAGAACAGAAGGGCTAAAAAAAGCCCAGGAAGTAAAACATTCAGAAGGTCATCAACAGTGACATTTTCTGCAGACACCATATCAAGAGAATAGGTAGATTGAATGTGGAAAAGGTAGTGGCCTGGTGAAAGAATTCAGGGATACTGAATAATACCAGTGGGGCTGCAGAAAAGAAGCCAAGTATCTCTGTTATTTTCTGCTAAAAAGGAATCAGTCAAACTCCGAAGTGACTGAAAAGTGATGAGCTAGTGCCTCAGAGAGGGGTTGAAAACAGGGAGGTGGGGCTGTTTGCATAGTTTTGCTTGGCATGGTTTCATTGTTCACAAAAATAGGGGGAAAAAACAATATTCCAGAAACTCTTTCTGGGCAGTTAATAATTATTTTTCTCCCTTGGATTACAACACACATAAATACCAACAATCCTTTTGGCTATGTTGGCCTGGAGCCCTGCTCAGGCTTTCCATGTGGAGTTCTTAAGGAGCTGTCCCACTTGATGCATGTTGAAAGCCTCTCCCCTTAGAAATGCACTTGGGCTGGTGCCGTGAAGGGACATTTGAAACCCTTCTATGCTGCTTTGCTTTTTTTCCCCGTTCTTGTTGTCAGGCTCATCATGCTGAGTCATATCTGCAGCTAGATCATAATGATTATCCTGAAATGTCAGCAGCTGCTCTTTTCACCCCCATATGGTGCCAGATTTAGGATGAGGTTTCCCTAATGCATAAACAATGACTATAATTGTGGTTTTTGACAACCAAGGTATTGCAGAGATGTTATTCTGGTGTAAAAAACCTGCATTTCCACAGTTGTAATGAAGGGGTGGGTCATAATGACCCATATGTTTCTTTGTATTTCTCTCCAAAGAATGCCTATGACATAAGTGAATCCCTGTCAGCATGGCTTTCGGCCATCAGATGTTGTTTGACAAGGGAAACATCTAAAAGCTTTAACAGCTAATAGCTTCCTAACTGTAAGAGCATTATTTGCCTAATTCCAGAGATGGTTGTTTGATAGACAAAAAACTGACTTTAACCTCTATTCTCTTAATTTAGATGTAATTTCCTCACGGTCCTCAGATGGTCTTATCCCTTAGTGTTGCTTAAAGTTACAAGCTCTCTTTAAAAGCCAGCTAAAAAAAAACCTGAGGTATCAGAGAAATAAAAAAGAGAGCAAACAAACAAACAAAAACTCTAGCAGGACTTGACAAAAGTAATGAAAAAACCAAAGCTCTATCTCTTCTTTCACTTATGGATGTACATCAAAGGTATTTCCAGTATCTATTATGTGTGGAGATAGAAGATAGTAGAACTGTCAGTGAGAGGGGAATTTAGTCCCAGCACGTCCATTCTGTATTTTAGTGCCAAATAAAGCAATACAGAGATAAATGAAAGATAAGCAAGTAGAAAATCCTGTAAGGGCAAAGACAGGGTGAACATGATGTGCTATTGTTCAAGTCTGAGAGAAGAGGCATTGAAGCTGATGGAAGTAACCACCACACTTCATCTGAGATAACAGAGCCAAGTAGTTCTTTGATGAGGTAATACAGGTTTCTGAGACAAGGCAAAAGTACACCCTAAATCTTGAATAATGTAGGCAGATGGTACTGATGGTTATTGCTTTGGGTAAGGGTGTATTTGTGTGTATGCACGTACAAGAAAACAAGGTAGCTGAAACAGAAAGAGAAATAAGCTCTAAACACAGCAGCTAAAAGGAAACTCTCTGGGCATAAAGCCTAAAGGGAGAACTTACGGGGATACTGAACACAAAAAAATGTGATGCTGTAAGCAAAGATACTGTCTTTGGTGGTTTGATTGCATCTGCAGGCAGAGAAAGGGAAGTTGGCATGTTCTTTGTAAACAGGTGGAACTGAAGCCAAGAAAGGGCCTGACTCCATCAATGGTTTAGCTTCCTAACCAGAACAAGCTCTGATGCGTGACCATCTGCATCAAAGGAAGAAATATTATAGATAACGAAACAGATTAAAGGAAAGACTACAGAAAAACCTATGTTGTCCTGAGAAAGCTAAGGATGCTATAATCAATTAAATCTTCTTGTAATGAATAAAAAGTCACATGTACAGAAATTATTGCAAATACAAAATGCTTTAGCAGTTAGAAACGCTGACACTCTCAATTTTTAACTAAAAGAAACTCCCCCGAAGCTTAAACAAGTCCTCAAAAATTAGACTGAGAAGATGCTATTGCTCTGCAGGACGAGAGGTTCAGGTTCAGCGAGACAAAAGTGGGAGACAAGTTCCAGGTCAGCGTTCTTCTCTGAGAACAAAGTCCATCCAGGCTCACTATATAGGTGCTTAGGCCTCATACTCAAAGCTGGCTTAGACAGATGAGCCCTAATTAGGTGCTTAAGGTCCCATCCACTCCTTCCCCTGAAATAATCAATGAGACCAGCTGTTATGTACCAAATGGTACATTAAATGGCAGAGAGGGGTCTACCATTTTGCTGTTTTCGATTCTGCTTGCACCAGCCTTTCTGCTGAAGTCATCAGAGGAGATGAAAACCAGCTGGAGAGATGAGCACAGAAATTACCTCTGCAGTAACCTGAAGTGTACCTGCTCTGTTCTTCCCACGGCACCAAGCAGTACACGTCACCCTCCCAAAGAGCAGTTAATTTGGATCTCTAGCACTAAAACTATACTGCACTTCCACAGCTGTAACTGAGAAACAAAACTGGTCTGATCGGAAGCTATTCTGATTCTTCACAAACTAGGCACAGAACAAAATTTGTAGGACGGCAAACATGCAGTCACAGTTGAGTTTTTATACGCATCTTTGCTTTCCCTCTGGGCATTGTTTCATCCACTTGGATGATATCTATCTCCTTAGATTTAGCTGTCTAAGAATTTGGCATCTAGGATAAAGCAGTTGTCTATGCCTCCTTTTTAGCTATGGAGGTGGATGTTCACTTCCAGAAACATGTCACCATACCCTAACAGAGAATTTAAAGTTAGATATCTCTGAAAAATAGTACAGGAAGTCTTTTTCCATTGACTGAAGTGGGAGCCTAGACAGCTAGTCGGTCTGGACACACTACTTTGGGACAGTAGCAGACAAGGCCTACAAAAGTTTTTGTGTACTGAGCCATGATATACTTCAAAATCTTTCTCAAGGGCATCTGTGGTTACTGGTGTAACCTTTCTTTGGTATGTCAAAAAAGACACTGTCAAATGGAGCAAGCTCATGAGAACAGGAGATCCAAGAAGAACTCTCAGAGAAGAGAGCCATTAGACAGGTTGCTTGGGTGGGTATGAGGAACAAACCTCACATGGCTTCTTTCCCTGAAGGAGTACTACTTGCCATTCAGTATTCTTCTCTCATAAAAAGTTGTGTGTGGTGGGAAAAAACAAGAGCACTTGTGTTGTCTGAAAAATGTGTGGCTTGTTCAGGTTAGACTTCAGAGCCACAGTTGTCTGAATGAGGACTAGTAAGAGATGAGAGCATTTTGATCCGTCTGCTGCTCTGTAAGGGATAATAGGTAGTTGTTTTATTATTCCTTCAGTGTAATGTACAAGGATGATTTGTAATGAGGCAGAATCTAGGATAAATAGCTCTTGCTATAATACTTTGCCTTCAGATATCTCAAGAGCTAATCTGCGGTAGGTATGCTTGCTGTAAATCAGAGTCTATGTCTTTGCATTTGGAAGTCACTATTATTATGTTAAAGGGTGTATCCTTTCATAGTTCAAGTATGGCATTTGGAAAGAAGTAATTTCACCTCAGAGTGGAAGCTTCCCTGGGGCACAGATCTTCAACAGTGAAATTTTGTGTGTGTACTTTGACAAACGCATGCCCAGTGGGCATGTGCCAAATTATGCCTTTGAAGCCATGGAAGCCTTGCTGTGGGAACCTAGAACTTTGAAGAATTTCTCAAGGGAGAGGAAGCAAAGCCAGCTGGACTCATTTTCTATAGACAAAAATTTAATTGCTAGCTAGCAGCTACTGCATTAGAAGAGAAATCATCTCAGAGACCTGGAACACGTTGGTGTGAATCCTTGTTAGAGGAGTTGGGAGGCAGCTTGACTGTGACCCATCCAGATCCTCCTCTCTGCACATTCTTTTTAACTTTAGTATTTACTGTCATGGTAAAATGTGATCATAATTATAAGAACCAACACATCATCGTCATTACTCAGCACCTAAGAACAATCTGTAAATACTCTGCTTTTGAGTGCAAACCAGCTAAGCAAAGAACAATTTCTTTGGAACTAGTACTTATCAATTCAGCAGATTACAGACATGAAATTAAGTTGATATAATAAAATTCTAGTACAGCCTTTTCTGCAAGAAGTGGTTTATTTTCACAGCCCACTGACTTCATCTTTCTTATTCTCTGAGACATAACCTTGCAGCTCCTGAGGAGCAGGTTCCTCTTTGTGGCAGCAGAGGAACCTGTCCCACTCCATGAGCTCTTTTCTGATTTCACCCTTCTTCAGTGCTCTCAAGTAGGTCCTATGTCATCCTTAACTCACACAAATGCACATTATTTTGCCTGACCACCGAAAGACAAAACTGCTGTAAAATATTGCCCCAAGAATAGGAAATGTATGTGTGTGTGTGTGTGTATGTGGTATAAAATGGTAATTCACATGTTACTGTACTATTAAGGTAATGTTTCTCTACCAAAATAATTATTTTATAAATAAAGCACTTCAGATAATAATTAAAAATCTTACTGAGGGAAATTACCTAGTGAAAGGAGACTCAGGATATACCTTTATCACTACTCTGAGGTTAGTGCTAATTGGCAGCAATAAAGCTTACGAATTCAGAGGTTGATTGTTGCCTTCTGCTTTTCTCCACTGACAGGTGAGCACACCTCTCCCTCTGTTACTCTTGTGATTTATTTGTACTTGTATGCAGACCTCTGATAAGAACAGTCCATCACTATGTTGGACTCAGTACCAACATGAAGTGAGAACATTTCCACTGTACAACTCACAATCTGGACAGAGGAAGAAGAGGGAGGTAAAAGCTCCTCCCTTTTTACATGAGGAACAAATACTCTGATTCATAGAGACATTTAGGTGCTTTGCTGATTGGGATCTAATAGGTCAGACCCACAACACTGAAATATCTTCAAGCACCAGTTGATCTGCTCGCTCCATGCACATCCTTTTACTCCACATTAATGGCAAAGTAACCAGACCTGTTTCACTACAGGTTAAATCAGCACTGCCACTGTATGCCCAACATTGCTACCAAAAAACTACTCCTCCAGTGATATGCGCTGGGGAACTGGTGAAGATTAAAAACCATACAGAAAAAAAAGTAAAGCAAAACAAAACAAAAACCTCACAAATGTTAAACCACAGTAGTTGCCTTCTCAGGGATACAATCTCATGGCAGCAGAGCTGGTTGCACTGATTTAATTTGCTCATATAACTACACTTTGGGTCACATCAGCCTATTTGCTCTGGGTGAAAGTGCACATAAGGACAGTCACTGCTGTTCAACTGAGACACAATAGCTTGTTAAATTGTTATAAACTGATCATAAGTCTGAGTCCCAAATGTCTTACCCGAGGTCACCCAGCAGTTTGAGACACACCCAGCAACAGAACATCCCCAGAGTCCAGCCTAGTGTCAAATACAATGGCACTTTTCCTCTCTAATTGCAACCAATTGTCACTATCTTCTGGTGGGTGTAACCAGGAGAAAATGGACATGGGAATGAACTAGGACTGTCCAGTGAGCCCTTCCAGTTTCAGCTGGAGCATGTTGGCAAGACTTCATCATGAGAACTCCATGGTTTCACCAGGTCTTGTTTCTTCATAGGCAACAAGTGATTAGATATTGTTGAGTAACTCAGAGAAAAGTTCTTGTGATAGGTGTAGGTGTTGTGCTGGACAATATGTTTGAGGGAGAGTGAGCATCAGCTGCAGAAATAAAAAGCATTTTTGACCCTAGAGAAGCTTGTTCAATTCAATGCCTTCCTTTCCTATGCACCAGAGCAGCAGAATGTTGTGGTTAGTGCTACTCAGTGCATAATACATGAGCACTGTATTGATCTGAAGAGCAACTAGCACGGGAGATGTAAAAATGAAATAGTGGGGCAGAGGGATCCAGTGTTGGAGGAACATTGCTTTCCACAAGGCATGTAAACCCTAATTAATAGACAAAGAGCTCTATTCTTCGCCTGTGTGTAACTCCTCCCCTCTTGCTTCTCTTCCCTTTAACTGCACTCCTTTTCCCCCTCCAGTTCACAGTACCATATACAGGACCTGATGAAAGCCCACACAAACAAATGGCAACACTCCCATTGACTCCAATGGGCTTTGAACAAGCAAAGACATAAGAAAATAGGTGATTCTTTTTTCCTTTCCAAACGACAAGACCCTCCCCCCCCAGTAAAACAATCCATATTGTAATCATAAGTGCCTTATATTGTGCAGTGCAATGGGCATAATTAATCCTACCCTGTAAACCACTAGTAGCAGTTGGTGTCTCTAATGCTTGGAAAATTATTTGAAATAGACGTCATATCTACGGAATAGGATTTTTTTGTAAATAAATAGATTGTAAATACCTAGAGTCCAATATCAGCAGTTTTTAGCAGCATGTCTGTGCTGACTTTAAAAAGTATAGTCAATCCATACATATAGAAGAATGGGGCCCAAACCAGCATTTGCTGAACAGTCCTTTTGATATCCATGAGCTGCTCTCTCAAAGCTGTAAATGTAGGGCCAACCCTGCTGTTGCTCTTTGGCCAATCTAGATCTAGACATGATCTTGATTAATGGCTCACCTGGCTCTTCCTTGGATTCAAGCAGACAAATTCCATCTATTTTCTCTACTCTACAACCAAACATAAAAAAATCCTCCCACTCTTCCTCTTGATTCACTGAACTGAAGACTTTACTGGTAAGAGCAAAAATCCCAGGTATATTTTAAAAGTTATTTTCTTTTCCCTCATTGCTGCCTGCAAGTTTGTCTCCTTAACAAAGGGCTATGATACTGGGCAGGGGTGGGGGGGAGGGAATCCATTGCTAATTTAGTGTCCTAGCATGCTCTGGATATCTGAAATATCTTTGTTCTGAAAAGCTGCACATTTTTTTAGCAACACTTGGACAAAAAGGTTCCAACTGTATTGAAGTTTAGGTCATATGCAAATGCTCGTATTCAAAATGGTGTAGGCAACACTGTCTTTCTAATCCTACCACTAAAATGTGATTTGTGGCTGTTCTTCAGAACGTCTGCCTGATTAAACATTCTTGGAAAAAATGCATGGGATTGTAATAAAGAATCATAAAAACGTTTCTTTTAATCAGTAATTAAGTAGCAATTAAGCATAATTATTACAATTTGTATCTAATTTATAATATCGGTAGAATGAACAGATGTAATTCATCCTCCAGCAGTCAACAGTGCTTGGCTTAAGCAAAGCCAGCTCACACTTCCCTTCACATTTGCAACACAAAAAGGACACTGTGGATGGTGTGCAAATGTGTCTTCCCCAAGGGGTGGGAATATTCAGCAGTGGGGTAGGAACTGCTCAGCCATCTGAAAGCCTGTGAAAATACCTGTGAAGACAACATAAGGTTTTCCTACTGTCTTCAGCAGATGATAAAAATCTTCAGGTTTTTAACCTCACGAGGAGCTCTCAGTTTTGTGTAGCTGGTACAGTAACTGTTCAGTGTCACAACCAACCATTGCAAAACATAACCATAGGCACGCTTTTTTTTTTTTGAAATATTATTAAAATTGGTCAAATTTTTTCATGTCATGGTTGGGAGAAGTTCTTCACTAGCAGCCTAGGAAAAATTACATAGTTTACTAAGTAACTCAGAGAGAAAAAAGCAGCTTTCATTACAAACTCTAGGTTAATTTTCCTTAACTCCAAGGTTTTTAGATGCTTTAGAAACACATGTATGATCTTGGACTGTCTGGAAGCAGCCGAACTGACTACTTTCTGCCATGGATGCTTTCAGATAAAACTACTATGATTTTTTCTTTGTTGTCTGACCCTGCTTAAGGTTCGTCTGAGACATACATGACTGGACAGTAAAACATCAGTCTTCACATGTAGCTGATTACCACGGAGCTCTGTTTGGAAAGTTCCGTGATGGGGGGCCATTAAAGCACCTTAGAGAGTTCTCTGGAATCACTCAGTATAGAACAGATACATTTATAGCCCAGAAGCTTTTCCATTTGTGTAACAGCAGCAAAATCATACAAGAGGCCTCTGCCAAGGTAACCTTCTGAATCTGCTTCAACGGGAGGTGAAAAACCTGTACATGTGATGGATCTGGAATGTTCCTGAGGCTCAGAAGTCTGAATGTATATGCCCTGTCCTTACTCTGATCCCATACGTGGCTAAGAGTTGATCCCCTAAGCACTTCTGCTACTTGGAGAAGAGGATTCCCCAGGGTAGGTGCAAAGATGCCCAGAAGGAACTGGAATAAACTAGTATACTAGTATTGAATCTGATCAGACTGACTCTAGAATTATTCGGCATTTGAAAATGCAAAAGAACTTTTTGAGAAATTAAAATCTAGTTTGCTCAAGACGGTGTTACTTTTGGAGAACCGAACAAGGTCTGTGGTTTTCTCAGTGACAGAAGTCTCACACAGTTTGTGGATCTGTAAACTGAAGATTTCATGGATTCCTAAGCCTTTAATTAAAATGTAAGTCTGTTAAAAAGATTCTGATATAGCAAAAACTTTACGGTTTTAAACTGAAGTTAATGGTTTATTGATGGAATGTACCATCAAGATATAGCCATTTGAAAGTGGTAATAAGGAGACAGATGCATATTCAAATGTTTATCTCTTTAATGTTCTAAAACCTAATCTCTTAACAGAGTGTAATCAGAAAAGAGGCATTCTAATTCTCTTTTGGGGAAGAGAAGGCGCCACAGATCAAGTGATAACTGGGTTGTGAGTTAAAGCCATTCTCATGAAACTTTGGCTGTGTTTGAACCCGAATTGGAGAGGTTTTTTTTAAGTACTGTATCTGCCAGAATTCAAAGAGAAGACAAACTTCTGCTTTCAGGGCACAAAACCAAACTACAGGCAACCTTCACTCAAAAAAGAAAAAAACCCCAAAAAAACAAAACAAAAAAAAACCCAACAAAAAGCCAACTTTATAAAAATGTCAGGCTTGCAGGTTTTGCTTTGGTTTACATAAAGACCTTTCTCACCCACCTATACCTCAAAGCTAAAAGAACAATAAGGTTGTGAAGTTAGTCACTCAAAAAATAGAAAGTGCCAGACATGAGGTTACATATGCAACCCAAATTCAGTTCCTTAAGTGAACTCATGATTAGACATGCTTTAATCACATGGTCACATACATTTTTTCCACAAGACAAAGACAGTGTAAGCCTGACAACTTAGAGGAGCAAAGCACAGTATTATGCACTGTGCTGGATCGTTGTGACAGATGAGAATTACCAGGTCTGTATGGCAAGAAATGGGTTGAGACGCCCAGCTCTGCCCAGGGCACTGGAGGTGGAAGGCTGTGAAGTGCCCTGCTGCCACGTCAGCATGACCCTCCCCTGTGCCAGGAAGCCCCTGCACAGATGCGTGAGGAGAAATGGAGCAAGGGAGGTAGCAGGCTGGGCCTGCAGCAGCATGGCCTGCTGCACACCACCAAGGAAATTACTGTGAAAAGGGGCAGACTGCAACCAAGGTTGTTCGCTAGTCTGTGACCCATTCTCTTTTCTGCAACAATCTGGTTCACATTACAAGTACGCTACTGGCAAAGTTGTGGTGGGTTTTGGTGGGGTTTTGGTGGTTTGTTTTGGTTTGGGGGTGGGGGTTTGGTGGTTCTAGCATTTTCTGGCAGTTACATGGTTTTTGTCATCTCTTGTCTACATATTTCTTTGTTCAGCCTTGTGCCTTTGAAACTTTACACCCAGATCTAGTTATCTTTGCTTTTTTAGCACTCAAAAGTAGTCACTATCTTGTAAGCAAGCATGGACTCATGTAGGCCTGAAGTTTTCCTAAATAAAAGACCTACAAATAATTGCTACAACTAATCACCTGCTGCCTGAAAATGCACTGACACCCTCTGAACCGCAGTGGGTATTAACAGATATTTGGGTTGACACACACAATCACTTCAATGTGCAGGCATTGACTTCCTTGAGCCCGAGTGAAGTCCCCACATTAAGGATGGCAGGAGGAAGCCCAGACAGAGGATCTCATCTCCCAGATAATAGCAGGAGACTAGGCCAGGCTGGCTTTAATCTCATCCTTCGAATTATAATTTATTCCTTTCTACTGACAGTGAGGCACCTGGCAGGGGGAGCCCGGCCCCCTCTGATAGATCTCCCCTGCAAAGCGCTCTTTTCGCTGGGGGAGCGACCCGGGATCTGCTGGGATGGCCCGTCAGGCATCAGGGCGGGACTCGTGCCATTGCCCGCCGCTTGCACCCGCATGACAGAACTCGGGGGGCCGCGGTAACCGGGCGGAGCAGCTGCAGCCACAGGCGCCGGGCCGGGCNCGCCGCTCCCGGAGGCCCCGAGGCCGCTCCCGCCCGGCCCCGGCAACTTGGCCGCACCCGGGTCCCGGCGAGGGACGCGGGGAAGGGAGGCCGTGGATCCCCCGAGGGCCGCTCGCCGCTCCCTCCCTGAGGTGCCTCACCCCGGGGCCCCGCGCTGCCCTCGCCCCCCGGAACGGGCTTCGGAAGGGAGCGGACCGGGGGATGCGGACCGGGGGATGCAGCCCGAGGGGTCCCTCCACCGCCGGGGCTCCCTGGCATCGCCCCCGCGGCACGGAGGGCACGGCGCTGCCCAGGCGGCTGGCGGGGCCGCTGCCCCGGGCGGCGGGAAGAGCTGGACACGGCTGGACCGTCGGATCCCCGTGTTTAGCCTAATCTAATAGCAGCAGTGATTAGAGTTTATTATTACTTGCGCGCTGAACTTTTCAGCTGAAGGGGGATTTAAAAATCAATAGTGAAGTCACATGTCTGACTGCTTGGACACTTATGGAAAAGCTGTTGGGCAAGGCCAATAAATCAATCCTCCTTTTTCAGTCCTGTTTGTTTCTTTTCCACTTCCAGAATTTTCTTCCTTGCAGAAGGGAACCCACATCTAACAAGATGCCACTTTGAAATACATCATGCTTGAAGCCAACATGCTAATTATAGATTAATAGGAGGTGAAACTCTGTTGAAGTGACATAGTGAAAAAAATCCAAGGTGATCAAATATAGTATGTCATCAAATATATTATGGTCGCTTTAAATCCTATGTTTAAGAGAAGGCTGCATAATCATCTCAAACCCATGACTCACTGGCACCGGCTTTTACTCAGAGAAGTAAAGTTAGAATTCACTTAAAGTTATTTTGTGGTAACCGGCTCTCAGACCTCTGAGAGTTTTTACGGCCCCAGTCAAGGTATGTCCAATATTTCCAGCCTGACACAGCAGCAGCCTACAGACGGAACAAGTAAATGAAATGGAAGTGTTTAACAGGCTTCACACGTTTCATTTATTTGGATTTGAACTGAGGAGCTGAGCTGAGCCTTGAATCACCAGCGAAGGAAGAGCATAATTACTTGTCATTATATTCATTCCAATTTATAAATAATGTTTATGGCTTTATTTTATTCAATGCTTAATTTAAAAATAATGATTAAATATTAGCCCTTGGGCTGCGTGCTGGATTATAGCCAGATGCATTATTACTTCTCCTTGGGACTCCGGAAATATCTAAATGGACTAGGAGGGAAAATGAAGATTTCCCACACAATTAGTTATGATGGAAGGGCAGTGCTATAACTTAAGCATAGATTTTAATTGTTTTAAAACGACCAGGTATTTCACCAGAATCAACAAATAAATGTTGGGAGAAATCACATTTTCTGTAAGGTGGTGGTGCATGTCCTTGGTATTAACGCAGAGGAATACACAGCACTTGCGTTTCTGTGTCTGGCTGTATATACACACGTGTAAGGAAATCGTGGGTGCCTGCATATCTGCACACACACGTAAATTTCTCTAATATGTTTATAATGTTTATATGTTCAGTGGCTGGAACAGCAGCAAAATAGGTCTTCCCTGATTTGGAGCACTTCCCAGGTGCTGCAAACACTGATGAACTAAAATCCTTACGTAGAAAATGAATAGGTCCCTCACACGTACACACATACACACCTCAAAAAAAAAAAAAAAAAAAGGAAAAAGGAAGAAAAAGAGAAAGAAAAGAGAGGAAAGGGGAACTCGATTTATTCTCATTTGTTTATCTCTAGATTTTCCCCCCTTTCTGCAAATTCATTTGAATAGCTTTCAAGCTGCAAAATGGAAATGTGGCTCCTGCCCTCTATTTCAGCAGCAGCGTCCTGGCAACAGAGCAATTTTCTATCATCAAGGATAAATGGCATCGAACAGAACATTCTGATAAAAAAGAAAAAAAGCTTTAGCCCAAGAAGCCCATGATTGCTGCCCTTCCTGTCTATCATCCCTTTACAAAATCCTCTCCTCCAAACCTGAGCTGCATGCTGTCAGAGCTAATAATGTCTTCTAAAGAAAAGGGGAAGAAACAGCATTCATGCACAATGTTCCCATTTATTACATAGAGTGCTTATTTAAAAATTGCAAATATCTTTGTTTGGTTCACTGCAAATTAAAACCAAGATGTAGGAAGTTACACGATGCAACAATTATTCATGTCACAGCAGAGCATCAAACCCTCATATCTGGCTTTTCTATTGGTTAATGTGTGCGTGTGTGTGTGTGTGTGTGTGTGTGTGTGTGTGTGTGTGCGCGCGTGTGCATGCGTTGTGTGTATGTGTGTAATGCAGGGAATATCCCTTGTTGTGAAAATAAAAACCACTTCAGGTAAGTCTGTGTTTTGTTGTTTTAGAACAAGCGGGGGGGAAAGTCATTACCGATACGAAGTAGGCAGAGGCTCTGTGTGTGCTGTCTTTGCGTTTCCACAGGGGTTCAGCCCCAGGACCCGTGCGAAGCCTGTCAGGAAGGCTGCTGCGGGAGCGGGGTGCTTCTCCAGGGCAGCGGGGCTCCCTCGGTGCACCCGTGCCGGAGCCGCCACTCAACCCCCGGCCCTCGCCCCCCGCAGCTCTCCGCAAACGCTGGCGCGTTCCCGCTGGGTGCCAGCGCCGGGACCCGCCGCTGCCCGGCTGCGGAAAGACCTTGGATAACAAACACAGCTGCAGGAACAGCCCATGTGAGAGGATCTGAAGCGTTCAGAGATTATTTTGGGCAGGACCTCGTAAAGGGGGCGTTTGCCCTGTACGGAGCTGTGGTCAGAACCCCCCGCCGGCCCTGCCCGGGGAGCAGAGCAGGGGCGGTGTGGGCAGTAACAGACGGACGCACTGCAAGGTGCCACAGGCCGGGGAGAGGAAGGGGACGGCGGAATGGAACCGTCACGGGCCGAGCGCTGGAGGCAGCACCGGGCCGGGAGAGGAGGGCAGGGGCGAGGCCGCGCCGGCTGGCGGGTGGGGACAGCCCCATCGGGCGGACTTAAAACAACCCGTCGGGCGGGATGGCTTCAAAGGCTGCTTCGCCGCCTTGGAGCGTTCCTCGGCGTGGGGACGCGAGGCCTCGGCGGTCAGGCTGCGGGCCGGGGCCCGGCGGAACGGGGAGCTCGGGGCCGCCGTCGGGGGCGGCCGTCGGGGCCGTCGGGGGCCGGCGCCGCGCGCATNCCGGCTCTCGGCCCGGCCGCGCTGCCCCGCGCAGAGGGAGGTGACCGGGCCCCGAGTCTCCTGGAGGCAGCAGGGGGCGGATTTCTCTCTGGGGAAGCACCCGGCAGAAGCCCCGAGCATCGCCTTCGAAGGGCGGCTCTGGGCTCCCCGGAGGCCGCCGGTGCCCTCCCCTGCCGCACCCGCAGCTCTTCTCTCCTCGGGGAAGTTTGCTCGGTCCGGCCACCCGCGGCTGCCTGCTCGCCGGGCGCGGCCAAGCAACCCAAACCCACAAACGAACCAACAAACAACGCCCCAAATCACCCACGTGAAAAGCTGGGATCGGGTCTCATGCCGGGGGCCTGGATTTACTCCTTTCCTCACTCTTACACACCTAGGCTGCAACGCCACTGACTCTTGCTTTGCCCGATGGACAAAGCAGCCTTTGAAGTTTAGATCGGTGTCCCTAAAACTCCTGTAAAAGTTATTTTATTCACGGGCCATAGATCACCTGACAAAAAACCCCCAAAAACTCCGAAGACAGAAAGAATGAACAATTGTCCCCACTTTTAACCGTATTTATATGCACAGAAAATTAATGTTAAAATATCTTAAACGGGTCCATGAGAGACTTTTTGCCCTGCTCTAGCTGAGGGCTGCAGGCAGGCCATTTGATTTATTTTCATTTTTCAAAGGAATGGAAAAAGTCGTCCGATTAGCAGTGGTATTGTTATAATCTCCATTCTTAAACCTTGAAAGACCCTTGTAAACAATCAGCTCCTTCTCCCAGTCCGGTTCCCATCGCCGCTTGGTAATGACTGGAAGATTAATGACGCTTTTTTAGCAACACCTGTCTTTTTAAGCTGTCGACACAACCAATTAATACTTTTAATTACCAGTACAAGGAAACTAACCAGAACCTTTCTGATTTGATTTCGCCGCTGAATTTTATCCCCTCTGAAACGAAGCAGCCCCAACTCGAGGCAGGGCGGCCGCGGGGGGCTACTCGTTTTGCTGCGGGTTTATTTTGCTTCGGGCTGGATAGGGAGATGATGTATTTAGGGGGAAAATTTGTTTTGAGTTTATTTCACTTCTCTTTCCCCCGCTTCATTGGAAGTCTTTTGCCATCGCTTTCGAGAAGGAAACAAAAGTGCTTGCTGACAGGACTCCGGAGCGCACAAGTCCCTTGGCTCCCCGAGAACCAACCTTTCGCACCAGCGGCCCCGGGGAGGGCAAGGGAAAGGCGGGAGGCACCAAGCACCCGCTTAGACAAAAGTTACCATAGAGAAACAGTGCAAGGGGGGGCCAATTCGGCTCTCGCCGAATTCGGGACAGTTTTACCAGTGATTTCAAGGAAAGAGCTAGTGCCCCATCGACGGAGTCGGGAAGGACAGGGACAGTCGGCACCTGAGCCCCTCAGACCGTGGGATATCGAGCTGAATCCGCTCTCACCTCGGGCCTGGGCTATTCCCTTCCTGCACCCTCATTTCTTCGGGGGTCCCCGATCTTCATCTGAATAACCCAACAGTCGAGCAGGAGATGGGGCAAAAACTTGAACAGAAAGTGTGTTTGTCTTTCAAACGGTATGAGCGCGACAAAAAGTTCACAGATGCCCGTGAACAGTGCCGGCAGGGCTCCATCCCCTCTCTCTCCGGTGAGCCCCCTTTAGCCGTAGCGTGTGTGAGTCTGCATGACCGCTTCCCGACCAGCCCAAAATGCTAGGAAATGAGGCTACCGCAAGATCCCCGGCCTTATTCTGGGGAGATTGCAAAGTGTGTGATCAAACCTTGTCCCCACACACGTATTTCCCAAGGCGACATGAAGTGGGCAGCAGCGTGTGGAAACGAAGTGGGAGCACCCAGCTCGGGATGCTTAACCCCGGCCCATCCTCGGTGGGCTTTTCCCTCTCCTCCCAGCCCCCACCTGGTGCCTGTGAATTGCTGGGAGTTCCTCCGACCGAATGTAGAGAGCTGAAAAGAAGAAAGCGGTGGTGTTTGGGTTAAACGGACACCTCTCCGCCTGGTAAAGCGCCCCGTGCTGTTCCGTGCCTGCTCTCCTTTGTGTTATCTCTCATGCTGCCCAGGCCTTGCAGAGTTATGCCGTAGAGGCGATGTCCCACGTTAAAACAATATGAATTCGCGGACGGATCCTGAATATGAATGAGGTATGTGGTCGTATGACTGCTTTGAAGCCGTACTTCTCCGAATATGGCTTTAATTAAATGTCTTCCGGCTGTAAAAGATTACATGTTGTGCAAAATATATCCTAGCATGAAATTTACTTCCACGATAC
This sequence comes from Gymnorhina tibicen, assembly GCA_013399875.1. Lineage (NCBI taxonomy): Eukaryota > Metazoa > Chordata > Aves > Passeriformes > Artamidae > Gymnorhina > Gymnorhina tibicen. Next base: position 1,700,145 of record VXAZ01005765.1, read on the forward strand.
GAAATTAGGTTACTTATAAATGTCTTCATTTAAAAAAGAAAATCGCTTCTCCTCGTTCTGTTTTCTGTTTTGTTGAACAGAGATCTCCAACGAGGAAAGAGGGTTGGGATAATATATTTATAGAGGCACGTGTAACAAAACCTGCCAGAAGCGGAGTGGGTGAGGGCTGCTCGCTCAAATGCAGACAATTCACAAAACAGGCAAGTTAATCCAGATCTGATTTGTTTCAGATCCAGCTGTCAGAACTCCGGAGTACCTCCCGCGTCTCACGCCGCAGATACCTAACGTGCTCTTACCGCCCACGTCCCCCAGCGTCCCTTCCTCCTGCCTTTATTCCGTGAGAGGGATGTCGGGGGGAGAGGGGTCAGGGCAAACAGGTGAAGAAAGGTGACGATCTCAACTCGCGAAATATAATAATAATTCTTGCGGGATGGAGGGTAACGTCGTCGTCACGCTAGGACCAGTCAGTCCGGCAAAGCAGTTTCACTCTGCCAGTGAAACCGCGCTCAGTGTCAAGAGCTTTCCCGCTCCGGACGGTGGATGCGGGCGGAATTCAGGTTGCTGGAGGCGATGCACTGTTTGCATGTATCTCTTTACGCCTTCAGATACGGGACCTCAGCTAGCTAAGTTTCTACAGAGAGATCAGATAATGCATCCCTCCGGATTATCCTTCTAAATTAACTTTTAGATTTGTTTTTATAGTCCGTTGAGACCCTGACAAAAGAGGCTGTAGCTAGATACAGATGCGAGATAAACGTATAAAGCAAGCTCATTACACAGGAGTAAGTGAAGAACTCTCCTTGCAATCTACTATAGATAACGAGTCTGCCCGAAGAAACGAGTAAAGCCGGGATATTTACTTCTTTTCCTAATAAATAAACCTCAATAACTGCATTGACTTTGCGCAGTGTTTACTACATTTCCATTCATTGCTTGGGTAAATGCATCCCTAAAGGCAGAGTAAATAATTGCACTGATCTCAACAAGGGAAATGTGTAGACATTTGAAGTGTACTAAAAATAAACGAAGGCAAAGAGACTGAAGAGAGAGGACACCGCGCTCGTTTGCCGTAATTAAAGCCTCTGCTTTCTCTCGCCGGAATCCGAGACTTCCAGAGCGCAGCCGGGGTGACACGTTCCCCTCTGGTGTCACCGGCTCAGCACACGAGTGGCCGTGGGGAGCCGAGGCTGAACCCGGCGTGTCTGGGCTCGGGAGGGCTCGGCGCGGCGCTTGGCTCGGGGGTGAGACTGGCCGCTACCGCAGGAGAAATTGCAGCCTCTCTGATGACTTAAAAGAGCCTCGAGTTTCCATTCTCCTCTGAGCCCTTCCAAGATGGGCACTTAAGAGCGGTGGTGGGTTGGGTTTTTTGTTTTGTTTTGTTTTTATTTTTTAATTGAATTTCATCGTCTTCTGCCAGATAAAGGTTTTTTGTTTAATTGTTGTTGGGTTTTTTCTTTCATTTGAAAAGAAAACAAAACAACATAAGTCCCCGCTAAAACAAACGTCTGCTTCAGCAGCACCCGGGCAGGCGGGGACGCCTGCCAAGTGAAAGCCTCACAGGCGGCGGTCTGCAAACCTGCGGCTGCGTTCGGGGAGGTCCCCTGACCCTCGGAGGGGAAGATCTCCCCACGGCGCTGCCACGCAAGGCTCCCAGCGGAGGGGCGAAGGAGGCACAGCCACCCGCTCAGTCTCTTTACGGGGATCACGTATGCCGAGGCCAGGCTCGCCGTATGGGCAGAGGGCGAGAGACCTGTCCGCGGGATTTCACTTGAGGCCGTGTGGGTGCACACCTGACCAGATGCGGGAGAGGCGGGCGGCCAGGGCCTCCGCGGGGGTTCCGTCCTCCAGCTGAGCAGCCACTCGCTTGAAACCTAATTGCATTTTAAAGCAGGTATACACCCCCCCCACATACACTTACCCCCCATCAGGGACAACAGCCAACGACAACAACACAACAAAACATTAACCAAACAAAAAGCCCCGATCTGCGACTCTCTACAGAGCCACACATTGAATGAATCTATCTGTAAGGTTTTAATCACAGCCAAGGCTTCGCTACAAATCTGTACAAGAGACAGTGGCTGGTTCCCTCTGGATCTTTCTCCTTCTGACTCCTATTATTTTGACCCAGGCTACAATATAGAAAGCGGCGTGTGTGATCCATCTGCAAGGCTGGGCTGGGGTTTACCCCCCCTCCGCTTCCCTGCCACTTCCTTCACACTCGCGGTATGGAAAGCCATTGACGCCTGCCTGTCTGTTATAATGTTAGTGGGTTGAAATCCAGAGGAGCCTCCGCTCCGCTCTTGCTCTCGCGCTGGCAGCGCTCAAATTCCGCAGTCTCTCCTTAGAATGGCTCGCTTCCAGCTTGAGGAGGTGACCTCCTTTTGCGGGTGCCTTTCCTCACCACTCAGCTGCTATTAAGGCGATGGCAATATGACATGGTAGCAGAAGGAGAGGAGGATGTGTGTTTTGGGGTAAACAGGCTTGAGAGACCGGGGAAAAAAATATCATCGGCAGATGCAAGGAGAGATATTTTGCTGAGCTTCTGGGAGCTGTAAATAAAGTGGGCAAAGCTGCGCTGCCAGGGCAGGACAGCGGCTGCCGAGCCGTACCGGGCAGCTGCTTCGCAGACCAGCGTCGTGCGGCTGTGGACACCCGCGGAGCGCCGGCCGCGCGGGGCGGGGGCACACGTTTGGCGGCTGCCGCAGCCGCGCTCCAGCGGGGAAAGTCCCGTGCATCCGCGGAGGGAGCCTCTCCGCAAAAACGCATCTGGAGCGGATCGCCGCCAGCGGGAATATTTTCTGGCTTTCCGCTTCTCTCGAGATTTTCCGCACACGTCTCTGACGGAGACCTCCACTCTCTCCCGAGCACCTTTCTAATGCTTTGTGGGTTCCACACTGTTGCTAAAAAAACCAAGAGATCCCTCGCTAATCTTTGCCTTTTCTCTCCCCTCCTCCCCCATCCCCCAGCATTTCTCTGCCACTTCAAAAAAAATCCTGTTGCCAGATCTACTTCACGCGCGTACATGTGCTTCTCGCGCAAAAACACACGAACCAACCTAATTCCTGAAATAAGTTTCTCTCGGACCTTACCAGCTACTCTGACCGGTGCGAGACAGAAAGCACTCTCCCGGACTCTGGTGTGAACTGGGGAGAGGGGGTATATAATCCCAGAGCACAGCCCTTAGCCCCTACACACTCCTTCTGGAGGAGCCTCGCTTGAGAAACGCCGTCAGTTATCGCACCCCTCCCCACGAACCAAAAAACAAGATAAACCATCCGAAAGAGGGTCTCCACTTGCAGAGCCCACCCTTGCAAACACCTCAGCAGGACTTCCCGGGAAGGATGGGATGAGAAACGGAAAGGAAATGTTTGTTTTCCCCTGTTGTTATTGTTGAACGCATGAATGAATGAATGAATGAATGAATGAATGGAACAGAAGGTGCTCGGAGGCATATAGGAAGCTTCTGACCGCTTACATTAACTTCCTATTACACCCTAAAAATAGAACCCCGTTTCCTGTTGTTCGTCAGCTCCTTCTAACCGTTTTGTCTGTTGTGTGACATCTTTCGACTCACAAATGTGACTTTAAACCACGCATACACGCTTTGGCCCTTTGAAAGTGTTACCCACAAACATCATTAAAGTGACGCGGTTTAAGGTGACACCGAAGACCGCTCGCACGAAGTCACCCAGTCCTGGGGCACAGGGAGCCCGGTGCGTGGTGCCACGCTCTCCACCCGTCAGCGGAGCAGGGGAGGACGGCGGGGGAGGAGGGAAGGGAGCGTAGCGTTTCCCCCGCGGCTCTCAGCCAGCCCGGGCGTGGAGAGATACTGGCCCTAATCCCGCTGGGGATGCAAAGGCCTCCTTGCTCTCCAGACGAGCGAGGGTGACTTGCGGAGAGCATCCCCTGGGAATATTATACCGGGGGGTGAGGAGAGGAGAGGAGAAGGCCTGCCAGGGATGCACGGGCAGGGCTCGGTGGTACCCGCTGTCCGGAGGGAATAGAGCACAGAGCAGAGCACAGGGGACATCCCCATCGCCCGCGACCAGGGCTGCAACCCAGACCTCCGGGAGCTGGGGCTTGGCCGCGGAAAGAGCGGGGAAGCCAGGAAAGGGGGTCGAATGTGGTGAATTCCTGCTGCCTTTTCCCGAGGAGGGTCGTGTGCTCACAGGAGGCCATGCAGGGGCTCCCGCCCCAGGACAGTCCCCAGCCTCCCCCTAACTCGCACTTTGCCCCATCCGGCCGGGCTCCTGGCCCGTCCGGCCCCGCGCAGCTCCCGGGAAGCTCAGTTGAGGCAAGGCAGCTTCCTTCGTGGGCTCCCGCCCCTCACTCGTGACTTCTGCCTGCTCGCTTTCGGAGGCACTTCAGGGCGAGGGGACTAGGAGGTGTGGGGTGCCCGTCCCCACCCCTTTTTCACGAGTCACCCACCCTGGGAAATGAGCAATCCACTGTTCTGATGCGTCCAGAGCTATTGATTCAGGTCTAATTTCTCCAGAAAGAGGCCGGTGACGGAGCTCGGCTGCACGCAAATGGGAGCCCGGGAGGACCGGTGCCCGGCAGCGAGGTCTCCCAGCGGGCGGGGACCTCCCGGGCACCCGGCATCCCCAGCCTCAGAGCGGGCCCGGGGCCTGCCTGACCCTCGGAGAAGAAATATCCCTGCAGCTGCCGCTTCTACCAGGGCACGGCTCGGGCCCCTATTGCTCCCC
>VXAZ01005765.1:1708559-1721775 GCA_013399875.1 Gymnorhina tibicen
AAAAAAAAAAAAAAAAAGGCGAAAAAAAAAAAAAAAAAAAAGAAAAGAAATTAAATTAAATCACCGCCGCCTCTCCAGCGGTGCCGCGGCGGGTAAGGGGAGCGGCGGTGGCTGGGCAGAGAGGAGGCAGAGCGCGGGGGGCGAGCCGGGGAGCACCGCGCTCTCCCTCCCAAACTTTGATGATGACCATGACTACGATGGCTGACGGGCTGGACGCGCAAGACTCCTCCAAATCCGCCTTCATGGAGTTCGGGCAACAGCAGCCGCCGCCGCCGCAGCCGCCGCCGCCGCCCCACTCCCAGCAGAGCTCGCCGGCAATGGCCGGAGCCCACTACCCGCTGCACTGCCTGCACTCCGCCGCCGGCTCGCACCCGCACCACCAGCATCACCACCACAGCTCGCCCTACTCCGGCAGCGCCGGCTCCTACAACCACCGCTCGCTGGCCGCCTACCCTTACGTGAGCCACTCGCAGCACAGCCCTTACCTCCAGTCCTACCACAACAGCAGCGCTGCCAGCCAGACGCGAGCGGACGATGCAGGTGAGCCGGCACCGCTTCCCGAACCCGCTGCCAGCTTCTCCCCCCGCTCCCTCCATCCCCGGGCCTCTTCCCGGCCCCCCCTCCGGGCACCTGCATAACGACCCCCGCCGTGCCCCCCGCTCCCGCCGAGGCAGGCGCCGGCCCTGGGTGCGCGGGACGGCGGGGAGAAAGCGTGGGGAGTTGCCTGTTTCCGCGGCCCCTCCGCGGGCCTACTGCTGCGGTACCGGCAGCGGGGCCGCCGCGCTCCCTCCGCGCCAGAGGCGGCTGCTGGCGGTACCGCGGCGCTGCGCACCGGCGCCTTCCCCGCTCGCCCCGCGGCCGGCGGCCGAGGGGCTGCACTCGGCGCTCCTTTGTTACGGCGGGACCGGCTTTAGGCAAAATTCCTGCCAACACCTGAGGAGTGAAAGTTTCCAGGCGAGCGGGTCGCATTCCGCTCGGGGGCCGTCTGATTTATGAATTTATTTTTTTGCAGGGAGACGTACATATCCATCCAGAGGGGCACGGGAGGGGGGCGGGGGGGAAAAGCATTGTTAAAAGTCTCGGACTAGTGATTCACTGACCACCAAACTGGCGACGCGAAGTCAATTAGCCGAGTAAAACCTGGATGGCCCTGGAACAAGGCATACCTTCGCAAAGCCAGCGCTGCACGTTAAATTTTTTAATTTTTTTTTTCCTCCCGGGAAGAAGGAGAGCGTGCCCACTATGCCCGGACAGCTGTTTTTTCTCCTGGTAGCTCCCAAGCAGCAGCCTGTGCCACGCGCGCCAGTAAGGAGACACAGCCTGTGCCTACGCCGTGGGGTTGAACAGGCGTCGGGACAGGTTTTGGCGTTTTTAGGAGACGTGGCTGCCAAAATACCCGCGTTTAATAGCTAAGGAGGGTGATGTTTCAGCTGTGTTGTTTTGCTTGCAGATCAGCAAAAAACCACAGTGATTGAAAACGGTGAAATCAGATTTAATGGAAAAGGGAAAAAGATTCGGAAGCCTCGAACCATTTACTCTAGTCTACAACTCCAGGCTTTAAATCATCGCTTTCAGCAGACTCAGTACCTGGCACTTCCAGAGAGAGCTGAACTGGCAGCTTCATTAGGACTTACCCAGACACAGGTAATTACTGGGAATCCCAAATCACTGAAAGCCTGCTCGAGCAACAAAGGCCAAGCAAAGTATGATACTCTCTAAACATTTTGGCCTCTGTCGGGAACGGTAGAAAAGGTAACGCACACGGTTCCCATCTCTCTGTGCTGGGACTTACCTAATGCGCGACAGAGATCGGGCTACCGCAGAAGGAGCTGAAAGCGCCCTTCCCTCAGCCAACTGCGAGCAAGGGCTCCCTTTTGATGCCACACATAACGTTTTAAAATTGCCTATCTTTTCGGATAATTCCAGCATCGAGATGCAATTTCCCAGCTGTGAAAAGGAGAACAAAACAAAGGCAAGGAATCGCTGGGCCTGAGGTAGAGCTAAAAGCAAAGCTGCCTCGTAGGAACGTATAGGTAGAGGGGAAGCAGGAATGCGTTAGGAAATACCTGTTAAATCAATAGTTAATTCACCCTGGATGACTAAAGCAAATGCAGTGGTTAGCCTTGGGCAAAATGTACGGAAGGTGATAATAGATCTGAAGATCAAAGACAGCCGTGTACAAAATTATGGCAGGTTAAGCCATAGTTAAGTGTGGTTGGAGTAGCTGTGCCATTCTGCTAATTTAAGCTTGAAAGACATATGAGGCATTACAGGCTTACCAAGCTGGGGTTTGTGGAGAAGTGCATGGATAGATGGGATCAATTCGGGCAAAATATTATCATGTGAATCCGTGAGTTTAACAAATAACTTCAAGATTTTATCATTGTCATTGGTAACAGTCGCTCCCAGACAGCGATTTTTAAATATTCAGCAAACATTATTGATGGGAATGGTCCTGATGGTTTTGCAAATGCGATTTTAGTATCCTTAACATGCACGATCTCTCTCACTGTTGTCTCGCTTTCTCTCTTGCACGCGTAGATTTTTTTTTTAGGGGCCCGATCCTGAGTTTGCAGCTAGAGGAGAACCCCTGCTTGTCCCCTAACATTATGACTGCGAAGTTTGAGAGGCCAAATACGCATGGGGGCTTTGTTTTCTTTGTTTGATTGATTTAAAATATATATTGTGTATACATGTCTTACCTATATATAATTTCCATAGTAATTCTGATCTGCCAGTGGGCCTGATCCTTGCACACCTTACCGAGTGCAGGCTCCCTCTTCGGGACTTCTGCTGGGTTAGGAGCAGGATGAGACCCAAAGCAATGTTGCTATACTATTACTCACTGAGAAAATAAAATTATTCTTTCTTTAATAATACGTTTTAATATAAAGCCACAATACTGGTTCCATTATGCCTCCTCCCCCGCCACATCAGCGTGGACTGCTTGATCTGATCGTGAGGATTTTGGATGCGCGATTTCTTTGTAAATGCCCTTTGTCTATTGGCTCTTGTCTCCTGGCACAAAATCATATGATTGCCCATGTTTGACAACAGTTTGCCCGAATGATCAAGTGACCTCCAAAATTCTGAATGAGGCGCTAAAACAGGACACCTCAGACCACGTAGCCTGTTTCAGCCACAACAATCTGGCCTGCCCAGGGAAAACAACGTTCCAGGTTAAAACCTGCATCCCTCTCGCTTTCCAGCTCTGCTCTGCCTCCCCTCTTCTCTCCAGCTACATCCAAAGCCCGAAAGCAGCCGTAGCTACCCCTCCTTCCCCTCTCCCCATCCTCAGCTCCACACCCGACTGGCGTGTGCCCTCAAGACCTTCTCCAGATTAGACCCCCGGCCCCCGGGGTCTTCCCTGCTGTGCCCTGGGCGCTGACGACAGCCTAATATCTAATGCGTTTCGGTTTACAGGTGAAGATCTGGTTTCAGAACAAGCGCTCCAAATTCAAGAAGCTGCTGAAACAGGGCAGTAACCCCCACGAGAGCGACCCTCTGCCTGGCTCCGCTGCCCTCTCTCCTCGCTCTCCAGCTCTGCCTCCAGTCTGGGACGTTTCAGCCTCTGCCAAGGGAGTCAACATGCCTCCAAACAGCTACATGCCTGGCTATTCTCACTGGTATTCTTCTCCACATCAAGACACAATGCAGAGACCACAAATGATGTGAATTGTCCAAGAGAAATAATCTCCCAAGAACGCCTCGTCTCGACATGGCAAGAAGTTCCCCTGCTTTGCCAAGCCGTGCCAGCTAACAGGCTCTGTGTGAACTTGTAGATGCGGCAAAGAGACAGAGTGGCTTTATTTTTTTTTTTTTTTTACGTAACCTCAGCGATTGATCTTGAACAGAAAGACACAATTTTCATTCTGGCGCACAGAAGACACTTCTCTTTAGGATATTTTCCTTTGGACTCCAAGGCACCAGCCTCTTTCTCTGTGGAGTATACGTCAAAACAAACTTTTTACAGACTTTGCCCACAAGAACCTGAATCTACCATGGCAGCCGTTTTTACTTGTTTAATGAGCTAAAGACATTACATGATGAAAGAGAGACTAGTCAAAGCTCCTTCATTTTTATTCACCAAATCCGGACTGGGGAAAGGATTAAAAGACAGGAAAAGTGATTTTAAAAAAATTAAGATGGGGAAAAAAAAGGAGAACTGGTTGAAAACTGCAAATATACTGTAAGATTAGAACATTACCACGAAGCAAAACCTGCATGCTTTCTCAAAATGTAATGGGCTGCGGCTCAGAAGAAACCACCGTCTCTCACGCGAAGAGCCCCTTCATCCGCACAGACCCGCACCCGCACACAGCCGGACAGTCTCCCGGAGACGAGCAGTAAAGACAGAGCGAGGGATTCGCGGCCAGACCCGCCGCCGCGGGCTGGGGAAGGAAGGTTCAGCGCTGCCCGGCGGCAGCCTCAACCACTGAGCGAGAGGGACCTTTCCCCGAGCAACCTTTCTGTATATATTGTTGAATTTTAGTTGTACATATACTTTGTATGTTTTTGTCTTCTTTCATATATAGAGTAAAAGCCACAAAACGCCCGCCTGGCTCCTATTTCTCTTCACCTTAGCCGATCCCCACCTGCCCCGACTTGCCCCCCAGATCCGTCCGGGCAGAGGGATCCTTGTGCCCAGCTTGCCTGAGTGCACAGACACCCCTACCAAAGCATATATCTGCGAGCAAAGAAAGAAAAGATGAAGTGGGGTGGGGTAGCTGGTGGTTTGGTTGGTTTTAAGGCTACGATTTAAAGACAGGAGATACCGAGCCCACAAAGATACGCCTAGACGAAGTTCCTAATCACCCGGCCATTTCTGCTGCGATTTCACTGATCCGCTGCTTAGCTGAGCTGAGCTTTCTCGCCGAGGCAAAGCTCAGAGCCCTGTCTTTCTTCCCAAAGGTTGGAGACTCCAAATTATTAAGAAAGGAGGCGCCCTCCTTTGTCTTAAAGAGCAGACAATGCAAGCTGAGGAATGTTTTGCAAAGCCCTGCGAGGTGCCCAGGCACACAACACGCTGTCCAGCCAGCTTCAGCCGCACCAGCGTGTGGAAAGCACAGCAACTACTGACAATGAAAAGCCTTTTCCTCATCCAAGCTGGGTGCCCCATACTGCGAGAATTAATGGCTAGAGACCTGGGCATCCTTCAAATTATGAACCTTGAAACCACTGAGCCATTTATCAGAAGTCAATAGAGATCCTCAGAGTGCTCCATATAATGACAGCTACATACAGTCGTGCAAAAGGACAGTCACTATAATTAGACACAAAGCAAAGACTACTTACCAATATACCAGTTTTTTGGGGGGTGTTTTTTGGTTTGTTTTTTTTTTTTGAGCAACTTCCACGCTCAGTCAGTCTTCAGAGTGCTTTAAAACCGATCAGTCTTGTCATTTTCTACCATTCGTATTGTTACATTAGGAAAAATGTTTTCTTTTCTTTTTTTCCCCTTCCCACTGTGAAACTTTGGGTTCAGAGCTCCCCAGGATCAATTCTGAACAAAGCCTCCAGCTGCAGTGCCATCCAATTTGAAGCAGACATTGGGGACAATTTAAGGTTTTTATCCACAAGAAGGTTTTTTTCCATTCTCTTAAATGCAGCCATAATTAGAGTAATTTTTCATGTAGCCCGCTGATTACAGCGTTTTTACCGTCAAAGATAATTACCTGTAATTTTCTTCCACTTTTAATACTAAAAAGCCATCTTTATTTAGATTCAGGAACAGGAAAGGCGAAACAAAAGAGGAAAATTATTCTGTTATTCATACACAAATTGCAGAGACGTAGGGCCTAAAATTGAAAATTAACCAAAATTATAATGCTGAAAAGAATGGAAGAGGCTTCAGAAGTACAGCTGGTAGTGGGGCTCACTGAATTATTCAAATGACACTGGAGAGAAAGCTACCATACATTTAAACCAACAGCATTGTGTGCATCTTTCAGAAAACCCCGCTTTACACCCCCCACGCCGGCCCCTGTGCGGGCTCACCCTCGCCTCGCAGAAGGGAGGCGGATGCCCTGGTGAGCGAGTCCCGCAGCCCGGGTAGCCCGGCCCAGCCGAGCCCAGCCCGGCAGGTCCCGGCCCCCACGGCCCCCGCAGGCGCCTTAACCCTTTCGCTGCATCCGCCCAGCGGGGACGGCGGCGGGCGGTCCGCCCCCGAGCTGGAGGGTCCGGGGGGCGGGGGACACGGGGGTTCGCTGCCTCAAGTGGGCTTGCGGGGGGCCCGTCCTCCCCTGCACGCCGCGCGTGGGTGCCGGTGCGGAGAGCCTCTCGACGCGTCGTGCCCTCCGCCCCCACGAGTGATTCCTCAAACAGGCTCAGAAAAAGCCCAGACAACAAGCAAGCAAGCGAACAAATAAAAGATAATAATAATAATAATAATAAAAGCCCCATTAGCTTAGTAGCGTGGGAGAAGGTGGGAGAGGTAGGCCTTCCCGGGAGCGGGGTGGGAGCGAATGGCAGCAGCGGCTCCCACTCGCGCGGCAGCCGCCCCGGGAGACTCTCGTGAAACAGCGTCATCTATGGATGGAGCAGCGGCAGCTCCCCACGCCAGCGCCAAACCTGCCGCCGCCGGGCTGCCAGTGCCGGCTCCGCCACCGCCCGCCCGCCGCCGGGCTCCACAGCCCCGGGGCCGCGGAGAGCTGCGGAAAGGCGCCCTGCCGCCGCCCCGCTGAGGGCACGGGCGGACGGGGCCGGCCCGGGACTCGCGCGGTTTCTCCGCCGGCCGCCGAGTCCCGCGCCGCCCCTCCGGCAGCCCGCTGGGGCTCCCGCCGCATCCCCGCCCCGCGCCGCCCGCCGCCCCTGGCAGCATCGCGGGAAAGGGGGCGCGTATCTGTCGGGGTCCGGCCCGGGGAGGGAAACCACCGGCGCGAGAATGACCGCGAATGTGGGCGAGCAAAGACGGAGCGTGCCTCGACGGGCAAGGCGCGGAGCAGTCACAAACCAACCCCAAACCCAAGCGAGCCCCAAAACTTACCCCTCTGAAAATCTGCTAAGCAAGGATCGGGGTCTAGAAATCTATACTGAACAGATGCAGTGGAGAATATTTTTCTGAGTCTCAGGGCAGAAGCTCTTTCTCTATATTCTTGGTTGAGTGAGCACATCCAGGTGTGAAATTGTTTGCACACCCCAGCACCTCTTATATTGCCAGCAAAATTAGCTGTTATTACTGTCACTGTTTAGTGATGGTTAGCTTGATAAAAAAAACCTGCTGTAATCAAGACCTGGCGCATCTTTGCAAATTACAGATAATTGTAAACGTCCAGATTATGATAATAGCATCCTAATCCAGCCTGCAATATAATTATTACAGAGTGTTACATCTGAAACTGTCCAGTAGGGCTAATTCAGCCATTATTTAGACCCTATTTTTGCACTGCAAATGGGTTGCTGAGTTGAAAATGTACGATTGTAATTTCACGGGGCACTCAATGAGTAATGGTATAGGGAGGGAAAAATACAAAAGTGAAATGTGAACAGTAGCGATCAAATCAAACTCTGAAGGACAAAAGACTGTTTGATTCATAGGGGATGAGAAGAGCGGGAATTAAGAAAATAGCAAATCAGTGGTCTGCAGCATTACGTGTCCAAATCTCAACGAGTGCGAGCCTGATGTGCAGTCAGGGACTGCTGGTTCGGCTCCCGCCTTGCATCAGTCCGCCTCTCGGCTCGGCTCCTTCCCGGCAGCCTCTCCCCGGCACCCGAAGCGTCCCCGAGCTCCCCACCCATCCCCAAAAGAGGGCTCGCCATTGTCTTGTGCCTCCTCTCAGGTGACTGAACGTCACTTTCGGGCAAGAAGGCTCGGGAGCTTCGGAACCGGACGGAGGAGAGTGCGGGATGCGGGACGCCGGCGCGGGGCACTTTCCGCGGTGGGCTGTGGAGCCGGCGGCCTTTTGCGCTCCCGCGCACCCGCTGGACCGGTCCTCAGGGGTCCTTAGGGAAATTATCACAGAACCGACTCAATTGTAATTAATTAACCAAAAGAGCCTGGCTAACAGGGCTACCTGCAGCTAGCGAGGTTAACTCACTGGGCTAGTTGGCTTTCGACTCCTGATTAACTTTTATTAACCCTGAACACGAAACACACAAACCCGCTTCATTTTTTAATGGCCTAAATCATCAAAGCGCAGTTGCCGACCGACCGGTTAGTCTCCGCAGGGTCCAGATGAGAAGAGGCAGCGTCCGGGGCTGGCTCCACGGGCAGGAGGGCTGCCGCCCTGGCCCTTGCTGGCCTCTCCCGGCCGCAGCCACTCCTGGCAGCCCGCAGGCTTACTCTGCACCCTTTTTTCCATGCGAATTAGTAAAAACCAGGCGAAAAAAAGAAAGCTCAGTGGATAGCGAGAGGCGAAAGCCCTATAAAACGTGTTAATATGGTGCGTATCGAGGAGACCGTAACGATCTCCTGGAATGGAGGACCAGCTCCGCAACCAGGCAGAGGATGCCGCTGCAGAGCTCGAAGCCAGGTCAGGATCCGGCCCGGCGAGGCTGGCTGAGCCGTCCTGCAAAACCCAGGCTGAGCTTTAGACAGCCTCTCCGGGAATGCCGAGGGGCAGGCTGCAGCGGGAGAGGAGAGAGAAGCCACCCCCAAGCTCCTCTTCGCCAAATGCTCAACCCGTCGCAGGTTCTGGCCGGCACTCTGGGCCCTCACCCGAAGGGGGATAAGGAGGTGAGGGAGCTGGGAGTTTTACCCACGGCCTTGAAGGTCGTGTCAGTGGAAGGTGTTCTCACAGACAGCAGGGGCGTGGGTGCGTGGTGGGATTTATCAGGTCTATTCCAGACAAACTATTGTTTATCCTCCCCGAATCGCGTGTAAATAGACGCGCCACCGAACAAAGAGAAGAACTATTTAATTGACGCAACACAGATTCTCCCTAAAAAAAGAGAGAGAAAGGGAGGCTTAATGTAAACTTCACGTTTCCTATTTTCAGGGCTCTTATCTGACCTATAAAACAGGTTATTGAGTTACTGCAAGCAATCGCTTAAATGACTGAGAGCAAGAAGAGGGGGTTCCCACACACTCCCCCTGCCCGATTTTCCTGAAGCAATAGATCTCCTTTCCGTAATCTGCAACCGAAACACCTAAAGTCTGTCAGTCGCAAAATTGCGTGGCAGAAATCTTTAATCGATGCCACATGTGGGATGCACTCTGGGGACACAGCGCTGCCGGCGGTGGAGCGGGCAGAGCGCGGAGGCCCGCGCAGGCAGCGCGGCCGCGGGGGAGCGAATACACGGGGGAGACGGAGGGGAGTAAGAGGGCGACAGGAACGCCTGACAAGCGGGCTGCCCTGCCGCGGTGACAGGTTGGAGGGGATGTTTTTTCTTTCCCCGGGAAGGAGAGAGAGGGAAACCGAGGCGCTTGGCGAGGAGGCAGAGCTTCCCGGCTGCAGGCTGCGCCCGCGGGCGGTGCGAGGATGCCCGGCAGGGACAGGGGGGCTCGGGCGGAAGGGGGAAGGTGCTCCTCCCGCGTCCGTAGGTGGGGGTGGCGGGCACTGTGTGTGTCTGGGTGTGGGTGATGTAGGTGTGCGCCCCACCCGGGGGCTAGCGCAGCCGGGGGTGGGTGTGCTGTGGGTGCGAGAGCCCCAGGGGTGCAGGCACTGTCAGGAGTTCTCGATCTGGGGCAGCGGGGGCTGCAGGCTGCTCGGTGTGTGTGTGTCTGCGCGTCTGTGTGTGTGTATGTGTGTGTGTGTCAGGCCCTGCGGCTCAGCCCTGGAGCCGCTCGGCACCCACAGGAATGTGGCTCCTCTCTGCTCCCCGAACTGCCCCGGCTCCACATGGAAGTGGCCGCCAGGAAAACAGAAGGGAGGGGAAGAGGGGGAGGGGCGGGGAAAGCCCCGAGCCAGCAATCCGCCGAGCCCAAACCCAGCATCAGACAAAGGACAGTTCATGCCATCCCTTTCCCGGGGAGGCAAGGGGGGAGGCTTGGCCAAGCTAGGCTCCCTCCGGCCGCCGCTGGAGCCCAGGGGGTGCACCCAGGCGGGAAGAGGCGCCGGGGTGTGCCTGCCTGTGTGTGCGGGGACAGAGGGGACAGGAGCACCCTCCTCGGCCCGGGAGGGGGGGCGGCCGCAGACTCCGAGAGTTCTTCGAGGCCGGGAGCCCCGGCGAGGGCATTTCTTATCCTCTCTAGGGGAGGGATGCCAGGCTTTTCCCGACCTGCCCAACACCAATCCGATCTGGGAGGAGGAGAAATTAAGCAGGGAGAGGGACAGGCATGGAAACCGAGCCGAGCTGACTCGGCTGGCTTGGAGAGGCGAGCAATGTCTAGTCCAGCGGCCGCAGTGTGAATTCCCATCTCTGTCCGGCATGCTGCCTGCCGGCATTCCGTCTTCCCGGAGCTGTTCCTGCGCTGTCCGCCTGGGCCCTCCCGGCCCCGGCAGGTTACCGTAACCAAACAGCCCCGCGGCAGCTCCTCAAAGAAAAGGGTGGGTGAACCCACCTGGGAAACTGACTTCCAACTCTTGTGTCCAAACCTTTCTGCAAAGGGAAGTGACCTCAGGGAGGGGAGAATCTCTTACTGCAGGTTGAATGCTTGTCTGGAGGGAAATGAGCAAAAGAACGGAAGAAAATGCAAAGGTCGAGTTTTAAAAAAAATTTTTGCACAGGATGGAAGTGAGCAGAAGAGACAAAGCCGAGCTTTTCGTCAGCCTCAGAGTCGCGGAAAGTGCCTGAAACCTTGCGAGTTAAATGACCAGGAGACGGTCACCAGAACCGCGGAAGAGATGGGGAGCGGCGGGGCACCGCGGCAGGGCGGCCGCTCTCCGGCAGCGGGCAGGGGTGGACAGCCAGCGGCGGCCCCCGCCGCCCTGCCTCCGGCACCCCCGCACCCTCCCCGGCGTGCAGGGAGCACAACCGAACAAACTGGTCTATTGTACTGCAAGACATTTACCAACCCCCAAACCTGTTACAAAACAGCAAACCCGGGCTTCTTTCTTTGGGGAGAAAACTACGCACACCACACTCACGCACAAAACATGGCAGGCAGGAGAGGAGGGAGAAGAAAGGAGGGGGAGGGCAGCGGGGAGGAAGACTGGAGACAGGTAAGTGCGCCCCAGGGCAGGAGCGTGCCTTTTCAGGCCTCGCCTCCCCCCCTTCCAGCACTCTCCTCGCCAGCCTCGGCTGCCAGAGGGGCATCTTTCATCTCGGGGATCCTTCCAGCGACGCCTTTGGCACATTCGCTGCTGTCGCCGTACCCCGCACGGCCGTGAATTACCGCTGCCCCTCAGGATAGGGGTCCCCGTGGGAACGTGCTCCGCCGCGGGGGCCCCGCGGGCCGGGATTTCTCCTGGAAGAGGGCCCACGCTCCGTGCGAGTGGTCTGTGCCAGTGGGCAGTGCTCCGGCCATCTCGCCCAAGCGGTGCCTCCAGAACCGGGCAGAGCTAGTGACTGCTCAGACGCAAGGGTTTTTTCCCTAAATCGTGTAGAGATAAAACAAAAACAATAAAAGTACCTCTGCAACGTCCCTCCTTCAGTCGGAGCCGCCGCAGGCTTTTAGCAGGAGCGAGGGGAGCGGGGCCCTCATTTTATCCTTTTCTCATATTTAGTGGCTCCCTTTGACGGAAACGTAATTTGTATAATTAGCCGAGCGCACACGGGCGACTGATGGGCTGTGGAGTGTGCAGCTCTCGACGCTAATTGCTCTCAGGAAAGGATTCGGGGCGGCTTAAGGCGAGAGATTTGCTTTCTCGCGTCAGGATGGGCAGCTTTCCCTTCAGCTTAAAGCACTATGCAATAAGATGCACGCGGTCTTGCCAGAGCCCCTTTCCCAGCGGGGAGAGAGCACCGCCGCCACTTGGCTCGCCCGCGGGTACCTGCAAGGGCCAGATCCTGCCAGCACGCCGGGACTGTGGTGGCACTGCACGGCACTGGAACAGAACGTGAACTCCCAGCTCCCATCCTCTTTCCTCACTTTCTTTCTGCAAGCAAATGAGTATTATATTTTTTCCGTCTTGTTAATAGAAGAAGGGGTAATTTGGAAACGTTTCTCATGGTCGAAATAATTTTATTTTATTCAGAATATACAGTTTAATTCCTCTATCTACAATTATTTACAGGGTTAAAATAACATTGAAAAAAGTCTCTGGAAAAGTTGAGGTCATAGATTTCAAGGCACCAATGATAGTGTCCACAGCTGAGCCAAAAAATGTCCGTATTGTATAAAAAAGGGTTTCCTTTGAAACGCAATAAGTTACATGCACAAGCTTTACACATTTTAATCTTTTTGTTTGTTTCTTTTCCCTTTTAAAAATTCCCCATACGCATTCCTTTCGTTATTATTCCTTAACAGTAAAACACAGGAGTCCAAGTAACAACAAAAAAAATAAAATAAAATAATAAGGGTCAGGCTCTAATAAATCGTCCCAGAGGCCAGCGCTAACGGGTGCTGTAGCGAGCCGTGGGGTTGGAGGTGGGAGTTGATGGAGTTGGCAGCGGGGTACCAGGAAGTGGAGCTCTCCAGGTAGCCGGATGCAGGGGACGGGTTGGAGTTTGGAGGGTGAGCGTGTGCGTGGGCATGGTGGCTGAGGGAGCGGGACGAGCCCTGAGGTTCCCAAACCGCAGGTGACTGTGGAGAGTTGCAGGCCATGGGGTCGCTGGAGCTGGGGCTGTGCTCCGGAGGCATCTCCCCGTTTTTCATGATCTTCTTGATCTTGGATCTTTTATTCTGAAACCAAATTTTCACCTGGGAGCGGGGCGGGAGGAGAGGAGAAGGGAGGAAAGAGGGAGTGGGGAGGGAAAGCGACACCATTAATGCCGGCCTGGCAAGCCGGTGCTTCGCGGCTGCGGCGCCCCGCGCCCCGCTGCCCTCCCGCCCCTCCGCGGGGGCGGATCCAGCCCTTCCCGCCGCGCCGGGCTCAACCCGGGGTTCTCGACCCGCCGGGCCGGGCCGGACCGAGAAGAGCCGCTCCCGGTACCTGTGTCTGCGTGAGTCCCAGGGAGGCTGCCAGCTCGGCCCGCTCGGGCAGGGCGAGGTATTGGGTCTTCTGAAACCTCCTCTGCAACGCTGCCAGCTGAAAGCTGGAATAAATAGTCCGGGGTTTGCGCACTTTCTTTGGTTTGCCGTTCACCATCCGCACCTCGGGCTCCGCCACCTCCTTCTCTGCACGGGCGCAAGAGCGGGAGAGAGACGCAGACGTTAAGTTCGGGACAGGCTCCGCTCCGCGCCGCGCAGCCTGCGCCGCCGGGGCGGCATCCCGCCCGCGGGCCGGCTGCCAGA
>VXAZ01005765.1:1725887-1772984 GCA_013399875.1 Gymnorhina tibicen
GAGCCCCACGGCGGGCCGGGCGCTGTGTCCCGGCCGGTGCCCGCCGGCCGCCCCGCCCTTCCCCGGTCCTGGCTCGGGAGTATCCCCACCGGCTGAACCCTCCGCCCGGGTTCACAGAGGGCTCTCCGTCCCCTCTCGCTCTGCAGCGCTTTGTTTCCAGCCAACGAGAGAAATATTTCGGATGAGCCTCTCAGACTTTTGGATAAAATCTTGCAATTGTTCAAAGAAAATCTTTCACTTTCTGGATAAAATATTCTCTCTTGGGCACCGAGTTTTTGCTGGAAACTTTATTTGCATGGAAATTGCTGGCAAAGAATGAAAGGAAATTTTTTCCCTTCCTTAAAAAAAAAAGCCCCAAACAGCCCTCCGCAGTGGAAACACGGATTAACTCTTGTTTTACAGCATCAGAAAATGGTGATTGCCATTCAACAACTTCAACAACCGAGGACTTTCCTCACCTTAGGCTTAGGACTTGTTTACCTAGGGGAGTATTTTCAGAATGAAGAGGCAAAGGGACTGAAAGTCCTTGTGTTCTCACCTAAGGCCGAAAAGAAATTCTGCTTCAAAGTAGAAAGTCTTGCAGTTTTCAGTATGGGCAAAAGCTATCAGGGATCCAGTGGAGAGGGCTAGTGAACTGCCCACACGGATGTTCACAAGACAATGATAAAGGGAGAAATGCAGGAAAGGATTTTGTGCAGCAGCAACTGGAAGCAGGGAAGGAGAAATAAACCTGACAGAAAACTCAGAGAAGGTATCTAAGACGTTTCAGTAGCTTTCTGAAGAGCCTTTGGCTTTGGGTACAGCTGGTTCAGGGAGAGGAAAATGGGCATGTCTCCACCTTGGCACAACATGCTCTGCTTTGGGGAACTTAACTCACTCCTAAAGGAAAGGATATTTGTGTTCCTGTGAAGGTCACCATTTGTGTTGATGGAAGGATGCACATGTGAACTCGGGATCAAAGCCTGTCTGGTCCCTCAAACAGTGGTGCAGGCATTGTTTTAGCCCTCTATCCAAAAGCATCCACTAGGCTCTGGTCATTTCCCACCCCTGGAACAGCACTTTCTCTTCCAGTTTCTTGTGCATGCCCAAGAAACACTGGGCCTCCAGCTAATGAAGCGAACCTGTCACTTTGGCATTTCCATAGCCTGATGGACTCACTGCCAGGCTTGGCCACAGACTAGGCTCTGCTGGCCTTGCTTGTCCAGCCTGTAAATTGCACAGGGCATAAAAACCGTGACATACAATGTTAGGAATTAGAATTTGCTTTCTAACTGTGACTGTCTCTTTCAGTTGCCAAGAAGCTGACATGAGAAGCATGCACTTGCATTTATTTCCCCCCAGTTGCACCAACAGGGTTGAAGAGAGGAGCTAGGGGTTCTTGTTAAGGTCAGCTGTTGCAGGCTGAGCCAAAGATGGGGAACAAGATGATGTTAAGAGATTCCCGGAGATGCAAGACTCCTGCCTGCATCCCCCCTTCCCTCCTTTCTCAGGGCATGCCTTCCAGGGTTGCTGAGGGGTTGCTTAGCTGTTTTTTGATGCATCACAACCTTCCCAAGGCAAGGTATTGCCTTGCAGTCCCAGTTGAATCATGGCCTGCTCCTCCAGAACGGGAAATATTCAATGAACTCAACCATTGCTTTACCTTTTGGAGCTCTGTTCACATGAGCTCATGGGGCAGATGGGGAGCTCACATTATTCTTCCATTCATGGGCTCAACACGGATGTGACCCATCTCAACCAATATGGAGATCTGCTCTGGGCTGCGCAGGATGTTTCAGGAAAAGCCTGTCCTAGTCTTTTTTTCCCGTTTCCAGCCCATTTTCTTCCATTGCAATGTAACACTGGCCTCTTTCTAAGGTCATGGAGGCCAGCAGAGAACCATCATCAGAAAACCCAACTTCTTCCAGTGGAGTTGTTCTACCTGCCTGCTCCTCAGGTAGCTGGGTGTTGTTATTCCAATAACTGTAGGTGCTTCAACTGATGTGAGGTCCAGTGGTTTCCAAGAAAGCCAAGACACAAAGCGGATGGAGCCCTCTCCAGATCTGCAGTTTGGGTCAGCAGTGAGAGCTGCAGAAGCATGGCTCCCTGTGCAGTTGCCTCAAGTATCCGTAACAGATGTTTGAGCATGGATCTGGAGCCGCACGGGCAAAGCTGCTGCTGGAGCTACTGCTCTGATGCAGAGCATGACCCAGCACCACTGGAGAGCTGAATGTAAAATCTCTCTTTGCCAGAAACACTACAGGGAAAATATTTGCTCTAGCTGCCCTTGCTGCCCAGCAGCATTGCCACAGGGAGGGCACTGCAGACGTCTGGCACGGCAGACAGTGATAGCTGTGACCTACTGGGAAGGGCCTCCAACCAAGGGCAGAGGAGGGAAGGACCTCAGCTGTGGCAGCAGGAGGGGTAGGCACGAATGGCTTCAGGAAATTCAGCATCCTGGATGAGTGGGCAGCTGGGCTGGATGACTGTAATGATCTTTTCAGGCCTTAAAATTTATTACTGTAGCTTTTAGCTCCGAGTAGCCAAAGGCAGTTGCTCCTCGAGGAAGAGGGCTGATTCATCTCCAGCACAGGCATTCACTCTGCTTATTCTCTCTCGCCTGTCACATCTCCTTCAGCTGTAACTCACTTGTCGGCCTCTCAGATAGGAGCAGGGTTGCTGCCTCTCTGCAGGACTTCAGATGCGAGATAAATCCCTTTGCATCCCAATGCCACAGGAATGCTTTCCTAGATCTCTGACATCCCTGTTAAAAGATGACCGGCCAAAGAATTTGAGGCACAGCTCTTCAGGCCCTTTGGTGTTTTCAGTGGGGCAGGGCACGGCAGAGCTGCTGGCTGAGGGGCTCAGGAAAGCCCGCCTCTGGGCCCTTGTAGATTTTAACTTACAAATCTCAGGAATTAAGCTTGCAACTTTCCTTTTGCTCTTTTAATAATGTTTATTAAAAATTGTTTTCCTACAGAGGTCAGCCAAACTTTTATAATTTAGACCTTGAAGGATTTGCAAATGATGGCAGCCTTAGGAAAAACTCTCAAAAACTCCTGCTTAGCTAATGCCTGTGCAATCAGCTCCACTCAGGCAGCGTTAAACCATACACAAATCCATGAAGAAATTAACAGCCATTAAATGGTGGGAGCAGTGAATATGAGAAGGGACGCTGAACAAGGAACAAGGACACCTTACAGGTTAAAGATCAAAGTGGTGAATGCACATCTCATGTCATTTGGTTCTATCCCTATTACTTATTCATTACATCGTCTGCCTGGCCTTACCTATTAAATTTATCAATATGCACTCACCAACAGTACATACTCTAGCTAGCAGTAGAATATATATACAAAATGACTTAATAACTTGTATCTGTCATAAAACCCACTTTATGTTCAGTTCTTCAGTTATAGCTTTGCCTTTTTAATAATAGTTTTGAAGCAAATATATGCTTGGCTTTCCCCACGTAATTCCAGGGCTATATTATTTTACTTCATCTCATCTCCTGCCTCAGTTTTTATGTCCTTCACTGAAACGTACACTACCATAATTCAAGCTTGGTCTCCTAAAAGTTCCCTCTGCCGTACAGGGGAACCTTCTTCTCTTTCATCTTTCACAATCCAGTCTGCAGCTGCAAGCAGCCCTGCAGGGAAGTTGGATGTCACTGGCTGCGTTGTCAGTGCTGTCTCTTCAAGGGGCTCTGTAAGGTCACCACCATATTTATAAGCATAGAGGAAAAGACTTTTCTTTTTCTGGTATCCATGTTTGAATTACATCTTTGTCCTTGAAAGAGGGCCTGCTGCAAGAAACATCAAGATGCTCGGCTTTAAGATTCATTTCACATTCCTGTGAAGATCTTAATTTATTGGAAAAATGGAGGTTATTTTCTTCTTCAGCTAAGATTTCTTCATCAAAATGTTCTCTACTCAGTGACTGAAAAATAGCACTTGGGGCTGTATTATTTTTGCTTCTGCAAGCCTGCTAGTTCTTTTATTATTAAGAAAATGCCTTGGTTTGGGAATGAGAAATAAGGTGGTTTTCTTCAGAGACAGATTTTGAGTATGTAGGCACATATTTTGAGGAAAAGTATCACCTGGGTGGATACCTACAGAACGAAAAGAATTTTCGTTAAGGATATTTAAGTGAAAATACATTTGGATTAGAAATAAGACGTTTTACAATTTTTCTTTCTTCTTTCAAAAAGCATAAATTAATCTTTGAAAAGAAGTCCAAAAGGTTATGGTGGCTTCTGCATGACTCATCATACTTTTTCAAGAAGATGCCTCCTTTTCCAAGTGAGATCTTTGGATCAAGCAGAAAATGGAAGAATGATGGAGACATGACCAAACAAGGTTGTATGGCTCATGCTGTGCAGGAAACCAGAACAACTGATCACTGTGTTCCCTTCTGATCTTGAAATCTTTTTGTCAGTTTCATAAAAAGCTCCACTTTTTCCTCACATGCTGCCAAATAATGTCACATCACCCTGATTTGGGAATTATTCTGTATTAGAAATTATGCGTGCGTGATGATGCCTGGCTTTGGGACTTTTCATCACTTGAAAGAACAGCAGTTACCCCTACAGCTCTTTAAAACAAGGTGTGCTTGGTGAATGGCCACATCTTCCTTTTCCCCTGATGTCCATGGGGAACCCACCTGACACAAACCACCACCATGATCCATGTCCTGCTAAACCAATAGAAAGGGTCTCCACTGGCTTCAGTGGGAGTAGATGGAAGTTTTGTGTGCCCACCCACATTCCCTCTCCTGGTTCAATACCTGGAGCCACAGAGCTGTAGCTTCTGCCTTACCCTATTCATTGCAGCACTTGTGCTTGGCTCTCAGCTGTTCTCTCTCCATCCCACTCTGCTGGAGGACTCCACTGTGTGATGGGTTGGACATAAAATCTTTCTTCCTCTGGCACTTGTTACTGAATTTAGGCAGCTAAGAAAACCTTATCATGCTTGCTGTTGCTCTTTGCCTCAGTGAACTTGCAGTCTAGAGAAGGTACAGATAGACTGGAGAGTAGAGAAAGCCATTGCCCTTAAGCCTGTCCTCAGCCTTTCTGCTGTGTTATACAAAAGATGACAATTATCCTCTCTGGCTTTGGAAAAGAAGCTAGATAAAATGCAGAGATTATGAAGGGAAGCAGTCATATTACAACAATTCTGGGCAACAAAATAATAGTTGTGGGTGGAATGAAAGGATGGTACAGTGTCATCCAAAGGCGCGCTGGTGCCAGTGTGAGTCTTTCCAGCCACAGTCAAAAGAACTTTATGCAGCCCTTTGTTTGCTTACACACTGTGATATAAAAGGTGAAATCTTCCATAGACTGAAGTGACCAGTATGTCATTAGTGTTATTTTACACAGGATTTCAGGGGAGATGGCTCCAGGTGTTCGCGCACAGGATTTGGACTGAGGATCTCTATCAAATCTAGTTGCTTTTTCCGTGAAGTAACTGGTGATGTTGCAGCTTGAATGGAGCAGAGCTCCTTACTGAGGGCTTCACATTTAATCTTTTCTCACTAGGACTTCAGAAACTAATAGTGTGTTAACAAAAGAGTGAGAATCACATTTTTCTGCACATTTTGTTTTTATAATTGTAATATTATAGTGCTGTTTACTCAACCAATATAAACCCAGTGCTCTTGGCAAATACTTACAATCTGTGTGCTCTGAATTTATTCTTTGCAAAGCAGACTTTACATGCCACAGATGAAAACGCTTCAGCTTCATTTAAATAGGAAATAAAAGGGATTGCATTACTCTATTTCTTTGCAAGCTGAAAAAAAAAAGGCATTGTCCTCTTTCAGAGTTCAGATTTCATTTTCTTCAAATGAAGTTGCGGTGGTTAGATTTACAAAACCTCTATTATTTTTTTTTCTTCACAAATCTGCAAATTTCCTATCTTTAAAGTGTTTGCACAGAGTCAAAAAGGAAACAATAGAAACACAAATCTTCAAGCTGGCATGAAAAATGGCAAGAACAAGATTTGAACACTTCTTAACACCAGTGTAACTACGAGATTACTTTTAAATCATTTTTTTTCTGAAAATTCTATACTTTATTTATGAGGGTAAAGCAGAGAGTAAAGTAGAGGGGACATTTCTAAAGATTTTCTTGGACTGTTTAAAGCTACATCTGAAGACATACAAACATGTAATAGAAACACATAGACCAAACTACTATTGTGTTTTACACTTTGGCATTTTCGCAAACTTCTGTAATTATGTCTTTTTAGTACATTAAAACAAACAGCAAGGAAATAGAAAATACTTCTTCCACAGCTGTGTTTACTACCTTAAATGTGTTTTTTTTCCTCAACCAGGCAACCAGTCTGAGATAAGAGGTTTCCCTGCTGTGTAACACAGCATAATCAGAAGCACACTCAGCACCTACCTGGAGTATTCCAACACACGGTTAGTGGAAAATTAAAGCAATAGAATGGAAAAGTCAATAGCTTTTTCCAGTGAGACACATTTGACACAGCAATAGACATACTTTTAAAATATATGAATGTACACAAGATCTTGGAGGATTCCTTTGAGTGAAAATTCTGTCCATACAGGAGGGAGAGAAAAGAATATTCAAACTTTCTTGAAGAAATCAAAATTTTAATTGAAAAATTTTAAAACATATTCCCATTTTACCACAATGTGAATCATGATTTTCCACTTTCTTTACTACTTTGGGGAGCATATTTTACATAAATGAAAGCCTAATGAGCTATTCATAGTAAAATGAAAATATTTTGTCAAAATTGCAAATATCTGAAAAACGGTTTTTAGTTGAAAGCAGCAGTACCATCAGAGATTTCCTGAAGAGTTTTAATCTGCTTGAATATCTGTTGAGAAATGAAATTGAAATTTTTCTTACCACCATCTCTGTAGAAGAAATAAGTTGCAAACTCACTGCAGAAAAGTATCTTTCCCTTAAAATTATCAATATTGCTTTCTGATTTTTAGCCATTGCTAATATGATGCAACCACTTTTCAAAAAGTTCAGACATTTTTAGGTAGGATTTTATTTCACAGGAGAGTTTGATGGCTCTTTTGAAAACTTACTTTGAATTATCACTCAATAATTATTCTGAATGCTGTAGGAATCAGACATTCTGGCAAAATTTTTGTGTCAAATGAAACATTTTTCTGACTGAAATGAAATATTTTATTTTAACTTTGAGTGTTTCTTTCAGTTCTTTTGTTTTGTATAAAGGAAATGAAAGAAATATTGTAATCACAGAATGAAAATGTGTTGTAAAACATCAACGTGGACTTTTCAGGCTTCCATACTATTTTGTCTTTTTTTTTTTTTCTTTTAGTATGGACAGCTGAAGATAAAAACCTCAGAAATCTAGTGATGGAATATTTCTGACCAATCAAATTTGCAGTTTTTGTTAAAAAACAACCTTGGCTGAAAAAAAGTGATCAGAGCCTACTTTGTTGTTTAAATCAAGCACTGGCCAATGAAGCGTAACCCCTGACAGCAGACAGGCACTTAGAAAAGGAGGGCCATGAAGTTGATGAGGGGACTGGAGCACCTCCCCTATGAAGACAGGCTGAGAAAGTTGGGGCTGTTCAGCCTGGAGAAGAGAAGGTTGTGCAGAGACCTCACAGCACCTTCCCGTACGTGAAGGGGCCCTACAGGGAAGCCAGAGAGGGACTCTTTGTCAGGAACTGTAGTGACAGGACAGGGAGCAATGGTTCAAACTGAAAGAAGGGACATTTAGGTTAGATATATGGAAGGAATTCTTTACTGTGAGGGTGGTGAGACACTGGAACAGGTTGCCCAGAGAAGCTGTGGCTGCCCCATCCATGGAAGTGCTCAAGGCCAGGTTGGAGGCAGCTTTGAGCAACCTGGTCTAGTGAAAGGTGTCCCTGCCCACCTTTCAGGGGGATTGAACTAAATGATCTTTAAGGTCCATTCCAACCCAAACTATTCTATGATTCTGTGATTCTAAAAGTTCTTCTCAGCAGCTGAAATTTTAGGTAATCTCCTTTGTCTTGTTTGCAGGTTCTGCCCATGAACATTGGCCATAATCCGGTCAGTAACCTTCATTAACATGGTCTTTGCAGCTTGCCTTATTTCAGCCACATAAAATCCAGGTTTCAAGTCTAGGCCAGTACCCTCAGCTTCAGTTGCTGACATGAAGAAGGATTGGATGTATCTCAAGGTGGGATCACTCTCTCCTAGGAGAGACATTATGGGACAGCTATATGGCTGAAACCCTGAACTTCTACCAAGTCAAGGTCATGGTCACACTCAAGTGTTTAGGATACAAGTGGATGCTAATGTAAGCTAATATAACCTGTCAGGAGCACTTTCCAAACCACCTATAATACAGTCTGAATATTTAGCACTGTAAGGGCATATAACCCAGGACAACCACCAAGAACCAGCAAATAAAGGTGGTTTTGTTCTGTGTGCACATATTCCATGAGTTTAATGTTTGACCCTTCAAACTCTTAGTTAAACCCATCCACTGGCATGAGTGCCACTGCAGGCACTATGGACAGGTATTCAATCACAGGTACAAGTGTAGCGTGATCTCAGGAGAAGCTGAAGTCAGAATGCTCCAAACAGAAGTGACACAACTCTTCTTAATAATGAAGATAATTAAACCTCAGATATCACAGTCTAAGCAAATGTCAAGGCAAATTCATTACCATCAGCAAATCACATCAAAAGTGTTTTGGAGCCAGGCTGCTCCCACTGGTGCCAGGGGAGCTTAACCATGGGCTTCCCCAGAAGCCAAGTCAGGTCAGCACCCAGCTTCTGCGAATTCTCATCTTATCTTCATGTGCTCTAGTTTAGTTATTGGATAAGGCAGGGATAAGAGCCACCAGATGAAATTTTGTGTGTATGCTACAGCAGATGAAGCTGGCTGCTTGCTCTTGCAGCTTGTTATTTCACCCTTTACTACATCCTCCACAGCACCTGACTTTAAAGAGGACTTTGAGAAGTGTTTAGAAATAGTTTTGGTTATGAGAGAGCCTAGCAAACTCTGTGTCACAAACTTAATAAGGTAAATACAAGCAATTCTTGAAACTTGGGAGGTGTGTGTTTAACTCAGCCAGTTCACATCCCTGATGGGCTGGCCTTGTCCATGATTTCGGTACCCATACTGCTGCTCACTTACTTCCCCCACCCAGAAGAAATAGGAAGAGCAAAAAGAGCAAGAAAACTCCTGAGCTGATATAAAGGCAGTTTAATTGGAGAAGAAAAGAGGGAAAAAACAGCAAGCAAAGCAAAGGCAACCACCCATCACTTCCCATGGGCACACTGATGCCAAGACACTTGCTGAACTTGGCCACCTTGGAAACCGGCTCCGCATCCCTCCTTTTTCTTCTGGCTCAAGTGTTATTGCTGAGCGTGATGTTACAGGGTAGGGAGGTGAACAGCTGCAAAACACTAATCCTTCCACAAAGGATGTGTGAATTTCTAGGCACTTGTAACCATTAAAAAGCAGAAAAAATAGATACAGGGATAGAGTGATGCCTAGAGAGTCCTTTCTTTAGGATGGTATTTGAGACATGGGATGTGAGTTTCCTTAAGGAGGATAACTGGATAAGAAGCATTTTGCTTTTCTTTCTCTTTCTTTCAAAAGAAAAATGACTGTTTATTTACACAAACAATGCAATGAACCTTTCTATTCCCTTTCAGAAGAAACCTGGAGTTGCAACTAGTTAAAAACCACTTTCTGCAACACGAAGTACTGTTCTGCTCACTGAGATATTTATAGAGGAAATTAGCACAACTTCTTGATAAATCTGCTGGATTAAAAAGTGATGTGGCTGGAAAACACAGTTTCCCTTTTTAGCTGCTTGAGCATTTCTGTCATAACAAACATTGTCCCCCAATTGTGGCACCCTTCCCTCTCACAAATTTTTGAGTGGTGCTGGAACACACTCTGATATGATTCCCTTTCATTTCTGACACCGTTATGTCATTTTATGGATTTGCGCTGACAGCATTTCATTTCGACATCATTATAGCATCTCAACTGACTTTCTACACTGAGCACACCAAGAGGCTTTTGTGATGATGCTATACTAAGAACAGTTAGAATAAATAGGTTATTAACATGATTACAAATAACCTTGCTAAAGATTAATTATTATACATGAACATGAACAGGCTTTCTTGGCAGAATTTTCAGCTGTTGCAAAATTTCATATTTTCTATCTGTCACAAATGGTCAAGAGATTCAAATTATAGGTAAAGCTACCCTGCAACTGGAGAATGAAGAGCCTGGTGGCTTCACAGACTACTGTTATGGCTAGCAGAAGTGGACACAGCACTCACCAGGAGTCAGGAGTCAGTTCATCATTTTTGGTTCCTTGGAAGTCAGGTGCCTGAGCTGGGCAGCAAGGTGCCCAGGTGTCTCAATTCCCACCACAGACAGCAGGAGGAACAAAAGGGGGTTTGACCTGTCAGTGTTAGACCAGTCTCTTAAGGTGTGGTGGGATTTTGTTGGGACCATGGTGGTACCAATTGCAGAGGGAGACTGGAGAAGTGAAAGGTGTTCCTGCCCATGGCAGGGCAGTTGGAACAAGATGATCTTTAAGGTCCCTTCCAACCTAAACCGTTCTATGTTTTTATGATTCTGTGAATTAGCATCACTGCCTTAATTTAAAAAAATTAAACTTAGGAGAGCCTAGTTCTATCCAAAGAGATGACAAAAAAGGGAACTGGAGAAAAATACCATGATAGAAAACAAAAAAAAAAGAATGCCTAATCTCCAACACATCTCCTCTTATGTCTCTCAGTGCTGTGTCTTAGAGATCCATGGCTGCACAAGCCAGGGTGTGCAAAGAATCCCAGGTGACAAGTCTAAGCCAGATGCCTTTCTGAGGCCTCTGTGATTAGATGGAATCGATGGTCGCAGACATGCTCTTGAAGTGACATCCATGTAGGCCGGCAGTGCAGCCTCCCCAGGACCAGGCATCTCCCTGGCTTGCCATGGCTGGTATCTCTGGTTCCCCGAGTCCAGAAACACTTCTCATCCAGGTAGCTGGGCTTGCAAGATGCAGATTGAGATGCAGATTGAGCTCTGGGTGGGAGCCCGAGACAAAAGGACTGCCAACCTTTGGGATAACAAAGCCCACGAAGATGGGCTGCGACAACCATCAGGGTGAACTAATGCTGAGAGACACTTCAGCAGCTGGGAATTGCCAACCTTTTGGATAACAAAGGAGAGGAAGATGGGTGAAGGTTCCTGTGTTTAGGGTCCTCCTCGGAGACACCAGCTCTGGCAGTTTCTGTGTTACTGTGCTGTGAATAAATGGAACTAGACATCTGAGACTGTGCTACAGGAAAACTAGAGCTGAACCGGTAAGGAAACGTGACCTGACTGTGTGAGTGGGGTGTGGAGACAGTCAAGTGGGCCTCCCACTGGCTCACTGGAGCTGCCTGCTCCGAAGGACCGTCAGTCCCAGAAGTGCAAGTCTCTGGTCTTGGGAATGTGACTGGCAGAGGGTCTCAATGAGTGGTCAGACTGGGTAGTTTCCTTAACACCTGAACCCTGCTGCAAAACCTCCACCTGCACCTGAGTGTTCCCAGACTTGTATTTGCTCTAAGCAAGAAAAGATATGCAAACTCATGCACAATTACCAGTTATATAATATATTTAAACAGCAGCCGAACCAAATACAGCAGAACTTAGATTTATCAAAATGTGCGATATTCAGAAAGCCCTTATTCATCTCCCTTCTGGAAGTGTGTTCTAACACAGGGTCTAATTACATCAACTACTATTTTTTTAAATAAATTGGAACATTTGTGTTGGCAAGGATATCCAAGGCATGCTTAGGAAGTGAGATAGGTCAGTATTTTTACTGTCATTTTTAAATTAGTGATCTTAACTAGTGCATTTGGTACAACAAGTATAATCAGTCATTTCTTCATGGTCTTTTGCAGGAGTGGGAATTTTCTAGTTTCTGTAGTATTTAAATGCCTTAACAACCTTGATAATGTTTTTTCTAAGGTGAAATGAGACAATGAATAGCATTACCTCCGCTGTTTTAGATGGAAAAATGAGACAGAGGACACTTACTGGAGTCCATATTAAAGTCAGCAATTTGGGCTCCCACATCCATCTCGCCACTGTCTCCACCTCTGTGCAGATATACTCAGGCAGACAGGAAAAGAGATCTATTTTCTTCTCCTTTATATTTTATCCTTTACACTTCTCTTCTCCTTTACACCTTCACACTGCAATGACATAGTAGGTTGCATGGAAAAAAATGTGCACCTGAAAGAAGAAAAATTTATGGTGTGCTTTTACTCAGCTAAATGTTCCAGCAAGCCCTGGCTGCATGGGATAGGGAGCAGGACTGAGAGGAATCAGATGAGGAAGTAGTGAGCTGGGAATACAACTATTTAAGAGAGCGCT
Source organism: Gymnorhina tibicen (assembly GCA_013399875.1). Classification (NCBI taxonomy): domain Eukaryota; kingdom Metazoa; phylum Chordata; class Aves; order Passeriformes; family Artamidae; genus Gymnorhina; species Gymnorhina tibicen. The sequence goes on from VXAZ01005765.1 coordinate 1,738,268, forward strand.
GCATATTTTTTATTTGATATTTATGGATCAGCTGAGGTAGATCAAAAAAATTACCAGGGGGTAGTTCTAAATGATCTTATTCAAATGAGAAATCCCAGGTAAATGTGAAAATCTGGAGGCACAGCACTGGGAGCTCAGCAGCCTGAGACTGCTCTCAGTTGAGTAGTACAAACTTTCTTCCACGTGCTTTGGAAAGCGAGCAGCCATAGCACGTACAACATGAATGTGGAGTGGTGTGTAGGAAATGAGTATGCCACCTGTAGCCTGACCCATGAATTACTATTATTAAGCTGATGTTTTGTCACAAAATTATTTTTTTTTTGTAAGAGATGACTTTGGAATATTTATAAAGACTAGTTCTGCACCATGGACGGCTCTAATTGCAGGTGAGTTTATCTGTAAGACAGCAGGTGAGGCTGCTGTGATCCTTAAACATGTTCTGTCACCGTACAGCCCAGAGGACACTGCAGTAGTACCTGTGGACCTCTCTCTGCTCGTCCAAGTGCAAGGGTTTGGTGGCCTAGACAGTCCAAGGGGACCTCATTTACAGGACCCCTGTGTGTATATCATACACCTCATATCCAAACTTGGAAACAGCCACAGTTCCCATCCATACTTGTGGATGACCCACAGAATCACAGAATGAACTAGGTTGGAAAAGACCTTTGAGATCATCAAATCCAACCTATGACCTAAAACCACCTCATCAACTAAACCATGGCACTAAGTGCCACGTCCAGTCTTTTTTTAAACACATCCAGAGATGGTGACTCCACCACCTCCCTGGGCAGACAATCCCAGTGCCAAATCACTCTTTCAGTGAAGGATTTTTTTCTGACATCTAACCTAAACTTCCCCTGGTGCAGCTTAAGACTGCCCTCTCATTCTGTCAGTGGTTGCCTGGGAGAAGAGACCGACCCCCACCCGACTACTCTCTCCTTTCAGGCAGTTGTAGAGAGCGATAAGGTCTCCCCTGAGCCTCCTTTTTTCCAGGCTAAACAACCCCAGCTCCCTCAGCTGTTCTTCACAGGGCTTGTGTTTCAGGCCCTGCACCAGCCTTGTTGCCCTCCTCTGGACACGTTTGAGCATCTCAACATCCTTCCTAAATTGAGGGGCCCAGAAGTGGACCCAGTACTCAAGGTGCAGCTTCACTACTGTCAAGTACGGGGAAAGAATGACTTCCCTGGTCCTGCTGGCCACACTATTCCTGATACAGGCCAGGATGCCATTGGCCTTCTTGGCCATGTGGGCACACTGCTAGCTCATGTTCAGTCAGCTGTCAACCAGTACCCCCAGGTCCCTTTTTGCCTGGCCACTGTCCAGCCACTCTGTCCACCATTGGAAGTATTCAAGGTCAAGCTGGATGGGGCTTTGAGCAACCTAATTTAGTGAAAGATGTCCCTGCCTATGGCAGGGAGTTGGATGTGATGATCTTTAAAGGACCCTCTTAACCCAGACCGGTCACCTACCTGTGCAAAAGTCTCTCAGTCCAGGAAGAATTTTAGATGTTCCTATGAGCAAGCAAGAGGATGAGCCACTGTCCTGATAGCTCCTGTAGGCATTGCAAGGCAAGAACAGAGTTTCTCTTGTGCCATCTCAGGTTATTCCTGAGCTAGTGAAGCCTGAGCAGAGACTTGTGAAAAGAAGCTTGTCCTTTCAAATCCAAGCCTGTGCCTTTCAGCCGCCTCACCCCAAGACAGATGTGCTGCGCCAGCCTCCAGAAAACCTGATTCATGGCTTCACCCATAGCCCATTGCCAACAAGCAAAAGATTTCCGTTGACTTCACTCAGTTTTGTGGCTGGCCCCTGGGACTCAAAACACATTGCAAAAGGCCAGTTCTCTGCTGAATCTGTCAAGGGTCTCCTGTGTTGTTAGAGCCAGCGGGGCCTCACTGGTTGCTGCCAGCAGGGAATTTGGCCCTCCATGCCATTTCCAGCATGGATGTTGCAAGACGATGGTTAAATGATGTCTCTTGAGTTTTTACTGATAAAAAATATGTCAGATTTTCTGGAAAACCCTACGTCTGGTACTGCTGCCAAGTGTTTCCTTCTCTATTGCTACCAAGTTTTGACTTCAAATGGAACTTTCTAATTACATCACAAATATTATATCATGCAAATTGGGAAGCTGTTAACATAGTCCAGAATAAAATAGCTGAAAAATAACAGACTACAGCCTCTTTTCATTACACTCTGAAGGTCTAAAAGGTTCTAAAGTATAAATTCTCAATCCTGTCTGAGTATTGAAGAACAGATGACCTCACAGCAGAACAAGCTGGTTGCTTAAAGAAGCTGGCTAATCCATGAGACATTATTTCTCTCTCCTTCTGTTGGCATCTTTTGTAATAGTGTATTAACAATGATTTGTGTCCTGTTGAGTAAGCTGTGTTTGTATAACACCATTGGCACTATATTAGCTGAAGCCAAGGGTATTCTGGCTAGTTAGTCACAGCTATCAAATGCTTGGAACTTAATTTTCACTCTTTTCTGGCTAAGCATTTTTAACAAATATTTTGCTGCAGGGTAGAGAAAATCCTAAATACTCAACAGTATTGTTTGCAGGACCAGACAGGCATTTGCAGCCAGATGAATACGTTTGATGTGCTTTTGCGGTGGAAACACAATGACATCTACTGGCCGATGAAGACGGCTGTCAGAGTGTCTGCTGGAGCAAAACAGCCCAGAGTCGACTCCACAAGGAAAGGGGATGACATTTTTCTGAGAGGCGGGATGACGAATCAGAACAACACCCACAGATCTCTCAAGAAATACAATAGAGATTGAAAAACAGAAAATGTAAGGTATTTTATTTATGTACCACTTGTTTATTATTAGTTGAAAAACAAACAAACAACACAAATCATCTGATGGTGCAAAATTTCTCTGTTGTCCTCAGTAGTGGCTGTCAGAGTTTAAAAAGAAGTTAAAGCAACTTACATTGGGTGTAACCAGCTAAAGTTCACAAAGAATATCCAGAATGCACAAGTGCCTCCTCTCCTCTTAAAAAGAGGGGAACATGTAAGCAGGACTTTTTGATACCCTAAAATGACACAGTCCTGCACGGCACTGCTATTAGTGCGTTTTCCTCTTAACGTGATGCGATTTCTGTAAGTCTTGTGCAGAAGATTATACCTAATCAACCCCAAAGGCACAGTGCTCCAGTAGTATGGTATTTCTCTTGCAAATAGTGTTATTAAAAATAAATAAAGGAGGCAATCAAAACATGTCTGTTTCTGAAACTGTGAATGCTAACGATAAAAACGAGAATAAATTTCCTACCAGCTCACTCTTCTTATGTTCAATGTGTATAATTTTGAAATCCCTTGTCTTCCATCAACTCTGCTCCTGTAATTTTTATTTGTGTTGCCTCAACAACATGATGCAGTTCAGCAGAACCAGCACCTCTGAAAATCATCGTGCTTGCTTTCTAAAATGGATAGGCTGTGCAATTTACTCAGTGAGCGACACTGGGTTGGAAATGTTATACAGCTGGTGTATCAGCGTAGCATCCAGAAGAGGAACTGTGTGGAAAAGAGGGCTTTGGCTTCTGTTCACGGAAGCAAATCAATCCAGAATTAAGGAACACAGCACAGACTAGATCCTGTCCATGGTTGTACAGGCTTCTAGGTGGTGACAAGAAAATTGAGGCTGTCCAAAATTAATGAATATTGTGCAGGGAAGTAAGAGCAGAAAATATGATCAATGCATTAAATGCAGTCACCGTAATCCATGGAGACTTGAGTACCATTTCACATTGGATTTAGCGGGAGTCAAGAATGTGCTCAAACAGCAGCAGCATCTTGTATATCGTAAGTGAGCACTCCAAAGCTCTGCACAATTTTGCATGTCACTCCTTCACTTAGATTTCATCCCTTACAGAGGAGATGAGGGAATGTGAGCAAAGGGATTTGACCCTAATGTCACAACCCTACTGCTCAACAATGGGCTTTTCACAGTGCTGTTGCAAGGAAGAAAAGAAAAGGGGAGAAGGGAGATGTCATAACACAAACAAGTAAAAAATGATAAGGTGTTACTTGTTCAGTCTGTGATTATAAAGATCTAAAAATGGTCCTCCTCATAGCAGTAAAAGAGAAATCTGTAATAAAAGTGGTCTGACCATCAAAATATTGCAGGAAGTTCTTACCAAACCATATACAGCATATAAGCATACATATACTTCTGCACATTGCATAGCGATGGGATGACTGTGGGCTGGACTTCCCTCCTCAAATAATTTCAAAGCATCAGAATTGGCATTTGATTCCTGACTGGCAGCATTCAGAACGCAGGACAAAACAGGAATATGTACATCTGTGAAGCTGCTTGTTTGCGTATGTCATCCTGGATATTGGTTCTGAAAGGCTACATTGTATTGAAACAAAAAAAAAACAAGCAAGAGCAAGGAAATGTCTTCCATACTTTTCTGGTATGTGTAACTTTTATAAACAGAGCTCTTATGGGATATGAATTGTCATGTTAAACATAGTGACACCTAACAATGAGTAAAAAACAAATCAGATGCAGATTTGTGGGCTGCTGTCCTATGTCCTATGTTTGCAAGTGGTAATGTATGTTAGTGGTTTTCGCACTGCAGTAACTGGGACGCAGCCTGAAAACCGTAGGTGTGATACTCGTGTCCCTGTTCAGTGCTAATACAAACCCTGTCTTTTACGCTGCCAGGCGGGTGCACCATGCGTCCATGGGTGCATTCCACAGTAATTCTGGGTAATAATCACTCTGTGGACTCCCCCTAGTTATTGTTTTCCGTCATTGGACTTCTATTATATTTCCCACGAATGTACTTACATAGAAATATTAAAAAATATTTGTTTAGATAATAAAGGGTGGGCTTTGTTTTTTTCTTCCTTCCAACCCCCAAAAATCTGCTGACTGTCTTGACCAGCCAAGAAGATGTTCACTGGTAACCTTCACTTCCCTTCCAAAAAGCATTACACTGCCTGGGTTATTTGTTTAAAGAGATACTGTGATGTGAAACTGGGACCTAAAGATAGCAACTTTAAACACAATTCTTTTAACAAACCAGAGACTTGTGGAGACATTTCTATGTTTATAATTTCCAGTGGATACAGGGGATTTTCTTGAATCCTTATTACAAATAAACATCTTCCACTAAGCCAATGCATCCCAGACAATGCAGCCTTATGCTTGTTCATGGGAGTTAGGGAGTAAAAATGATCAGAAATTCATTACTTAAACTTGAAATGAATCAAGTAATTTTGTTTAATTTGGAAGAGTGAGGAAATACAGCAGGGTAGTTAAATACTCGAAAAATATTTATGAAGTCTCAGAAAGTAAAGGTGGGAGGGTTAAGCACCCTGGTTAAAAACATAGTTGGAAGAAAATTTGTCCTCAGGTGTGCCAGATCACTTCTATTTCCAGTTAAAGTTGGGAGGAGCCTTTTACATAATTTTCTGCATTCTTGTCTTCAACACAGAGATCTGTTTGCCTATGTGGATGTGTAAATATGTACCTTCTCCACATACATATGTAGAGATAAACCAGAGAACTTTGCATGCACAGTACTGCAGTCTCCATCTGGACACACTTCAGGAGTGAACTGCACTATTCACTTTGTGTGCTCACTTTGAGACATCCTGGAAGATCCTGCTTTTTGGGAGCACAGACCCTATGCCATCCTTAGGATACTTAATCCAGACTCCAGATGTGAAGAACACTTTGTTTCCAGCCTTAGAGCATTATCTGTTGAGCCTAAAGACAAAACTCCTCTGGGACATGCAAAACTGGACACAAGACCTCCCAGGGTGAGGGGTGAAGCCAAGAGAGGCAGGTGAGGATGCTGATGTTGAGGCTGCTCTCATCTTGCCTCGACCCCTTGTTGGTCCTGGGTAGATCTTATTTTCTTCAGCAAGGAGACACCCAGTGAGGAAGGGATGATTACTAGACAGTGAATAAGACAACTGTGGAATGGCTAAACAACATAGCCATGCTAAAAATTCTTAGCAGTTTTTAGTCCTCATCTCCTTTAAAATACATTTTTTTCATCCTGTGGCAACACTCATCTGTCTTTCTCTAGTCCTGCAGTGTGGACAAAGCTGAGATTTGGCTTACCACCATTTGGAGATGAGACTGATAGAATACAAAACTTCCACTTTGCTAAATGACCAAACACAAAGAGCCGTCTTTGACCACTTCCCATCCTTCTCCACCCTGAAAAGACCAACCAGAAAATGAAAGAGGATGTATATAAAATACCCTTAAGCTTGTAAGCATCTCCTGGTAGTTGGTGTTCATATGACTTTTGAATGTTTCAGCAAATCTTTAGTTCTCTTTGATTCTTCTGAGGTTATATGGGTGGTTGCTGGCAGAATTACACAAATACAGTCTTCACAGCTCAGCAATCCTTGGATCCAGATTTGGAGCTCAATGTGGGTGGCATAGGAGTAAATGCCAATAAGAAGGCTAGGACAGTGTTGTTACTTTCAGAAACTAAATGACTCAGTACAGAGCCTTTGCAAGCAGCAATTAAAGAGCCAGAAGAATGTTTTGTAACTACTAAAGAGTAAGAGGGAAACCTCATTTTTTTGTAATGATGTTTTATTTTCACTTTTAATGAACGTTTTAATCTTGCCTTAAGATATATTTCTGTTACTGAATGTCAGCTAGAGACAATCAGTATCTTTCAAGTCTTTCACTGCTAGGGGCATTTCCAGCTTTGCTGTGGGAACACCTTTCAGTTCATTTTAGGGTTAAGGCTTCAGATCTCAGTAGTTGCATGTTCCTTTTGTTGAGTGAGCCTCTGCAGGATATATAGAAAGCATTTACTAAAATCCCCATAGACTTCACATTGATTTGTATGGGTAATATATCATATGATGACGATGATGTATTGTCCAAAAAGTTTTAAATAAAAACTGACACATTGACACAGTGTGGAATAATACAAAGTTGTGCAAACCTCAGAGACAATATCAGCTATTGGCTGAAGTGCTGAATTGAGACACAGGAAAGCCTTAAGTCGTTGTACCATCTCTGACACTGTCTTACTGAATACTAGGTTGGCATGATGCCTCAGTTTCTCAAGTTTCCCGTATGTCGAATGGCGATGTAGTACTCTCAGACAATCTCAGTGTACCTGGAGGCACACTTTGACTGGCAAGTGTGCAAAGCAATTGGTGAGTGTCAAGTACACACGCATAGGACACAGTTTATATTGTGAGAAGTACTGGGATAAGGTACCAGAAAGAAAATAAATGGCACCCTATTAGAAGCCTTAAAAATCTGATTACAAAGTAAGCCAGGGAAATATGGTTTTGGTGTGTTACTTCAGAATGTTACAGTAACAAAGCAGTTTTGTGTGCACTTGTGTATGTGTGTGTATTCATGTCCATGGACATACGTATGTGAGTTTGGAGGGGCATGTGGGTGTAAGTATATATATAAACATTTATATAAAAACAGGTTTATGCACATATAGTGCATACTACTTGTGTGGCATATCTGTGGCATATCTATTCCTTTGCTTGTACAGCAGCACATGTATCACACAGAAAACACTTGAGAATGAATTGAAAGTATTTACTGAAAGCAAGAGAAATGATTCATGTTCTAGTATCAGAAAAGTAATTTTTGATTTTCTTTTACTTTTTCTAAACCATCAGTAGTGTTAAATATTTCTCAACTGGCTGTTTACCAAATTTCAATAGTCAGTTTGGTTAGCTGAGGAATTAAGCTTAGGACCAGTCTGCAATACATACATATTTCATGGGTTTCGTATCCTCAGATTTCTCTGACCTGTTTACAAAAAAAAAAAAAAAAAAAAAATCAAGACTCAAAAATTGCTTAGCAGCCACAAAGGGAGGGAGGAATTACTCCAAATTTACATTGTGAAATGTTCCACAGTTATTGTCGCAACTAAGTTTTCAAGACAATCATCATCTCCCAGTGGATTTCTGAGCATATAAAATGCAGTCCTCCTGGGGAGGTTGAAAAGAAAGGGTATTATCTGAAGACCTGTTAGACCAACTGACTTCAGATCTGCATGGATAATGTTGCCTCTGGCTCTGGTGAGGTGTAACAATTTTCAAAACATGTTGGAGATGCCTGTGGATTTCAGAGCACTTTGAAATCCAGGTCTTAAATGAGAAGTTTTGCTCCCAGGGCATAACTTTGAAAACAGAGTGCAGGAAGACAGTAAATGAGTCCCAGCAAAGCCCTCTGGAAGCTGTGAAGAGTACAATTTTGATATATGAAGCTGAACAACAAAAGGGGTACAATTCTTGTCCTTTTGAAGAATTTCTGATGTACTGATCCCCTCAAGTACAGCTTTTGATATCACAACCTGATATTTGAAATAGAGACTGTACCCTAGACCTGGATGGGATTCTCCAATTTTTCAAGATGACACAGCAATCATTTGAATTTTAGAGCTCACAGAAAAACCATCTGTCCTACAGAATGTTGTTTTCACCATAAGCTCCAGGAGTACATCACTGCACCATTAAACACTCTGCTTTCAAGATTCATTGTCAAGGATTTTTAAATATACATTATGTCTATATCCTACTAGTGAATATAAAAAATTTATAATTTATATATGGTGGGAAAATAAAACTGGAGAATTAACAATGCTAGGACAATTGTAATTGCTATATCCCATCAGTGAAAAGTCTCCAACTTTTTTCCTTTCAAGAGATTGTGACCATCCTATTGTCTAACACATTAGACTGAAACAGTTGACATTTGTTTCCCTACATCTTGGTCTGTGCTTTCTACAGCACCCGGAGCTGCTACTGCTCCATAACACACAAGAACAAGTTATCTTTCAACATCTCAGTTTAAAATCAAATATCAAAGAAGTAAAAAACCAAATGCCACTTCCACAAAGCAGCAAGGAGTTTGTGATCACTAACTTACTTGTTTTTCAGTGTAAAAATTATTCCTGTGGCACCTTGCAAATAACTTTTGGTTTAGGAGAAGGGAAAAGCCATAATTCACAAAGCAACAGCAATAAACTCATTATTAAAAACCATATTTCACAGAGGAGATAATTTCAATATTAAGAAATGCTACGTGTCTTTTGATCACCACTGATCCTGCCTTCAGGTGGTTTGGGGAGGGGGTGGAGGGAGGAACTGATCAACAGTGATAGTGATGTTGGATAAAAAGGGTTTAAGGAACATCGAGTATTTATTTAAAAGCTACGTTTTTTCATGTGGTATCCTATACTTCCATCCTGAATCTCAACCATTAGCACAAGATGTTATATCAAGAAACCACATAGGAAAATCTTGACTATCAAGAAATGTACTTACAAATATAACCAGATCCAGTGAATAATAAACCTTGGATGAGTAGCCATCCAGATACACCCCCAGTCTGCAGTGTGGTGCTGAGTTTCAGGGCAGGGAACACAACAAAAAGACACAAACAGTTTCAGAGCTACACAGTTTCATGTTGGATTTGTTTTCCCAATTGATTACAACATCAGAAACTGGATAGAGACAAGAGATGCCTATCCAAGGCTGCACATCAAAGGTGACGCCAAGTGTTTTAACGCGAGGCCAGTTAAGTATTCCAGAACTTGGCCTGCACATTAAATTTTCCTGCACAGACTGGATGCATTCAGAGGGCTATCAAAGCACTAGAGACCTGAGATGGAACACGTGCTTTGCTGATAGCATATTGTTTATGCCAAAATAATGAATGATGTTGGATTATGCATGCTTCATTTTAAACAGCAGACAATGATCTGGATTTGTGAAACAATGACAGTGTTATAGCAAAGCCTTGAACCTGAAAACCTGTAGCCACTGAGGATAGTAGAAGAAATCCAAACACTCTCAAAGGCTACCAAAATTTATGTTTGGCTTCAAATTTTGTGGGTTTGCCCTGCTTTCTGCTCTGAAGTGTGCAGCACTGCTTGGGCAGTTGCAGCTGCACCTCCCATGGTCAGTGCAGTCAATGGCTTCATTTCTCTCCCGGTGGGAAGGTATGGGCTCCCAGACCAGTATGAGCCACAGGGCTCATGCTTTATTGGTGACATGTATTCTGTTATCTATATATCTTAAAAAAGCAAGAAGGGATTTCCAATTGGTCTGTGATTACTTGGTGGAGGGAGGGAGAAAGAGAAAGCATATTCTTCCCAGTCCCCTTTGGCTCAGTACTAATGCCAAAACCAAAGCAGCCACACAGAGAGCAGAGGAAACTTTAAAAAGTTAATTAGGGAAGAAAGCAAACAAAATAATACTATGGTGTGTTTACTTAGAGCTGCAATGCTGCCAGAGAAACCACATAGCTTGCATCTGTAAGCTATGCTTTTCATATAAAACATATTTAATTAAAACAGGAGACGGGACAACAAGCTTTCTTCTAACTTCATTGAAACACATTCATGTTGCACTTCAAATTCCTCTTGGGTTAATGTGAAGCTGGGCTAAAAGTTTGGAACTGATGTAGCCTAGCTAGATTTATTCCCTGAATTTAGACTTCAGGGCATGGCAGCATATCATCTGGAGCTCCCAGGACCCATGGACACCACCGATCAGAAGGGGCTCACTTGTGCTCCCCTCCTTATGCTTTAAGGCTGGGCTATGCTTTTGCAGTCAAATATATAGGGTCTTTTCTGCAGCTTTAAAAAGTATTAATTTTTAAATTTTATCATCTACTAACTTTTTATGTTTCCACCCTCTGTTGAAATCAACATAAAAATTTCTGCACTCTTTTTGTGTATTCTGGAAGGAATTCTAATGGATTTGTGGAAGCATCTTTGCACAGCTTTAAGTTTTACGACTTAATAAGTAGAACAGGAAAACAAAGCCTTATCTATGAATGATGCACACTTTATATTATATTTGAAATAACAAAATGTGTACTTTCAAATTGTATTTATTTCAGCATCAACATTCTGCTGTTAATTCACTTACTATGTGAATTAAGAGCAGGATATTGCCTCTCTTACAGAATTTGAATGCAGTTAAACAGAACAGCATGTGGCAGATTTACCAATTGAACTAGTACTTACTAGTACTGTATTTACTAAAAAGATTGTTCACAAGAGAAGAAGACACACAGCAATTCCAAATACTGACATTTTCAAATTCTGTTCGAATTTTCAAAAGTAAAAGAATTGTTTTGTAATATAGGCAATCTTTTGGGCCTATCCAATTTTCTTTGTATGTTGAAGACAATAATAGCTTAAGGATGAAAAAGACTTCCAGTTCACAGTCTGACTTGGCACCATCTATAAAAGAAGGTGTAGGATTTTCCCCCTAAAACCACCTTGCCTGCCAGTACATTGAGTTTTCATGCTCTTTAATCATTCTACCCAAAATTTTAATTTTGGATCAGTTCACTGAGTTGAACTCTTTTAGAAAATTTCCACTGAATACTAGATGTTTCTGAAATGACATTAAAGGGAACTCTCACAAGGTTAATCACAATCCTTCTCTCTTTCACAACACTTCCCTGAGACATGCTGGTGCATGTGTGCTTTGAAATGCAGTGCTGGACTAGGGAGAGGAGATGAAGGTGGGGAGATGGTGAGCGGGGGGGTCCACTTGCAAGCCTGGCACTCCTCTGGCCTGATGTTGCCTACGCTTGGCTTGCTGCAAAGCTCTGCTCACACATATTCAAGCAGAAACTTGATAGAGTTTGGTAGCTAAATTCTCTGAATATTTTAACACACTTGGCATCTTTCATGTCTGCAGGAGGCAAATAGAGCTTCCTCAGGAGCTGTCAAAAATTTGTTTTGGATGATACCGATCATGTGCTTCAGATGAAAGTACAAGAAATCCTGCAACGAATGAGCAGCTCAAGCATAAGCTGAACCAAAGCAGAACTTCCTTTTAATATCCAAAAGCTACCAGCGTGCCAAGCATGAAATTGACTGTAGTCCAAAACCAGCTGATTGCCTCTCCCTTCAAAAATTGTCATGGGCTGTATTTATTCCATCAGAAACACATTCTATTATTTGTTTTCATCCTACTATCAGATGCACGCGTGAGTACCTGAAGCCATCCTGATGAGTTGCACCAAATTACATTTATTATGGCATCTTTTTTCCTCACTGAAATGGAGCTTTTGGAAGAAAATCCTGCTCTCACTACCATGCTGTGCTGACCAGCCTGGAGCATACCAAGCACAGGCTGTGTAAAGAACGCTGGGCCAGGCAGGCAATGGACAGGCAGTTGCCTCTGCAGCCAACAGCAAACATGACTGGTATATTCATCAGCTGTATTTCTCCAAGCCCTGGGGAAGGAGCTGGTCCATTTTTAACAGCATCCATGTATAGTAGGTTGCATGTCCAACTTTTGGGTGGATTTTGAAGCAGGTAGTCTCATGCTAGGACTGATTTTGCTTCTGCTGAAACAAGGACAAAACTCTACTCCACTTTGACAGAGGCAGAAGCATCCTCAGAATCTCTAAGTACCTGTGGCTATTTCTAAGTAATTTATGAAAGTATTAATTTTGCAGTTGTCTCCCACAGAGCAGGGATAATTTCTTTTTAGTTTATGAAGCACATTGGAAGATGCCACAGAATGTTTAGCAGACAACTTGTGCTGTCATAACAGATCTTTGGCTTAGTTTTTGAATCTGCCTTGGTCTAGAATAGCATGCAAAAAGAAACTGTCTTGAATCTATTCAAATGCTTAGAGAGTTTATTAAAAACATCATAGTTCTGAAATAAGAGATGCAATTTTATTGTGATCTGCACAATGCAAAAAAAGGAAACATGGGACAGGGCTACACTTTTTTTAACAGCAGGAAATTAGACTGTACTTTAACATTTACCCACAGTTTATAGAAGAAGATTGCAGATTATTCTGTGGAGGCTATTTTAAATATGACAATACAATTTAGCTTCATCAGGACTACCAACAGTTCTGGAAAGAAATATCACATCATTGCATTCTATATTTAATCATTTATTTTGATTCACAAAAAGAACTTCTCTCAGGATGCTCTTGATAATTTAAAAAATTACAGCAATTATACCAGTTCAATAAATACTTCAGCTTCATCTTCTTTACTCAACATAGTACTGATAAAAGGAAAAAATAAACATGGAAGTGTTCCTCCAGTCTTTCTACATTTGGAATTAGGACTGTAGCAAACAACACGGCCACTCTGGCAGATTCACAGGGTCAAAGCTCAGAAGGATGGCTAAGAAACTAGACCACTTTGCATCCATGCTTTACCACAGATTTCTTGTAAATCCTTGGGAAAGGCCGAGATGCTACTCACACAGTTACTAGCTCTGCAAATAGAGATTTAATATATTGGCTAAGCCACTCTGTCTGCCTTTGTGCTGACCTATTGTAGAGCTGACACTGCCTCCCCAGATCCAAAGGCACTGTGATGGAGTATGGTACAAAACCACTCCGGTATCTTTGTAGGATCCACACCAATTCTAGCACAACAAACACTGAGCCAGTTCTCTAAAGCCCAGTCGGATACAGAATAATCCTTAATGTGTTGTCTAAATCACATGTACCACAGTACATCCTTCTATCAACGCTTGAAAGGAAGTGGTGTTTAATTGTCTCCACTTGCCCCAAAAGGGGTGGGATGAACCACTCTCCTGAGGTGCCTCTTTCTTTGATGCAAGCTAAGAAGTTCTCTCAGGCTGTGGAGCACCAGGAGCAGTAGGACAGATGCCCCAGTGCCCTGCACAGAAGCAGTACTGCCTGGAAGCAGAAGCAGGAACCAACAAGAGGCAAGCAAAGGAGCTGCACTCATGCGTGTTAACTAAAATTGTGTCTGGATTTAAAGTGTGGCACAGATATTTTGAGTACTGATGATTGAGGTACTTATATGGAAATAATGCCTCTAATATCATATCATATCTTAATGAGTTCTTAATGAGTATCTTAGTGATGGTGAGACCTTTTGTGCCCATACTTTTGCAAAGAATAACTGAACTCCTCTGCTGCCTCTCCACATTGCCTGATAATGCAGAGACCTTCGAGGACTTAGGCATATAAAAACTGTTAACAGACAAAGACTGAAAACTTAGACTGTTACCAGCAGCTTGATGAGCTTACAGCTCTAGCTTCTGCTCCGTGGGAAATTCACTGCTAAACTCCTCACTCCTCTAGCAGCACCTGGGAAAGGCACAAGGAAGAGGCTCAAGAGCTGCAGCTGAAGCAGCCTGGAGGTGCAGAGATGCTGCAGGAATCCTCCTGGGCAGGAACCACCTGCCCCACAGGATGGGCAAAAATGGCTTTTGGTCTCTGTGGACAGAAAGACAAGATATAAGAAATGTTGAAGGTCACAGATCTGCCTGAGTTGGTATTTGAGCCTGGTGACTATTTGAGTGGCAAAGTGAGTGCCCAGCAGAGGGCTTAAGCAGGCCATGGAAGGAAGAGGATTCCTAAAAACCACACACGGTGGATGTAGCAAGGAGAAAGCTCTCAATGTGCAACATGAGATGGTCAAGATATAATAAAATATTTAAATAATTTCTCTAAATGAGTGCACCCTGGCATGATTCGGTGGAATTGCATCACTGCAAATAAGTGATACAGCAAATTAGTTTTTTAACCTCAGTCCTTTTAAACTGTGAACATATTGAAGGACATACGGTAGACAAAATGCATTAGGTCCAGAAATCCTTCCTCAAAGAAATGTCTGCAGAAAATACAGTTTGAAAATATAGCAAGATCAATCAATTTGAGGATCAGGCCACATCTGCCAGGGCCCAACTGCTCACTCCGACAGCATCACCAGCATCAAAAGGACAGGAGACTGTCATTGAGAAAAAGTGAACCTAAAAGCATTTGCTTTTATTTCAGTAACTTTGTGTTACTGGGAACTTCAGTTTTCCATCAGTGAAGTGCTTAGGACAATAAATAAACATAAAGAAATAGTAGTCAGTAAAATAGCCTGTACTTTGCTCTTTACTCTGTTGCTCTCATATCATGACTTGGGCTTTTGATGAAGCAGTAAATTTTTATGTAATTTCCTAGTATTTTAGTAAAGCTTAATGCTCCCCGGTCCTATGGAAATGTTTCCTTTTTGTTTTGAAGCATGAGTAATTTGACTGGCTGGAAGGAGCTTAACACTCACCCGTAATGAGGCAGGACTTTCGCCACTGCTGCCACTGCCTGACTCTGCTTTTTCCGTAATATCTATGACTGTTGACATTTGCAGGTTTTTCCACATGGGCGAGTTGGATGTGATGTTAAGCTGCTGAAAAAGCCTTATGGAGAGCAAGGGAGTTGGAACTTGGGCTGTGAGTGGGAGGTAGGAGAAAGCAGGAGCTCGGTAGTGACAGCGTGGTGGCACACAGTCCCCAGCAGCCCCATGGAGGCAGTAAGGTTCCTTGCTATGGCTCCTCTCGTCTCATTGTGAAAATGCAAGTAAATCAAATTTAAGCGTATGAAGCTTGGGCTTAGTGGCGTAATTAATTTGTGTCACATTCTACCCTGGTATTAAGTGCACAGTTCGTTCTTCTGGTGGTGAACCTGGAGCCAAAAATGAACTGTTTCCTTTATATCTATAGCTATGTATCGTGGTCCCTGCCACCCGCACCCGTCTTTTTGAAGCAACATCCTGCATGCATTTTTACATCTACTATTTGCAGCTGCATTTCTTGGCATCGTTTTAAACGCCACCGGCAACACGCAGGCCCCAAGGGTACGGGCAGCGCCGTCCCACAGGGAAGGCTGAGCGCTGGTTTGAGCCGGCGGCCGCGGAGGAGGCGCGGCCCGGCCCTCGGCCCGCCCCCACGGCCGCCGCCATGGCGGGCGGAGCGCGCCGCTTGTACCGCCGCATCCTGCAGCTGCACCGGGCGCTGCCGCCCGCCCTGCGCGACCTGGGCGACCGCTACGTCAAGGAGGAGTTCCGGAGGCACAAGGCGGCCGGGCCCGCCGAGGCCCGGCGCTTCCTGCGGGAATGGGAGGCAAGTGCCCGCAGCCCCGCGGGGCAAGGACGCGGCCAGGAGCGGCGGGGCCCGGCAGGGCGGAGGGCAGGCCCCGGCAAGGTCAGGGGCGCCGGGCGGTCGCAGCTGTTCAGAGCTTGGACTCGGTGATCTCAGAGGTCTTTTCCAGCCCAGTTGATTCTGTCTCCTCGGGCTTGCTCCCCTGAAGGGCGAGCTCCTTACAGAGGTGCAGAATGCCTTGAAGCTCCATGTCTCTGCGCAGGTTATTTCTTATGGTTCTCATTGCCTTGCGTAAGATGTGTGTGATCATAGTTATGCACACACAGGTATATGTAACAGAGTGACAACAGTTATATAATTAGCTGTATATAAATATATAAACAAAAACATACACACAATTATCTGTATGATCTATAATAATACATTATGTAAGTCTATATACATATTTATAATTGCATACATAACTAATTGTATAATTAGCTAAGTACATAGGTGTAAGTAGCTTCCCTATGAACTTGCATTTCATTTTTGAGTGACATTGTTTCAGTGTTTCCTAAGGAAACAAGTCTTACGTGAACATTGCTTCTCTGCTTAACACCCCTTCCCCTGAACTTAGTGCCTGGTTTCACCAAGGAGAGAAAAGCAGATCACTCCTGAGTGATGCGGTTGTAACAAGTTTCACAAGCAGCAGAAGAGGGAGACCCATAAGGTGCTTTCCCCACATGCCTGGATCCCAGTAGATATTAGCATATTAATAGGTCACCCAAAAAGTCCACATGGCAGGCAAATGTATAGACACTTCACAGAGAAGCTTCAGTTAAAGCATGAACACAGCTGCAAGAGACAGATGTATAGACAAGCTTCCCATTAATTTTCATGCTCCTTGAACTACTGGTTTGGTAGTATTTTTGAATCTGAAAATTATTTTCCTTTCTGTGGAAGGAAATTCTGTTGTGCTTTGCAGTGGAAGGTGGTTAGCATAGGGAGCATTCATTGCCTCCCAGTTTACCAGTAGAAGGGTAGTGGGTGAGAACTGACCCATCCCTTCTACCTACAGTAGCTGAAATCTTGTGAGTTAAAGTAACTTGGGCTGGGGCATCAGGAATAAGCAGGGAGAAGACTGCCTGGTATTCTCTGCAGAGGAAAGGAATAAGTGTATTTTAATTGCCTCTTGCCAACTGATAGATCCTCAAGTCAGAGAAAATTTTATCTACCTCTCAAATGCCTGATGCTATTGTAATTCTCAGCTGCCGTTTACTTGATATTGCTGAAATGTTTCTGCATCACTGCTTTCAATTTTAACATGAGCTAAAAAGACAAGTTGCAGGTTACTATTTTCAGTGCTAAAATCTTCCTTAAAATAGTTTTAGAAAAGGAGTAAATGTTTACATTGAAATGTTTACATTGAAATATCTTTAGCCATCTTTAAAATGAAGTAAACAAATACTGAAAATATTTCTCAGTTTTGAAATGTTTTAAAAGTAGATTATAGGGAAAATTGTGACAAAAATTAGACTATGAGCAACAGGAGTTGAATTTTGAAACCTGACATTTAGTGCTATTAGCTGTGATATGTTCAAGGAAAGGAAACTAATTTAATAACTGTTTTGAGTGTGTGAATATAAAGAACTTTGCAAATATGTCTGTCTTCTAACAAGATGCTGGGAGATATTAGCACATAGTTAACATGTCTCTTCTCACCTTTAATTTTTGTTTTGTTCTGGGATCTTTTTCTCACCCAAATAATAATCTATTTCAAGTGCGGAATTTAAATCAGACTTTCACTTTTTTGGCCTGTGAGACTAGCTTTGCATTTTATGTTATGCTGTGGTTCCCAGCCCCATGAAGACTTGAACTAGGTATTTGAGGAAAGTGGACTGCGGACAAACATGGATTAGGTAACTCTGGGCTCTAATTACATGCTAATTCATGTTGATGTCAGTCATCTGACCCGGTTTTGGCTAATATAGAGTTAATTTTCTTCACAGTAGCTTGTCCAGTGCTATGTTTTGGATTTAGTATGAGAATAATGTTGGTAATGCACTGTTTTAGCTGTTCCTAGGTGTGCTTACTCTAAATCAAGTATTTTTCAGATGCCCATGCTCTGCCAGTGAGGAGATGCACAGGAAGCTGGGAGGGAGAATAGCCAGGACAGCTGATCCAAAGTGGCCAAACGGATATTCCATACCATACAAGCTGTAGTCTGTTCAGTATATAAAACAGGGGAAGTTGGCCGCGAGGGGTTGGTCACTGCTCAGACGTGGGCAGGGCATCAGTCAGCAGGTGGTGAGCAGTTGTATTGTGCACCACTTGTTTCTCTTGTGTTTTATTCTTTGCACGCTTCCTGGACAGCAGGACACTCTTTTGACCAGAAACAGGCTGGAAGCTCCAGGACAGTTCCTGCAGGACACACCAGCATAGCTGTGAAGTGCCCGGTTCTTGCCTAAGAGTCACACAGGTAGCCACAAGTGAAGCTGAGATCATGCCAGTTTTATTAAACAAAACAAAAAACAAACAAGCCAAACAAAAAAATCCACCTAAACGAATCACTACAACATTAATGCAAGCTGATTGTTTAAATTTCCTGTTAAGTTTCTTTTTTTTTTGAAAAATGCATAGTCACAGCTCTGATAACAGTATTTTGGTGTGTTGCATTTCCAACATTTTTCTTCCCAATTTGCTTGTTCATTAGGCTGAGTATATACCTTGCTGTATGCACCTCAGTGTCATCAGTATTCAGCTTCCATCTGGAAATGTTCTTTCCTCATGCCTTCTGTTGCATGCAGGGCAGAGCATCTGGTACAGAGTGGCATGATGTCTCACGTTACAGAAAATTAGTATTCTTAATTTTATGTTAAAATAATATATCTTGATGTATATTCATCAGAGGGTGAAGATTATGGGTATGATGATTGCAGTGATGTTTCTTGACTTTAAATGAGGATTTCAATATGAAGTGTAATCTTAATAAGTCATCCCAAATGCTTTTTGAACGAAGATTTCCGAGGATGTCTTATTTTAACGTGAAACTACTTGACTGCTGCTAAAACTCCTCAGGCTCTTTTTGGGTAGTCAGACCTTCTGGGTGTGCTTGAATTTACTAGTTCATGATCTGTGGTGTGCTTTCTTGTCCTCCAGTTTGATTCATATTAGCTAAATGGTTAGGAAACAGGCCTGGCATTTCAATCACGTTATGGTTGCCTCAAATGATCCCCCTGCCCCCCTTGCTATTTAAATTATACTGATTCCAGGGAACTGGGCATATTCATTTAAGGTTGTAGCCAGGTGGGAGTCGGCCTCTTGTCCCAGGCAGCTGGTGGCAGGGTGACAGAACATAGCCTCAGGTTGTGCCACGTGGAGGTTCAGGTTGGACATCAGAAGGAATTTCTTCACAAAAATGGTTGTTAAGAACAGAGTGCCTGGGGAGGTAGTGGAATCACTATCCCTGGAAGTGTTCAGGAAATGACTGGACGTGGCACTTAGTGCTGTGTTTTAGTAGACAAGTTGTGTTTGATCAAAGGTTGGACTCGATGACCTTAGAGATCTTTTCCAGTCTGAATGATTCTGTGATTGTGTCTCACAAACTGAACAAATTTATTTTATTTCTTGTGAAACATGGCAGAAAACCTGTAGGGGGTTTCTAAGATCAGCTTTAAAAATAAAGGAGGGAAAAAAGAGGTAAAAAGCTCTGAAATGATACTGCTGTAGTATGTGAATGGTTCATGTTATTTTCCTGTAAAGGAGATGAGAAGGGATCTTCTTGTTTAGAATGCACAGGAATTGAGGAATTTAGTGTTAGAACCAGCCATGTAGATGGCTGATGTAGTTTTGTAGGAAACCTAAGCTGACCTACTTGCATTTATAAAATACGGAAACTATCCATTGAATATTCTTGGAAGAGTTTTTAAGTGGGTACGACCAGTAATAGACTTCAAGTCCATATGTATTTATATAAAAGTAGAAGAATATAAATATTGTGGTTTTCCTATTGTTGGTATTGGATTGCTAGTTTGTGTCTGGAAACCTGCTGGAAAATATTAAAGGGGGATACAAAGAAACTAAGCTTTGTTGTTCAGGAATTATGGTTGTTCAGGTAGATTCAAATTAAGCATATAAATTATTAATATATGTTCCTATCTATTTTCTAAATATTTAATATTTTAATTAAAATAATTGGTACTCATTTACAGGAGACTGCTGATATAATTAGATTGATACTGATTATTACCTTGGAATGTTATTGAATTAATGTTGACAGGTATGATAAGTCAATTAGTTCAACAGTCTTATATGGTAGCTGATGAGAATGCTTCCATAAGATAGGTAATATTAAGATAGTATTGATTACTTCATTTCAGATTGCAATAGGTACAATATTCAGCTAAATAATTTCAGTAACAATTCGTTTCACATTTAAGCATTAATTTTGAAAATGACCATTTTGTACATGTCTTTTTTAAAAAGCCTGACCCTGTAGATGAGAAGGCCTGGACTGTTTTTAAGACGAGCAGAATCATTCTGCAGAATTACACAACGTTTTCTCAATCTAATAGATTGAATAAATTGCCTTTGAAATTCTTTGGCCACTCTTGACCCTGAAAACCTTTTTACAAGCTTGCAAATGAACTGTCTGGGGAACCTGGTCACGTAGCCTCTCAGGAATGACAAAATTTTTAGAATCAGTGTATTTGATGCAATACAAATAACTGTCATTCATCAAATTTGTTTTCAGTTGCCCACGTCACTTGCAGTATTTACTTTGCTGGGATGATTGTGGGATGCTGTCATATTTCAGAGAATATAGTTGTTCTGATATGTCTTTTCCTGCTCATGAATGGATATACTTACAGATTTTTCTGCTTCTTAATTTTCTGGGCGAGTATGATCTTCCCTCCCCTTCTTGATTTATTTTTAAGCTACTGGCACTCAAAAATATGTTGAAATGTTGAATGGAGAATTTGAAGAGCAAATAGTCAAAGAGGGTGGAAGAGGAAATTGTGGCCAGTACTGGAGTCAGATTGAAATGGGAATGGGATGTGTGGGTTGCCCTTTGTGCTGTCTTTCAGCAAATAATGTATAAAACTGTTGCTGGTGTTCTGAATTCTGCTCTCAGTTTCAGTGAAATACATTATATAAGAGATGTTTTCTTTTCCTGACAAAGAAATACATTTTTTTGGAAGTAAAATATGTCTTTAGGTTTTTTGCCACTTTATTACTTTTATTAAAGTTGTGAAATAGGATTTTAGAGTAGTATTTCATTTTAACATTACCGGATGCATTGGAATTTGCTTTTAGTGATTTTTATGGCTATCTGTATGAAAACCTTCTTATTAAGAGTAAACTCCTACTGAATCCTATGTTTTTATCCCCCACTTAGGGTGTTCACTAGTTATTAATTTGTAAGAACTAAATTGGAGTCAATTTCCGCTATTTTCTTTTATATTTCTCAAAAGGCAGGAAGGAATTTTGCACTTTTCTGAGAGCCAGGGGAGTTGTGGCTGATAAACTGAAGAGCATGTGGGATTTGGGTATGAATGGCTGCAGGAAATCAGGCTTCTGCTCTGACCTAGCATTCCTGGTGGCCTGCGTGGTTGTAAGATTTGAAGTCTACCTCTGATGAAATTTTGCCTGGGTGCACCCATGATTTGGTGATCCTGAGTTAGTGTTTATGTGCATTGCAAAGGTTGACCACATGGACCTCTGCTGTGGAGTCTGATGCAAATAACACTTGTTTTCATATTATGCCATGACTTCCATCCTTTCAGTGCTCTTTCAGATTTTGGATTTAGAAGCAGGAGCTGTGTTTGCTTCTCTTCCACAGAGAATCCAGGCAGTCTGGGAGCTCTCTGAAGTGGTGAGACTTGGAGTAGCCTGGTGGATACCCACTGGCTTGTGCATGATGCACACTGGTTGCAGGAAGGGGCATTTGTTACTTCTCACCTGGAAAGCAGCATTATTCTCTTTCAGGTTCATCTGCCCACTGCTGAGGCCAGTGATTTCTAGCTGGGCTGTTTTTCTTTTTCCTGTGTACGTACTGGTTTTAGACCTTTACTGTATTTTCCAAATCTAAAATTTTATAAATTGTGGCATCAGTATTCTTAATGCTTCTGTCATGTTACCATATCAATTATCTATATGCTATCATATCTGTGATTGCATGTAGCTAGTCAGATGGCTGTTTTGATAACTGCTTATGTGCTAGTTGAAGTTTTTATTTACAAGTGTTTTGACACAGCAGGAAATAATATCTGAGTCACAGGGGTCACATCAACAGTAATGTCAGTCGCTTGCACTTGCCAGTCACCCCACAACAAGGTACACTGCAAGTAGAAATACATGATGTGCAGATAGGTTTATAAATTTCAGATGGTTTAGTAGCATGCCTTTGATATTTAAAATGTGGCATGAATTGAATCCCTGAACTGAAATTTTGTGGCAGAGTATAACAATTTTATTAGTTGTAACTTGGATTGAGAAGTTTAAGTTGCTGTAGAAGTGGGATGCCTCTCTAATGAATGTAACAGTTTATAATCCTTGCATTGAGTAGCAGTGGCAGGCTGTTAATGCTCTCAGGGTTGAAGATACTGTAGAAGTTTTGTCAATGTCTGCTCCATGGACATCTTCCTAATGAGTACAGGTTAGTGACAGCCAGTGTGAGAACAGATCTCTAAATAAGAAAACAGCCAGACGCAGTAGAAGCAGAACCAGTAATGGAGCATTTACAGAATTGTCAGTTTAAAAGGTAATTCAGGTTTCCATCTAGTGGTAGTATAAAATTCTGTCCAAGCCATATGAGAAAGCATGTGCATAGCCATGCTAGCTAACATACCATTGTACTTGTGTATGTGTGTGAAACTTAGGGAATAAAAAACCTTTATTATGTATAAATTATATATGTAATAGGACATAATTCTCAAGACCTCCAGATTTTTTTAAGTTAGAGCTGCAGTGATCAGCAGTCTGTTATTTTGTGCATTCAGATATCCAAATACTCTTTGAATGTAAGTTTATCTTATTTGCTATGAATTAGGCTGATTCCTCTTTTTCAGTATTCCTTGACAGTCATTTCAAAAAGTTTAACATGACACAGGTTACTGGAAGCAAATGGGTGTCTGAAAAATGGGTGTTCTTCATGTTGTATGTGTGCAAGTATGAGTGTTGTTAGATTTCTTGTTCTCTCTTACATGTAAACAAAAAAAAAAAAAAGGAAAGAGGAGTAGATGAGTATTCTGATTGTTTTGCCCCCAGTGTACAGCCTACATTTAGTATTTAATGTATTTTGCAGTAGAATTTAGAAAACCTTACCAGGTTAGGTTTTCAGATGAAGGTATGGAGGTCTGAACTTTGTTGCATTTTAAGACAATGTAGTGGGTCAGACAAACAAACAGAGTATGAATTGCAGTTGCAAAGTTATAAGGATTTCTGCTTGTTTGTATTTTATTGACACCTTCCTTCTAGCATTTGTTTGGTACTTGTGTGAATATTGTCAGCATGTAGTGTTTTGTAAGCATGGTAGGTTTTACCGCGTTGTTAGTGCATTTCCACTATCAACACTATAAACACTGCCAACTTTCTACAAGTGCTGTCAAGTACCATATTTTGTAATTACTGCAATAATATTATGAGTGCTGTAATTGCATGTACTGTATAGATGTGCCTTTCTGTCCTGTGTAGACACAAAATGGATATTTTCTGCAAGTTAAAATGGCATCTGGAGCACATCAGAATAATTGTTTGGAAACTGGTTTATTTTTTTTTTTCCTTCTGTGAAGTTTCACAAATAGAGTTATGCATATTGGAGAATTTTAAAGCCCCAGATTTTTATATATATGGAGCTTTACCTAGGACATACTCATGTGTACCCATTGAAGAATACAATCTTTTATACAGTTCACTGATATTAAGTAATTTAATTGAATATTGCTTTTTGCAAGAAGTTGAACCTCAGATTTTGACCTCATAATCTTGTGTTTAGTGGCATCTTTATCACTATTCATGTTGCTTTAGCTGTCTTTTGTAATGCTGAGAGCTTTGGCTGTTTTGAGGCTGAAGCTGACTGTACTTACAACCATACGTCTTCTTAGTGATATCCTGCTTTTTGTGCGGCTCACTCCTGGGACTCCATCGAGCAGAAAATTTCTGCTGAAATATTTTGTGTTTCTGTGTCTCAAAGCTGCTAATTTCAAACTGTATTTTTGAAGGATATCATTTAGAAAATACATATAATCGTAGTATCTGATAAAATGTTTGAACTTACAGCTTTTAAAGGTAATTTCCAGAAGTAATGTATAGTAATGAGGTATTTCTAGTGAACAAGTTAGAAGTCATACTAGAAGCAGAGTTACTGAGTGTTGGATTTTAGGCTTACTGATACATGGGGGGGTTGAGTCTTGTTAATATGCTGTTTTTTATTGTTTCAGGGATATTAGTGAGAGACAGAGCAGTCTAAGATGAAAGAGAGCATGGTGCACTTTTTTCCTCACTGCAGCCACTAGGTAAATCTGTAAAATACCTTCTAAATTGACCTTGCACCCATATTTCAAGACTGGCTGACAACAGACACAATGTAGATGCATCTTCCCTTTCTCTGTGGGAATTACTGAATGGTGTAAACTTGATAAACTAGTTTTATGCAACCTAATAGTATTTTTTTTCTTCTTGCTGAACTATTCTATTCCATAATGTAGAGGAAATGAACATTAGGTCACTGCAACATTATTTTTTTTTTATTTTTTTTTTCTTCCTGAACCAGAAGAAATGTGGTGGAAGGGTTTGAGTTTTAAGTCCCCATCACCATTGCTTCTTTGGAGATGTCATGGCTGAAGGTATTGGGTGGTGTTGGAAGTACTGATATTTGCATGGAATAAGCCAGAGCAACTGGTTTATTTTTTGTGGGCCATCAAATACCATTTACTTATAATCAGTTTCTTGCTTCTTGTGATTGCATAGTGAAAGCATGTGGTCTTTGTAATAGAATTTGGATTATAATAGGCAATCTGTATTGAGGTAAGACTTCATATTACATTAGCAATCCTTGAAACTTCATCACCTTCTGACTGAAATCTGTAATGCCCTTATGTGTACTCTCATGGCTGATTTTTGACCCGATGAAGGAAAAGTATTATTCATAAGTTTGCAGTTTTTAAAGTGTACACATGGTGGCAGCAAATACTTAACTAGAGAAGCCTTGCTCCTATGCTAGAAAAAAGTAGGATGCTGAATTTTCTAATATGAACCAGAATTCCTACAGGTTCAATTATTCTTAAATTATTTATTGAAATATATATTGAGAATTGTTAACTTACAGCTGCAGATTTTGAGAAGGCTTTTCAATTAGAAAACTTTATTGTGGTTTCCACCTGGTTTAGTCATAATATTGTCATAATATGCTTTCTGGTTTGGATTTGCATTGGTAAAGTGTTTGGACAATACTCTTGGGCACAAGGTGTGACTCTTGTGGATGGTGCTGTGCAGGGCCAGGAGTTGGACTGATCCTTGTGGGTCCCTTCCAACTTGGCATATTCTGTGATTATAAAATTCAGATCAGCCATGGTAGTCCCCAGGAGAGTATGCCCAGAGCAGATGGAGCCTCAGTATGTAGATACAAAACTCTTTTTAAAAATTTTATTTATTTTAGTTTTTTCGTAATGGATCTTTTGAGTTTTAAAGCAGTTGTGGTTTTGGAAGTGTATAGTAATACTTCAAATGAAAATGTTTTTTTCACCAAATGAAAAGCTTTATTGTTAGTAATGTCACATTTTAGATGCTGTTACAAAATATGTTGGTATTGCATAGTACTGTTTAGAGTAGGAAGTTTTCTTTAAAAATGAAAATATAGTATAAAATGTTATTTATTCCTGCTTTTATTCCTGGACACCAGTGAAACATTTAAACTGGATCTCTTTCTCTTTTTTCTGTCCCTTTCAAAATGAATATGGCATGTGTCAGTCATCCACCATGATATTTTAAGCCAAAAAGTTATGGTTTGCCACAGTTCCAGGAATAAAACCTTGTGGAAGGTGTGGGTCAGCTTTTGGCTGTGGTACAAGCAGACTGCTCTAAAATTAAGGATATTTTGGTTCATGTTCAATTACTTGTTCTGTCTATGTACTTTATTTGCAGTAGTTTAAGCTTGTTTTTATGCTTAGAATTAATTTTAAGGTGTTCAGCAAATCATGACATTCAGTTGTTTTCTGGGCCTTTTAAATTCAGTTTATTGTTCACAGTGAAGTACCCTGGTGAGCTATTTAACATCCATTACAGTGAGTCATTGTAAGAATTTATTTAAGAGATCCATGATGTGAAGGGTTTTAATTAAATAGCAAACATGTCTTTTGTTCTTCAGTTCAGCTGCTGATTGAGAAGTGAAAAGAAATCTCATTGGTAGTGCTAGGAATGTTGTTCTGGTTCATGGGCAATTCAGTACCATCAGTATAACTGAAAGGAGTTACACTGTTGAGAAAAACATCATCATCCTATCAATCAAGAAGGAGGTGAGAGTTGCTTTGTGAATAATGTGAACTCTGATATATATTTTTTTAAGTTTTTATTATTTGTTTTACTGGTGAATCTGATTTTTGTGGAGTGCTTGTCTGCCAGCAGATGCCACTCCTCAGCAGCAGACTAGTTTCCCAGACTTAACCAGATAGAGGAAAATAGTTATGGTAGACCCTTGTTTTTAGAAACATTGATGGCAGTTTGCCTAGGATTGTCTTTGTTTCCCTCAATAAGAACAACCTATGCTATAAACAATTAAATATTTATATTTTACAGTGGAGCTGTTTAAAGGTTTGTTTGCTGCTGATGCATTAAACCCCAGGGCTGCAAAAATGGTAGTATGTGGGATAAGATGCCTTTGTTCTTCGAAGTTTTGTGTACAGCAGTATTTTAGTTGAATAGAGAATGACCCAGAAATCCTTTAGGACTCAGGGACCTTCATTACGGAAGGTGGAAAAGTGTCTGTGCTGGAATTGCTGAAAAGATGTAATGAGGAAGACTTAGAAGCTGAAGTCTCAGTGGCTTGCAGTAGGCCAAGTCCTTGTAAAACCTTTACACATATGGAAGAACAGATGGCCCAGTTTTAAGTGTAAGAAGGAACTAAGAAGCTGTGCAGTGAAAATAGACAAGGAAATCCTGGTAAGAATATTCTGTTTGTCATTTTTAAATTTTGAAAAGGATGTTGTCCTGTGATTATGTTTCCTGAGGCATGAATAATGACATACTGCTATCTCTAAACTTTAACAGCCATCTTTTTAACAGCGCTGGTGTGTTGGATATGGGTAAGGCCTGTCTTGGCCTCTGCAGACATCTGCAGTAGAAGACTATTTTGATAATTGGTAAATATGGTTAGACCACCAGACCCTGGATTGAGATGATGGCTGCTTGACTTGCTTCCATCTGTCTGCCAGTAATGGAAATACCCCCGATATAGCTAACAAGTTTTTGATTTTTCACACAGAACCACCTGTGTGTGTTGTTGTTTTGTTCTAAAGGGTTTAGTTTTATATTCCTGATGAGAGAAGATCTGTTATATATATATATATATGTGTATATATATACACACACATATATAAAAATTTATATACACATATTACGCCTCCTTAACTTCAAAAATAGTGCAGACTGCTTTCTTGTGGCTGGTGGGAAATCTTTGAAGATCTGGGGATGCCATTTGAGCCCTGGAGAATTAACTGTGAAAAAAGCCATCAGTGCTAATTTTATTGCATTCCCACATGTTTCCTGGGAAAGTTCTCCTTTAACTTCTAATTTGTATTCTGTCATTTGGGTTTCATCAGCTCTTCCTTGGGAATAGTATATTCTGCATTTTGTTTTATTCCCATCACTTTCAGGAAAAAGTGTTTCTGACTTCATTTGACATTACAACAAACTTGCTTCTCCTAAGGATGTTTTCTGTAGCATTGATTAGTATCAGTTATCCAGTGTTAACAAACTTAAGTGTTTCACAAACTTATTTTTCTAGATGTTAACTATTTCCAACCTATTGGGATTCATTTTTTTCTGTATTCATGTATCTATAGCTATCTATGCAGTATACATGCATGGTGTATTTCAGGGGCTTGGCACCATCTACTTCACTGAGTGTTTAATGGCTTTGACTTGAAGCAAAGCATGTTGAAATCATAGGGTGATTTCGGTGGGTTCTTCTGAAATTGCAAGTGGGCTGGATAGTCTCCTCAGTGGACAGCAGCTGTGGGTGAAGTTGAAGTTCCTCTCAGATCTTTTAGTGAAATATGAAGGTAAAGCCATTCATGTATCAGAGTATTTGGTTAAGAGAAAGAAATTGGAATTTTGGAGTTGGAGAACTTAAACATTTCCTGTTTGCATGCAAGCAAACGTTTGTATTAATTCTGCTTGACAACATTCCAAATGTTGTACTCTGCCATGCAGAGTCTTCAGAGACTCCACAGTGATGGAGTTTTGGAAAAAATTATCCCAATACAAAAACTACATACCACAGAGGATATACTAAGAGAAAGGCAGGCAGTGTATGAAATAAGCTTTTGGCTTGGGAATACACTTCTTGTAGAGTGTGCTGGGGACTGTTTGGTTGCAGCATTGTTGAGCTAAAGGTGGGTCTGCACTGCTGAATCGATGTACCTGGGCTGCTTTGCAACTGGCAGTGGAACAGCCCATTTCCATGCTGTTAAACTCTTATGCTCCAAATCAGGGTGGCCACATCCAAACTGCCTGCTGGGAGCAGTCCCTGATCTGTGCCAGCTTACTGGCTGAACTTGGGAGTTGTTTCGCAGAAAGATGGTTATCCTTGATCAAAACCTGTGCCCAGGGACTGTGGCACCAAGCTCCCAGGGTGGGTGGTTGAGTTCTGGTACCTTCTCAAAGCATTACCTGGCAGTGCTGTTAAGTTGTTACTACAGACAGAGCTCTGCCTCCTCTGCTGTCAAGTGCAAGTGCTGCTTTTGTTCTGAATTCTTTCTGTCACGCATTAGCAGATTCTCAACAACTGTTAGATTTATCTACCTTTCTCCAAATCAAGAGTTGTCATATCTGAAATCTGTGTGGAGATTGAGCTGTCTAAGAAACAAGCTCTGAACTCTCCGGTGCTGTTCTGCTGCTGGTCTGGTGAAATAAGAGGAGACTCTAGGCCATAATGAAATTGCATGTCAAAGCTGGGTGGTGTGTCTGCACAGTAGCATTTGTGAATGTTCAGCTCTGGGCATGTGAAAAATATATTCCTGGAAGGAAAAGAAAGTGAAAAATCCACCCTTGCTGTCTTTCTAACCAGGAGGGATTGCCAGACGTGTCTTGTTATTCTGCATCCTAGATCTGTAAAATATTATTTGAATGCTAACATTTATTTAAAATTTCATTTCTGATTCAATTAGAAGAGAGCGTTCACTGCTGTTTCAGAGGCCTCTGGAGAGCATAGGCCAGCTGCTGTTCATAGTTGTGCTTTGTGTTGATATGACAAGTAAGCACACACTTTTTCATCATTCCCTTTTACAGACCTGCTTTTGAAATGTCGTGGGCCATGTTTACACTCTTATGGGCCACAAAGATGAGACTGATTTTGGGAAGTTTGTTTGTGTGGTGCCTCTGAGAGGGTTTTGTATGGGTGAAGGAAGAGCTGCATGAAGATGCCCTATTAACTTGTTTGGGTGACAGTGGGTATAGATGAACTCCCGAGTTCCCTGGAAAAACTCGAGCTGCTATCATCTTACACAATACCTCAAGGGCAAGCAGGCAGAAAATAAACCTTTGGGTAATGCCAGTTTGTGTATTAGAGCATTTCTAATTATCCTTTGCTGTTATTGAGCGTAATTTGGTGAACTGTTAAGATGCACTGCTTGTAAATTTTGATCAGATTTTTTTTTTGAGTGCTGTTGCATAGTGTGTATTGTGTTTCAAGTGGAAAGGAGGTTTTGTTCTTCTTTTCACTTGCATATTGTCCAAGTAAAGCTTCAGTGACTTTGGTCTAGTGAGGAAAATTATAAATACAGTCTGTTTCTTTTCTGAAAAATAGTTGCTAATGAAGTTTTGTGTTATGAAAGAATAGCATGGAATCTAGCTTATGCGTGTGTTAGTAAAAGCTTGCGTACTAGAAGAGTTTGAATAAATCAGCTGATTATTGAATAATGTCACTATTCTATTACTGATCTCTTAAGTATGTGAACTTGTCTGTCTTAGTGAACTTTGTAGTTGATTTAGTTATTTTGAAACAATTGCCTTGGGGGAAGAAGAGAACTGTTTGATATAGTATGATATCTTCAGTACTGAAACATTTGAAAAAAATCTAAAATCTGGTAGTCCTCAAAACGTGATGTCAGATCTTATCAATAACCTGAGATTTGTATTTTAAATATTTTTAACTTGAGGGTAGTCATTAAAATATAACTTGGACTAATCTTGGGGTTTTAATGAATAGAGTAATAAAGCAGAGGTAGCCTGGAAGACCTTGACTTGGAAGGGCCATTTTGGATCAGGCTGGTAGTGGCCTTATCCAGTCCTTTACACAAACCCTTTTGGGTTTTGCTGGTAGAGGTTGTGTAGAGGATGTGAAGAAAAGATTTGACTTAAAAGTATAATTTTCAAATGTTAGCTGAGAAGGTTCCCAAAGTTTCTTACGTTCAAGCGAAACTACAGTTCCAAAAGTCAGCTGTAACCTAAGTCAGATTCACAGCTGGATGGTACTGAAGTACGAGTGCTGACTCAGCACTCTGAAAGTACAATGACGGACACACGTTGGTATCCTTTGTGGCACGTTTAATCACTTGGCTTCAGTCCAAGAGTAGTACGTCCCCAAAAATTGGAAGTCATACTGTGTTGGGTTTTGCCTAATAATTAGTTACATTTATATATAAATGTAACTGTGGAGGTGTGATGTTGGCAGTGGGTTTATGTTTCAGCAATATGGGTTTGCAGAGACACAAGTCAGCCATATAAATTGCGTTATGTCGTTGAAATGAGAATTAATGTGCTAGACAGTGTGGATGTAACTGTGATGGAACAACTTTCATGGTAATTAGCAAGATCATGGAAACCTGTATTATACTGATATGAATGCTGTCTGCATCATTATTAATTTTTATTGTATTGTTTTTGATGGATTGTTTGCATACTTATTTGCACAAATACACGCTTTTAATGCACAGTAACAAATATAAGAAAAATGAAGTGTATGAGTTTGTACATCTTTTTGTTTTGAAAATCAATGCCATGGCATCTAAAAGACTTAGTTCCAGTCTTTCAAGGCATTAGATTGATATCTAACAGTTTCACTTGAATTTATTTAGTAGTCTAGCAGAAAGCATGCAGCAGTGTGCAGTGGATTTAATTGCAGTGTGAATGAGCGCTTTGAATTTGTTTTATATGGCCTTGTCTTTTTTTTTCTTCACCTTCAGATGTTCAATTCTGTTGTGTGAGATGAAGTTCTCAAGATCCCTTGTACAATTTAGCATATCCTGTTTTGTTGATTAAAGCTTTTGGTACAGTGATGCATCTGTCACTGAGTACTTACCAAGTTGCTTGCCAGAGATTTCCTTTTTCCTGAGTAATGGGACTTTTTTGTTTTTGTTTGTGGTTAGATAGCTTGTAGGAGCATTGTTGAGGGAAGATAGATTCTGAAAAACATTTCAAATAGGTATGATAATTTTGACAGCAGTTGTAGCAGAACTTTCCCAGGGAAATTCTCTACCTACCTGATGAAATAAAGCGTTACCAAGCTGGATTCTGTAAAGGAAGATGTTTTGCAAAGCTGTTATTTTTAAATTCACTGCTATAGTGGATATAGCAAAGAGTTCAGTGAAGATGACGAGATCTGGTATATTTTTGTCCTAAATATAGTAGAATACAAATGATCCCATCACTTTCCCCAATGCTGTATGGTCTTGTTTTCGGTGTTTTTGTCTTTTGAGAAATTAAAAATTCATGTTAAAATGTTATGTTCTGACACAGAGGAGTTACATTTTGTTCCAGTTTTCTAGTGCAGCAGTCAATAGTCAAGGCTAGTCCTGCACTACAGCAGCAGGTGGACTTCGGGCTGAATTTACTGTAGTGCACGTGCCTGTGGGTCAGAGGTCCATGGGGAGTTTCAATGTCTAGCCCATAGGGACATTTCACAAGCAGCCCACAAGTGGGTTTTGGAAGAAGTGTTTATTCTGGTCTACCCATGTCTTCTATGATAGAAATGATGCATGTGCTGGGATGGCAGAGGAACCCTTGCAGTCCGATGCCTTCCTGTGCGTGGCCAGTGCTCAGAGCCGTGACCTGCAGCAAATGTGTGCTGTGCTCACTTGCTGCATCTCATGATACAGGTGAGGGGGAGGGCTTTCCCCTACATCACTAAACAGATGTAGTGGGACTGGTCTAGGCTCCCCTCTCCACTGGTGTCTTCACAAATTACTTTTTTTCAGAGGTACATGAAACATTCTGCAGGACAGCAAATCATGCTAATATTCATCCCCCTCTTTAAGACTGAAATAAACCCCTGCTAAGACCCCATAAACTGCCATTCATTGTGATCCATGAGGTGCTGCTCTGCTTGTGGGCAGATGCACACAAGATTTTCTTTTCCATATTTGTATTCCGCTAGCAAGCAAAATCCATTAAAACATATGAACAACTCAAAAATAATTCAAGTTTTTATTGCTCAAATAGCATTGCATTGCTTGAAATAAGTCCAGAGTAATTTTAAAGCCATGCAAATATAAGCTGAGATAATGCCTCAGTGTTGAAAAGTCTTGAAACACAAATGAAACCTCTTGAATAGCTTTAGTATTCTCTGACTGGTAGAAACCTTATTTATTGCATCATCAGTGGACGGCAGGCAGAGATTTTTCTAAACTTACTATATAGTCAATTTGAAAACTCTACCTGATCATATACAATAGAAAAAGAACTTGGTTCTTAATTCAGTATAAACAAACAGTGCAGTGGTTTGACATTGATGCTAATGATAGGAGTACCATTGTGCTAGTGTGGAGAGAGCAGCTGAACAGATGGCAGTGCACCATACCAAAATGATTAAATGGTACCACTTAGAGCAGAGGTAGTTTATCACGGGAGTTTAGGACATAGAAGTAGAACTAGTATGTGACACTTCCCATTCATGCTGTCTTTGCCACGGGCAGGCTGCTTCTGCTCCAAATGCTAATGCTTTCTTTACCACTAAATGAAGACCATGGCACTTGGCTGTGGAAGCACCTGCAGAGGCTGGCAGCCAGAGCACAGAGCTGAGCTTGCCCAACCAATCTTAATGGGGTGCATCCCCATTTCTGAAAGGTTGCCCTGATATTTTCCTGATAAAAGACAAAGCTTTTGCATGCTTTATCTTCCCAGTATTGAGGTAAATTAATTTCTGTTCCAGTTCAACACGTATCTGTTTGCTTGGGACCAGACAGCTTGTTTCTGCACAGAGAAAAAGTAGAGGTTTTAGGTGGGTGAGAATTTTTAGGAATATGTAGGCAGTCTGGATTTTTGTTGTGAAGTCTTTGAGCTTTGTTAACTGAGTGTTCACTTAAAAGTGAAGTACATACAGGTCTAAGCTATTTGACATACTTGATTTCCATCCCTTTTGTTTTCCCCTATCCTATTTTCCCTGTCATTTGCTAATTGAAAGCAAGCCCCCTTTCGTAGCTAGAAAACCTCTGGCAATAGTGGGAAAAAGAAAGAAAAAAATAGAACAAGATATAGGTGAGTTAATTTTAAAGTATTTGTTGTATAGAGATTACAGGAGAACATGTGGAGGCTTGAGTTTGATATGTATTTGATCTCCCCAAGAACAGTACAGAATATTTGATGTTTTTTTTGAGAAGTACATTGAGATTAGCTTTGTCTGCAGTACTTTATTGAATTTTGAAACTTGTTTAGCAGATGACTGAATTTTCCTTTTTGATTTTCTGCTTAATCCCTCCAGTCTTCTGTGACAGCACAGCCTTCACTTGCTGTATTGTGACAGACACTGTAAAATCCTCTTAAATGTCAGAGCTGTTGGATAAACGGATAGTGACTTGCAGATGATTACAGAAGTTTTTTGGTTTTTCAGATTTGAGGGTTCTGATGTAGTCCATAAAGATTCATGCTCCCTTTTAGCAGCTCTTGACCATACTGATGACACATTTGTTTTCTTCAGTTAGCTTCTGTGGCTAGTTCTGAAGTAGTTCAGAAATTATATAAAAATCTGCAAGTTAAAAACCCTTGGTAAGGTACATAGATTTGTAGGCTTTAGAGTTTTTTACCTTAAGAAACTGCTGAAAGAATAAGCACAGTTTTAGAATTATGTT
Source organism: Gymnorhina tibicen (assembly GCA_013399875.1). Taxonomy (NCBI): domain Eukaryota; kingdom Metazoa; phylum Chordata; class Aves; order Passeriformes; family Artamidae; genus Gymnorhina; species Gymnorhina tibicen. The sequence goes on from VXAZ01005765.1 coordinate 1,772,390, forward strand.
TAGAATGGGAACTTTTAGTTTCTCTGAGCATCTTTGTCTGCAGTTACACCAGAGGACTTTCTGGCTACATATGTTATATCACAATATTTTAGGAAAATAAAACAGAGTAAGGAACTTTATGTTGTAATTTTGGGAGCAGTAAAACTAAAGATGAAGGAAATACTGTGATTTATTCTATTGGTTGGAGGATATGGAATACTTTTTAAACAATGTATGTTATTAATTTCATTTGACAGTGTCATGGTTTGACACTGGCCCAACACCAGGCACCCACGAGAGCCACTTGCTCACCTTCCCCTGCCACAGCTGGGCAGAGGAGGGAAAAGGAAAGAAAAATTAACAAATGCTTCATGAGTGAGATAAGGACGGGAGGAACACTTCAAGGGTGAAACAGGCTCAACTTAAGTTGCAAAGTGAATTTATTACTAACAGAATCAGAGGAGGATAATGAGAAGTAAAATAAGCCCTTAGAACACCTTCCCTCCCAGCCCCTCCCTCCTGCCCACTGAAAGCGCAGGGACACAGGGCATGGGGGTTTGGTCAGTCCATCACCGAGATTTCCTTCTGCTGCTCTGGGAGAGGAGTCTTCCCTGTG
>VXAZ01005765.1:1773161-1811081 GCA_013399875.1 Gymnorhina tibicen
AGCACCTCCTCCCCCTCCTTCTCCACTGACCTTGGTGTCGTTCCCTCACATGTTCTCATGTCCTTCTCTTCTCTGACTAGAATCCAAAATCTTATGACTTTGTTTTGATTTTCTTCTTAAATATGGTTTTCTTCTTAAATATGTCATCACAGAGGCATTACCAACCTCTCTCACTGGCCCAGTTCTGGCCAGCAGCATGTCCATCTTCAGAGCCATCAGCCACTGGCTCTGCTGGACATGGTGGGAAGCTCCCAGCAGCTTCTCACAGGAGCCATCTTTGTGGCCCTCTGCTACCCAAAACCAGGCCATGCCAAACCAGTACACAGAGGTAGGTGTATGTGTATACAAAGTATATGTGTGGTCTAAAACTTGAATGTCATTTAACATATTTTGCTGCAGCAACAAGAACTAAAGAAATTTGCACTGGGTCTAGCACAGAGAGTAATAAGGTAACCTTTTTTGCCTTTTATTAAGTACTGTGAAGTAGATATTAATTGCGGTAACAAGCTTTCTTTCCATAGAGTGAGTTTACAAATACAGACCAGCGTATTGTTAGTTGCCTTAAGGAAAATGTCAGTTATATCAATTTGCATTTCTTTTCAAAGAATATCCTATTGCTGCTGTTTAAAAGTAAGAAGGACTGAATTTCAACCAAATGACTGTGGCCCAATACACTGATTTATTTTTACAGAGTAGGACCTTCAGAAGTTCCAGACTAAATGTCATACTTAGATAAATAACACCCTTATAAGAATTCACCTGTGTTTCCCAGTGGCAGTATTTTTTTCATTTTTTAAATCATGAGTCTGCCTGTGTGTAGGCTTTCTTTTATTGATGGCCAGTCTCCTAGGTAGTGCTCCGTGAAGAGCACACCTCAAAATGTTTTTGTCTTGTTGAAGAAGCAAGTAGATAAACTTCCGTGACTCCTTGTTCGTCTCTTTTAAATGCCTCCACAAGCACTGAGATAGGGCTTATCCCTCTCCCCTATTACTGGAGGGACCATGGTAATACTGGCCAAAAAAATCAGCCTCTGATTCAGTGTTTTCTGACACCAAATTTGCTTTGCTAAATTAGTATCCCATGTATTGTATTGGAACAGGTAACGTTGACTATGTTAATTTAAAACTGGGGAAGTTTCTGTCTGTTTGTCCTAAGGAGTGAAACTGACTTCTACACTAATGAACTTCTTGTATGTTTATTAAATATTGCCCATGACTTTTTACTTAATTCATTCAAGCACGTATTTCTTCTGCAGGTCCATTAAAGTAAAAAATTCAGCACACCCTCGGCAGAAAGGTTATTTGTGGTGTCACAGAAATCAATGTAGGATGCCTATTAGTGGATTAATTTTTTGTTTATGCTTGAGGTTTTCTTCGTTGCCGTATTAGTTTTTGTTTCTAATGAGCACATAGAAATGTGTGCAATGATAAAATAAGAATGCCAAATCTCTTTTGGATATATATGTGCACTTTAAATGCATCATTAGAAGAACATGCATGGAAGTCTTTGAAGTGTTATCATCTGGGATAGATAATCTTTTGCATGTTCTTAGTATCTAGCGGTCTGGCAAGTAATGTTGTTGTCTTGGAAACAGGCTTTATTTTCCTTTTGTGAATATCTAGATGTGAAATCATCTTCCTTGAAAATCTAAAAGTAATACTTCTGAAAGAAATAACTGCAGATTTAAGATGCTTGTCCTCTATTTAAAGAATTGATACAGGAGTCTGTAAGTGATGTTTGCATTGTGAACTTTTAGTTATAGTTGTCTGCTTATGTTGCTAAAACAGTCTTTAGTGGGTTTTTTTAGGTAAAATGCCTGCACTTAGTGTTGATATTTGTCTGGGAATTATCTGCAGTGAAACACTTCGCCAAGATTTCTTAGCTTAGTGTTTAAATAGAAATATTACAGTGTAACTGATGCATTAGAAGTGAAATTCCTAAAAACAAACTGGTACTACGACTTCCAGTCTTTTCCCTTGCCTTGTTTTAAATTAACAGCATGTGATAAATCCTTGGATATTCTGTGAGATTATAGCATAATATTTACCAGACGAAACATCAGCCATAGACAGAAGTGCAGAGAACAGCTTTTTTATTAGCCAAAGAGCTGCCATGCATGACATAAAATGTTAAAGTAAAATAGAAACTGAGTCAAGAAATAACCATCTTTCAAATTGCTGGGTTTTTATTAGGATTTGTATGAAAATATGAAATAACGTTATTGAAATTTAATTTTTCTGGTCTGTAGCTTATTTGTCCAGTCACAGCAGTCTGATAGTTTCATACTAGCAACAGTGTAATTTCATCCTCATTTTTACAGATGAAGGTCCAGACTGAGTAATTTTCCATGTTTTGTTCTTAAATTGTTATGTTTAGTAAGTTTTTTAGGTGAGTTTTTAATATAGTTCTCTTCCAAGTATTTTTGTCTCCAATACCAATTTAAAAGGCTTTCAAATACTAACATGTACTTCAGAGAAGAATATTTTTTAAAGTCTCTCATAAAAGAACTGTTTTTTTCAGTGGAATTCACACTTTGAGTGATACAACCCGTCCAAGGGGAGAGAACCATGGCAAGATCTTGTTTAGCCATTGGAACCCAATTGCGTGACCATTTCTTTCATTCTACCTCCCATCTCTTCCTCCTGCTTCATTTCTTGTGCTGCACCCACATTTCAGATTGATCTTTCTTTCCAGAACCTAATTGGCCATTTTATTTTTTGCTTAAATGTTTAAGTATGTTCCAGGTTTTTTAAACTTCCTTATTCCCTAGAATAAGATCAAGCTTTCTATATGAGGCCTGAGATGAAGCTTATTGACCTAAGTGGAGAGAATCTGGAATATTATGGTTGTTATCAGATGATGCAAAAAGCTTTTAGTGACCTGTATTTTGGCCCCAACGTACAATAGCAGTGTAAGTATTCTGCACCCAGAAAGAAATAAATAATCACAGCTTGTTTTTCCACAGATGCCAGTAGTTACTCTGATGTACTCTAATGGTGTTGTGTTCCATTTCGGATGTAATATCATTTATATATATTTACCTTGATGGCCAGGCCATAAACTTCCCACTTTCATGTCAAATTATGATCTCATAAATCTTACATTAAAAAGGACATTAAAATAACATGTTATTTAAGCTACAAACAAAGCTGAGTTAGTCCTTGAGCTTTTTTCACAATCCTCTAAATAAATGTAATTTCTTCCAGTTTAACAATATTAGTTAACTCTATTCAGAAAAAGCAGTCCATTTTATACCTTCCTGATCAAATAATAATTCTCCATGCTGATTACTAAGTATTGCATAATTATATTCCCTGGCTCCATTTTAGCGGAACAATTTTTCTCCCAAACTGCAAACAAGCAAGCAACCAAAAAAAAAAAAAAACCCAAACCCCTTATGGTAACAATTCTGCATAGTTACGTATGTGCATCATTGTGTCACTGTGATCAGTTCCCTGAAACTGGTTGATAGCCACATACTCTAGCATCCTTCTTGAATATCCTGGGAAAACCTGATATTGTTGAAGTTCTCATGGCTTTTCCTTTCAGATTAACTTTCAGATTAACTTTTAGTAAACTTTGACATTTTCTTATTCCTATTCTTTATAATACTGAGATGTTGTCTTGGTTCTCCAAGCTGTTTTACCTCTGTGCATTGTACTTAGAAATGGTGACATGGTCTTTCATCCCCAGAAATGAAATTATGCGTAATTCAAAGTTAGTTCTAAGGATAAAGAGGAAGTACAGTATTTTTTCTTTCATGTGTTTCACTTCAGGATGTTGCCAAGTCTGATACCAGCAGCGTTAGGAAAAGATAAAAACAAACTCCAGGGGAGAGATTGTAGAATCATTCAAGGAGAAATGGTATTTTTGTTGACTTTTGTAATTAAAAAAGCACAAAACAAAATAACTAATGAACATTTTCCTTTTACCATATGCAAGGAAATTGGTTAAATAGAGTCATCTACAGCCAGAGACACAAGAGATATGTAATAGCTTTCTCAGTGTTGAGACCCATATCTCTGGAGGACAGTGTATCCAGTCATCACATCATGTTTAAGACAGAAGTTTCTCTCTCTAATGCTCAGCACAAAGACAAGCTACATCTCTAGCTTCACTTAGGCACGTGATATTTAGGTGTAGGCAGTCCCATTGCAAATGCATGATGTGGCTTGAAATGACCTCTGCAAATCTTTCCATCTAATAATGGACTGAAATACAAAATAGCTTATCCAAACTGCTCTTCACACAACTTGTTTTAGAGCTTCTCATGAATTACAAATGGGTATATTTGTTAGAAAAGAGAGGATTTTGTTTCATCTGCATAATTTTTTGAGGGGGTTGGAGATGTATCCTGTAATGAGATGGATTCTCCATACTCATGATCTCATAGGGTACTCAAGGAACCAGTTTGCCATGTGGCAGACTGTGTCATTTTGTACCTTTTCTGTTTTGCATTTGCTTAATAGAACCTGTGTGCTACTCTGCTGTCCCGTTTTTCCTTTTCTGAAGTGCCACTGTAGTGGCTGCTGCAGCAAGGGGCAGGGACAATGGCTGTGAGTTACCGACTCTGATGTAGCCCCATTTTTGGATGTTTTTCTCTTTGGAGATTCTTCAACTGCCCTTGTCAAAAGGCAGCAGTGCACAGGGGAGGAACAGGAAACATCCTAGGAGGAATGCATTTTTCATTTGCTGGATTTGAAAAAAAACCTTTAAATTTTTTTTTGTTCATTCATATAATCTGAAATTCTCAAAATTTTATATGAAAATGTGTTTTCCTTTAATTTCTGAGAAGAATGCCTTTTTTTTAATAAGAATGAGTAATGTTTCAGCATTAATAAAAATAAAGTACTCTTTTTGATACTTTTTTGATTCTTATTTATAGGTATTTTAACTTTCTTCTTAGTGTTCTTATGCCTTAAGCTACTCAGTCTAGTTTTTACGTGTTTGTGAGTCAAATGTATGTGAATAAAACATACTTATTTAATATGTTGTATCCTAACTTCTGCTTAATGAAACCATTTATTGTAAATGGACAATAGCAAGGGTGGCTGAAATTTGAAATGTGACAGATTTTGCGGCTTGTTTAAGGCATCTTATTCTTTACATCTAAGAGCTGTCAGAAGGTGGTGAACAGATCTGAGAACAGCAGCATTTATAACCAAATTGCTTTCATGAGATGTAGATAAGTCATTCAGCAGGGGAGCTAATTATATCTGTAGCCTATAGCATAGCCACAGGTATCCTGGCCATTAGCTACCTTGGTGCTTCACTCAAGCTGAAGAGCTTGTGTTTGCAGTGTGTTTAATTTGAACGACAAAGGTTTGTGTGTGAATCCAAGGAGGACTGGAGTATTATTTAAGCAATACCTCAGGATAAGCAGTGGTGAGCAGAGGACATGGACACCATTTTGTCGCTTACCTCCGTTGTTACAGCCTTTGTGGGCTGCAGCACCATGCCAGGTCTCTGACTTGGCAGCACTGGCCACCTTAGCCCAAACCGCCCTGCTGAAGGCTCTTGTGTGGCTTTCTTCAACGTGTTAGTGCTGGGTTTTGAGGCCAGAAAACTTTGTGTTACTTTGCACAACTCCGCCTCTCTTAGTAGATATTGAAGATGATGTTGAAAGACTGTGTGCTCTGATGTTGTTAATGAAGGAGAAGCTAGAACAAGAAAATGTGAAGAAAAACATTGGTTTCTGTCATAAATAAGCTTGTCTCTCTTTCTTTCTTGTGTATGCTTGGTGTGTTGTTACGCATATAAATGGATGCTGAGGTGATTCAGATGCCACAAGAGAAAGTTGTTTTTTCACCTTCTGTCAAGACTTGCAGTAGGAGCTGGACATCTTTATTCCCTAAAGGTCCTCTGCTATGCCGGCTGCCTCAGAGTGAGAGTCTTGATTCTTCACTCTGTTGCCCTTTTCCCAGTGATTATTATTTTAATTATTCACATGAGAAACTCTTCTAATGCTCTCATATGTCATTTCCTGGTATCATTCAAATACCATTTGATGGGTATTTTCAAAAGCAGGGGGAAGGCTTACTCAGAACCCCTCATAGTATATTGATTTTTCTTTTTTTACGTGTTAATGGTGTGACCTTTACAAAACCAAAGGTGAGTTGAAATTTAAATTTTGAAATTGAGCATACATTGCTCCTGTTAGAGGATGTGTGACTTTATAGCTGTTTATTTACGTCAGTTAATTAATTTGGCAGTAAGTGTATTTTATGCAATTTTTAAAATGTGTAGAACTATTGTAAGTGGTCTTATCTGGTGAAATATAGGTTGTTATGAGTTAATGTGTATGTGAGTGCATGTAAGTATTCACTGTAGTGGTGTATTAAGCTGAGCTTAAATGTGGTAAAATTTTCCTGGGTTTTTTAATGCATTTCTAACTATACTTACAGCTTCAGGTAAAATGTATGAAGATACTCTGGAATTTCATGGGGTGTAGCTCCCATTTAAAAATCACTTCTGTAATACTGTACCTTTTTCTGAGTCTCAGTTTAGCATCAAAACAGTTTTGCAGTAGAAAATGTAGTAAATTATTTGCAGAATTCTATCTGAATGAATATGAAATAGTTAATTCAACATATCTCTGCACAATAATAAGAACAGGTTGCTCCTTGCTGTGCTGCTCATTCACAGCTGTTTCTTCATGCTGCCACCCTTAGCAGCATGTGCTTGATTTTGCTCTGAGTAGCAGCAGAAACACTTGAAATGCTGCGATTTGAAATTAACTTCCAGGGAGCAATGAACAGCAACAGGTGGCCTGTCAGGCCATGCTAGGTTTTTTTTTATGTCACCCTGAGAAAAATAAATTTAAAGTAATCTGATAGCATTTTTCTAGTGCTTGACTGTGCCCTGTTCGTTTAACACGTGTCAGAGCAGCGTTCTGATCTGTCCACAGTAATGTTTTTTATCAGTGTTGTCATTAATTTGGCTGCAAGTGGAGATAGTCTTCTTGGAATGGATGAATACTTCAGCTTTATACTTAACTGCTTAAAGGAGATAAAAATTTTAGACCTTTTTTAGAGAGAAAATCTGACTAGAAACTGAATTGTACAGGTAGTTACTGTGTACAGGCATATCTTACTGAGATTTTTGGAGCAATTGTCTAACATGTAGCATTGTGCATGTTTAGGAGGATGCCAGAGAAAATAAAAATTATGATTGCTGTTCTTTCCAGTGAAAAAGAGCAAACGGGCTCTTAACCCATTTAATTTTATGATTAAATCATAAATGTCTATCAGCACTTTGTATTAACGTATGTGATAAATATGTGTCAGTGTGGACTAGACCTGGTAGGAATCTATAGATCTGGCAGTCAGGGAGTGGGGCTTTTGGTTGTGTGATTTTTGCTTTTATTTTTCTATTTAATCCTTTCTCAACTTGGAAAACAAGAAGGCTGATGCTCTTTCTGTACTGTGTGGTATTTTAAACCTCAAATGTCACCCATCCCCTTGCCCTTTTAATGAATTTGTGCATTCTGTGAATGCATGTGAGTCAGAGAGCAGAGGAGAACTTCGTATTTGCTTCACTCAGTGAATTTAAACAAAAAACCCCTAAGGTTAATGGTTATAGCAAACGCTCATCTGTTTTTTTGTATAGATCATTTAGAGGTTCAAGCATTTAATCATATCATAGGATTTTAAGAGAGTCTGATGCTTGGGTTCAGCATGCATGCTGTAGATGCCAGTGATCTGAGGCAGAGCTGTCACCTGTGAGGAGTGCATCAGACCTTTCCAGGTGGGGGAATCTGCCTCCGCACTGGTGATACAGAGAGTTTTGGGCTGTCTCTGTGGTTGCACACACTGATGGCAATCCAGTGACATGGCCAGTCTGCACCTTGGACTGTTACCTTGGGCCTGCTTTAAGGTGAGGAGGGTGTCTGTGATATGGATGGACAGCAGGCTGGGATTTAATACGGAATAAATCAGCCATCTTTTGATGGTAAATGGTCAGGAGAGGTTGTCATGACTTGAACTTTAATTCTGATCCTCTGTGTTCCTGGTGGCAGTCACATACAATGGGGAAAGGCTTTTGCCATTCAGCTGGTGGTTTGGGTTTTGCTTGCTTTTTTCATGTAAAAGCCCAGCAAGTTTACAGCTGGTGCAGGCAGAAGATCATTGCAGTAAGAGCTACTTCCAAAGAAACAACCAACCAACCTAAAAAACTGCCAGGGAGGAGAGCTCCTGTGTCCCTCTGCCATCCTTGTATGTGTTGTGCCTGGCGCTGTGAGGGTGCAGGATTACTTGTGTTCCATTTTGTGTCTCCTGTCTCTGTTTTTGTGAGCACAGTGTGAACCATAATTGAAATAAGATGCCCTTGAAAAATCTGCTAAGGATTTGTGTCATGATTGACAAAGGAGTTTTGGAAGATGCTGTTAAATGTAACATAAAATGAAAGGCAGAAGCGAAGTAATTTCCCTTGTTTGAGGAAGCTAAGCAAGAGTTTGTTTCAGTTCTGCTGGTAAGGAAGATGACACTGGAAAATAGTTAAATTCTGTATCTATTAGGTTCTAATGAAAACTAGACCATATACGAACATGCTGCACCTTATTACCTGAGAGGGACTGTTATTGTTGTATTTTATGATGAAAGTTATATTATTAAAAGAAAAAATGTTAGCTTCTCCCCCCTCGTTTTTTTCATTATGCTTTTAAACATATTACAGAACTTTGGAGTTCAGCACATTAAGTTCATGTGCTGTTAGGAAAATGGCACATTTTCTGTATAGAAGCCAAATCTTAAATTACTATGTACCATCAAATCATGTAGTACCTTTCCACAAATCACTGATCACATAATAATAGTATTAATTTCTGAGGGAACAGTAATGTATTAAACAGTTAAATATCCCAGACTTTGTTTGTTCCTCATCTAGGAACAGAGAAAAAGTGAAATATAGATCATCCTTACTTTTATAAAGGCTGAAACATAGTTTCTTTGGTGCATCACTGACTTTTGGTAAAGTGAGATGAGAAAGCTCAATTTTCTGTCAGGAGCCAACCAGAACCCATCATGTTTCCAGGGTCCAGTTCTGAATTTCTGCTCACATTGCAAATCGATGTGAAACTGCAGCCGTTGATGCTTTCTGGCATGTACAAAACATTTTTTCAGCTAGAAAAGGAGTGGGGAAAAAGAGCCAGCAGTGATGTCCAGATGGGAGCCCACCAGAGTGCTGTGAAGCAGAACACCTGGTATGAGGAATAGGGGACGTACAGTCCATGACCATGGATGCAGGGCACCTGTGAGAGTGAGTGGGCGTTGCAGCTTTGTTGAGGACCACCCATCTGAAATCCGGATGCTATAATGCTGATGTGCTGTGAAATGAGATGCTATGATGTTAGATTAAAAAAAAAATTGCAGCCTCTTTGCTGGTAATTAATTTGGTATTTTTGGAAAACAGTCAACAGTTTGTAAAATTGTAACTTCTTCAAACAGACTTCAGTTATTTCTAAATACCAGAGCTCATGCCTGCAGCAATAGCTGGAGGCTGCTCCCAGGTGGTTATTAGCAATGGGGAGGACTTTTCTCCTGCTGTGGAACCTGCACTGGTAGGACATTGCATGGAGGGGTTTTTGGGGTTTGTATGTTCAGTCAAATCTCTTGGTAAGATGTGGAGAGTTTTGCATTGCTTGCTTTCAGTATTGTCTCTGAATTACATGCTGTGAATGTTGTTGTTTGGTATAATGAGAGTGGTGTGGGCTTTGTTTGTTTGTGTGGTTTTTTTGGTTGTTGTTTTGGTTTTGGGGTTTTTTTAATGTGGGTTTGTTGGTTTTTGGTTTTTTGGTTTTTTTTTTCCCCTAGTCCAGAGTCAGTACTGACTGGATTGTTCTGTGCATAAGTGTGAAGGTAGAATAAAATCGAATTAGGTGGAATAGTTGATGTGTCACTGTCAGTGTGATACTGGTCTGCTCATAGCTTCAAAGATCACATTTGTCCATCCGCCTTGATAAGAAATGCTGTAAATCGCAAAGTTGAAGAGTTAACCCATTATAGTTTTTTATCATCATTACCATTTGATTGTTCAATCATTGGCAAAACACCTGTTTAGTTCCTTTTAAACCCTACACCAACTCTACCATGAAGTAATACCACTGAGGTATAGGTTTACCACAGGATTTAACTGTCGTGTCACTGTTCCTGAATGCCTATTTAATGTAAAAGCAGGAGAGGTGATGTTGGGAAGAACCTTGAAGAATCAGTTTGGTTCAAGTGTCTGTACGAATAAAAATTTCCTTTTGTTTGCCCCAGTTTGTTGTAGCTGTTTTCTTTTAATAGCCATGAATTAAGGGAACAGAGCTGGTAAGATCCTGCTGACTTCAGTGAGGCTTGACATGGTCCATTAACAAGGTGATGCATTTAGGTTAGTAAATGGTGTCATTTTGAAATCTATCACGGGCTCATGAATATCTTTCTTCTTGCCCACTTCTCTGGAATTATTAGACATACAGCTGAAGTAGTGGCTTTAGTTACTTTGCTGGTAATTGGATTAACAATTCACTATGCAATGCCAAGACTTCTTTTCACTGAAAATTGGGAATTAATGCTTACATCTCATTGCTATAATGCTGTGCTTTTGAATACTCCTAATAGTTAATCCTTTCTTTAAAAAGTGTTACCAGGTAACAGTCATAATTTTTATTATTCAGAAAATAGTTCTTTTCAGTTTGGTTTCTTACATTATATTCAGAGTTAAAGGTACTTTAAAGGATACCATACTGAAGTAGGAGAGAAGCCTGTATTTTTTCCAATTAAAAATTAACTTTTGAAATTAATTTCTTAATTGTGGAGTTTGTTTTTAAGTACCTCTTTAGAAAAATATAAGTTTAGGCTCCCTTCCAACCTGGTGTTTAAACGTGTACTTAATTTTTAAACATCCGAGTAGGTTCACTGACTTAGCTAAGTACACACACCACGAGGCTTTTGAATTCACTCATTGCAGCTTCTTGAGAGGTGCTGCAGTGGGGCTGGTGCTGGGCAGAGGGAGCTGGGGAGTGCACAGCGTCCGTGTGTGCAGGGACCGTGGGCACAGCGGTGTCAGGGGTAGCACTGCCAGCAGAATTAATGTTGCAGAGCTGCCCTCCTTGCAGAACTTTTAGTGTTGTAATTTAGAGAAGTCACAATGGTCAAAGATTGCTCCGAAGTGGTGAGAAAGCAATTTTCCATCTGTGCCCTCATTACCAGTGTGATCCATCAGCCACTTCCATTTCTGCCCTTGAGAAAAGTTTTGCTTTTCTTGTGGTGCTCAGCCTGGTATTGCTATAATACGCACTGACTGTGTCGCCTGTCCACTGACATAAATGCTGTTATCTAAGTAAACGTGGTCCAAATGATTTCTGTTACAACAAAGTTGTAAGTAAGTCTGAACAGACTTAAATATGTTCAAAACAGTGTGGGAAGGGGGGTTATCCTTTTCTTTTTTTCCTTTGGGAATGAGAATGCAAAGTAGGTATCTGTCCTTTAAGCCCCTTCTTACTCTCCTCTAACTTTTAGTTTTGTTAACTAATTTCTTCCAAAAAACTGGCAGAATGACAGGAGTCTCACAGTTACTGAATTTCTACTGCCTTTGGAACAGTCCAGGATGGATGCAAATGACCTTATCAGTTCGGAGAAAAGCAGAGAGTGTTCAGGCAGAAAGGCTTCAGAGCATTTGTCTAATTGTAGAATGCTTTTTCTAATACATTTCTTCAAGAATAATACTTTTCTGGATGTATCAGTTTACAAAGTGTATCCTATTGATATCCTGCTAGATAGGAAAGATTATTTTAATAAATATATTAGATCTATAATTAAATTTTGTTTTGTTTTCAGTAGTAGTATATGATGGGACATTAATCTGTACATATATGCATTTTAGACTAGCTACATAAAATTGACTGTAGATACTAGAAATGCTTTAATAACGTTTCTTTCTTATAAAAAGTGTAATTGTTTTTAGTAATTTGTTATCAATTAATAGACTGTTGTTGGAGATTGTGTAGCAGTATGTTTTTACAGTAAAATGCTATTAAAAAAAGTTGACCTGAATCTTGCATTTGTCAGTTTTGTGACCTTTATATTTCTTTCTCATTAGAACTATGCAGCACTGATCCAGCAACAAATTAATGAGGACAAACAAAACATGAGAGAAAAGGCTGTATATGGAATTCAGCTCACAGAAGAAAAACTTAATGACTTCCGTGATGAACAGATTGGGCAGCTGAAGGAACTGATGGATGAGGCTACCAAACCTAATAAAAAAATCACCATTTCTAAAGACTCAGAATACAAAACCTAAAGGATTTAAAAAATTATTTTAATGCATATGGAAGCATTTTGAAACTGCTTTTTCCAGTTGTACTTGAATGTGGTTTCTGTGAGATAATGGACACTGCTGATGCTGTAACTTGTCTGAAATGGATGTGTTTGGCTTTCTGTGCAAGAATAAATGGAAAAATGGAATAATCACAACACTTTTATGTTAATTGCATTATTTTTGTTTTCTCTTTTTTTTTCTCCTAATGGATGTTTGAAGACTGAAAGAATTTGGGAAAAGTAAGTTGGCATTTTTAAAATACAAAGTTGTTAGTTTTGGGGTTTCTTGTTTTGTAATCTTGGCACTTAAAGAGCAAAACATCTTTCTGTTTGTCTGTCATAGTCTTCCTTAATGGAGAAGATGCAATTAGCATTTATTTTCTGGTGAGGATTCAGTAGACAAAGGAATGGTACTAGAGTGGGTTTGTTTTCATGGAAAGAAATTAGCAGTATTAGAAAAACATACTGTTGGTGAAATTGGAAGGTGGTTTTCTTCTTGAGCTTTATTGTGAAATGGACTTTAAAATAAAAGATGTAGCTCATTATTAAATTAGCCTTGAATCACTATCTTATGTAGAAAATTCTGCATTTTTTTCAAAGCTGGATTCAGATTATTGTTAGTATCTAAAATTCTTAAAAACCTTTCATGAGTGGGTTGTGCTGTCGTTTGAATTCAAAGGTTCTTAAAAAACTTGGTATCCCAATTATCCAATATTTTGTATAGACCAGAATTTGTAAATGACTTGATCACAGAAGTTAGCCTATTAGAAATAAATTACTAATGTTTGTCATGTAGTATTATCAACAGGATAAGTCTTCATTAAGACAGTGTGTGCCTATTGTAACATATGCTATTGGGACTAAAAAAACCCGGGGTTTTATCTGTTAAGAAAAAACACACCCCTTTCTGTGCAAAAGACAGCTTTCATTTCATCTTTCAAACCTAGTTTTATATTATTAGTTTTGTTCTATTTCTGGACCTTTCCCTGTCTGTTTCCAACAGCAGGTTCAAGACAACAAAATTTCTTTGCTCTTGGGGAATAACAGTTTTGACAAGGAACCACATTTCCATCTGTCTCGATTTGTAACAACATGCTGTTTTCCAAAGCTGTGCTCCTGGATCCTAACAGAGTGGGGAACAATTTGGGGAGCAGCCTCCTACTTTCTCCTTTACCTCTCTTTCCAGTTCTTTGATGGGATTGTAGGCTGCAGGTTGCTCATTTCTATTAAAAGTTCACTTGCAGGATTTGCTGTGTGAGGAACACGAGGTTGCTTTGCTGCATCTTCCTCTGGCACCCGCAGGCTTTGTTTTTTGTGCAGTAGGAACATCCTGTAGCCTCAAGCACCCAATGCAAACAGGATCGAAGGGCGGAGATGACATCTAGACTGCAGGGCTGTTCAGAGGTCCTGATTCTTGGTGCTTCAGGGGCATGGTTGGAGAGAACGGCAGCTCTCTCCTGGCCTGCTCCATACCTAGGATGCCCCAGCATCAAAGTGGGAAGCAAATGGCATGTGCATTGTGTTGATTTGACACGGCCTGGTTTTTGGTAGCAGGAGAGGGCCACAGAGGTGGCTTCTGTGAGAAGCTGCTAGAAGCTTCCACCACGTCTGGCAGAGCCAATCTCTGATGTCTCTGAAGATGGACATGCTGTTCTCCCAATGAGAGAGGTTGGTAACGCCTCTGTGATGACATATTTAAGAAGAAAATCAAAACTGCGCCAGCGCAGTGTTTTCCAGGGGTTGCGAGCCGTGGCCTCTGGGGTGTCCCAGCGCGGCCCGTGACGAGCCTTGCCCGCCTGACCACCCTCAGCCAGCCGTGCCACGGGCAGGAGGGCAGGGGCGGCAACGGTGGCTTCTCCTTCCCGGTGCCCCGCATGGAGAGAGGGTTAAATAGCGCCAGCGCCGCGGCGGCCGGCACCGCCCAGGAGCGGAGCTGTGTGCCTGGCAGCGGAAATACTGCGAGCGATTCCCTGACGTGGAACCTAGACGAGATCGACCTCTCAGCACTGCAAAAATCTTTGAATTAGCAGAACTTGTTGACAGTGGTACCTATGGTCAGCAGTTTTTCTTCTAGATAGAGAAGAGGAGGAAGTGAGGACAGGTAAGAGAGAATAACATGGCGGCACCAAGGTCAGTGGAGAAGGAGGGGGAGGAGGTGCTCTAAGCATAGTAGCCGAAATTCCTCTGCAAGCCGTGCTGAGGACTATGGTGGAACAAACTGTCTGCCTGTAATCCATGGAGTCCATGGGGGATGCAGAGATCCACTCTCAGCCCGTGGGAAAAGTGCTCATGCTGGAGTGAGTGGATGAGAAAGCTATAATCCAGTGGGAGACGCAAAGAGAGAGGGCCCCTTCTTCCAGAGATAGAGAAAGAGGGCCCTTGCTTCCAAACTAGAGCAGCCTGTCTGTAGAAGACTGCACCCTGTGGACAACTGACCCATGCCACAACAGTTCTGGGAAGACTCTTGGCCTGTGGGAGGGACCCCACAGCATAGCAGAAGAAAAACTCCTCTCCCTGAGCGAACTGAAAAAGATTTCAGATGATGATCTGACCAAAACCCCCATGCCCTGTCTCCCTGCGCTGTCAGTGTGAAGGAGGGAGGGGCTGGGGGGAAAAAAGGTGTTTTAGAGCGTTACTTTACTTCTCATTATCCTTCTCTGACTCTGTTAATAATAAATTTACTTTATACCTTTAAATTTAAACCTGTTTTGCCCGTAGAGTGTTTTTCTCACAATCCTCATCTCAACTCATGAGCCCTTCATTAATTTTTTTCCCTCTCCTCTGCCCAGCTGAAAGTGGGAGAAGATGAGTGAACGGCTCTCATGGGTGCCTGGCGTTTGGCCAGTGTCAAACCAAGACAGCATACAGGAAGCTTGAAAATTGTCTCTGATATTGCTATTCACACATTCCTAAAGCTTTGTTCTTTTTACAGTTTACAGTCTGTAAAAATGTAATCCAACTCTGGAGTTTTAGGGTGTAAGGATTTATTCTGCTGCACTTCCATCAATTGTAAAGTAATCAGTAATTCCATCACTAAATCTATTTGGTTTTCATACCAAAAGTAATTTTTGGGTTTTGACAACAGAATTTTGTTTCCAGTCCGTGATGAGACCTGTGCCTGCTTTCCAGTCAATATCCAAGTTGCTTCAAATTTATTTCAAATACTGCAATTTAAAGCACCGTTACTTTTATCAACACATTTAATGAAACTTGTTAGTTCAGTGAAACTAGTTAAAATACTTGGTTTGCATCTGTCTACTCATGGGTGCACCTGGATTTTTAGAGGCTAAATTGATTAATAATGAAAAATTGCTATTTGGTATGAAAAACTTAAGCTTATAATGAGACCTAAAGGGAGTTGGAGGTGAGGGTAAACATCTTCACATCCACAGCCCTTTTCTAGTAAATGAAACAATTTTTTTCTTTCATTCCCAACAGTATTTTGTATTTTGTACAATATTTGTGTTCTTGTTTAAAACAACTCTCACAAAAGCCAAAATTCCATTACAGGAATGAAGCGTCTTTCAAGAGTGCTGGCTTTAAGAGAGCCACTGCTGATAGTACGGTGTGCTCTGGTCTGAGCAGGGCTTATGTGAATGCTGGGGCCCCACAGAAGCTTCGTGATGCCAACACTGCCATGCATTAATAAAATTCTTTGATTTACAAGTGTGGTTAATGACAGTTGAGGAAAACAATGGGCTTCTCATCTTGGCCACAGAAAGAGTGACACAGATGCTCTTTCTTTAATATTTGGGGTTTTTTAAGGTACAGGATACTTCTGTGGGTAACTTTACACTTGGTTTGAAGGACAATGAAGAGAGGGAAAACATCCATCAAAAATACTTCAAAACTTCAAGCAGTGTGCTATTTCAAATGGCAAGAGTTGCCTAGAAAAAAAAGATGCTACTCACCTTATAATGAAAAATAGCTCTGATCACTTTAGAAAAGAGTACAAAGTTTGGAGTTGTGTTCTCTGTGTTGGGTGGATTGCTGTTACACAACTCACCACTGAAAAGCTTCTACCACCCTTAAAAGACTTCTCTCCATCCAGCTTATCCATTAAGAAAGATCCACTCTATTTTGTTGATCTCTTCTAGAGCTAAAAAAGTGTGATGCAATTCACTGGTTGACTTGGCTGAGCCTTATCTGTGGTAACACTTTACGTGATTGCCTGGTGGCTGGTAGGAGTTCGAGGGAGCTGAAGTTTTAAGTAGCTGAAAAAGGCACAAGCTGAAGTCTTATCAACAAGTAAAGAATTTTCAGAAATCTGTGTCATTAAAAACTACCAGTTTTGATATGCAAAGTTATACATCTTAAAAAGAACAAATAAAATGTCATTCTTTCAGTGTTTTATTATGCCTATGATGTCGGTTTATGTTTTTTTAAACTGACTGCCTGGCAAGAGCTATTACGACATATTTCTTCCTTAAAAATAAATTAATAATGTAACATCTTGAAGGTAGGATTTATGAAGAAGTTTTATTCCTTAGCTATTTGGACTTCAATATTTTTGAATTATTAGTGAACATTCTATTTCTTCTTCTTGGATACGTATTTGTGGGACTGACTATTCACTTATGTGTCAGTGTCCAAATTTTCATTGGCTTCTAGGTAAAAATTAGTGAAGGAAATATGCCTTTCCCTGCCTGTTACAATTATTTTAATTTCTACTTTCTGTAGCTAAACTAATAGCAGAGGGAAGGCTGAATGTCTCAGCAGACTGATTTACCCAAGTGGGACCACGGAGGCTCTGTGTATCTTTGATATAGGATGAAAGCTGAATCACTGTAAAAACCAACTCACATTCTAGGGCATAAGAAGTCTCTATGTGCTGTCCTGCTTAACTGTTGATTTTCAGACCTCTTGTAAAGAGTTTCAAGGTAAATCCTTCCTGTTGTTTGGTATAGATGCAGGAGGGTATAGATGCAGCAGCACAGGTGTTGCAGGGCTTGTTTGATAAACAGGACAGCCTGACCCACCTCCTACTGCTCCATGTCCTGGTGCTGGACCAGGCTTGGTGTGCCTGCCTCAAAGTGAAGAATGATTGTACTAGTTTGAAAACAAAACAGCAGGAGATTCCAAGTCAGAACTGCAATTTAATAGGAAAGTTAAAGGCAATAGTACAGAAACACTGGCTTTAACTGAGAGAGTCAGAATATGACCTGACACCCTGCCGGTCAGGATGGTGGTAGCAGTCTGATTAAATGGTGGCTACAGTCCTGTTGGAATGATGGATGTGGTTTTGTCAAAGCAGTCATCCTGTAGAAAGATCTGGTCTTTCTCTCGAGGTCCAGTAGTGGGTATCGAGCTCTTGTTCTCTGGGAATCCAGTGGGTAGTGTCCCCATGGTGTTTCAAGCTTCAGATTATGTCCAAGTAGGAATGTCTCGTTCCTCCCCCTGGACGGGGCATCTCACAATGGATGATGTGATTTTATGAGTCACGCTGGGACACCTTGGTGGCCCATTAGCAGAATGAGAGGGCATGGTCTTAAGCTGCACCAGGGGAAGTTTAGGTTAGATGTCATAAAAAAATTCTTCACTGAAAGAGTGACTGGGCACTGGAATTGTCTGCCCAGGCAGGTGGTCCAGTCAACATCCCTGAATGTGTTTAAAAAATAGACTGGATGTGGCACTTAGTGCCATGGTTTAGTTGATGAGGAGATGTTAGGTTAGGTCATAGGTTGGACTTGCTGATCTCAAAGGTCTTTTCCAACCTCATTCATTCTGTCATTCTGAGATTCTGAGATAGCCCCCTGGAGGGAGTTATCAGGGCTGACTCATGGAGAAGATAACACTGTCCCACCTATTTTAACAGCTTATGAAGATGGTAATAGAATACATGCTTTTGGTTACATCTTACATTGTAACCTAAGACAGTGATATACGGAGAGGTCTTCCCCACTGAGCCACATCAGGCTGCAAAGACTAGCACAAATTAAATGGTGTTAGAAGTGATAACATTTGCACTTGTAAATGATCTGTTCTTGTTCATGGAGGTTATGCAAAACTTTTGGTAGGAACATTTTCAGCAGTTTCAGTGGCCACAGCTCTGCTCTGGGAACAGCCTTGACAATGCTGAGTCCTTCCAGCTTTTCCAGTGGTCTGTCTACCAGTTAGGGTACGTGTAGATCACAGAACCAAATTTTATTTAGATGCAACCATTACATAAGTGTAATACAAAGTATTTTTTCATTGAAGTTGAGAGCTAGAAGTCAGTGCATAAATTCAGTGCATAAGAACGGAATGGTTTTGCTACTTGTAGTAGTGTGTTACGAGGAAATAACAGGTGTTTCAACAAGCTCATTTATAGGATACATGAGCCTGCACAACTGATACGTGTGTCTGGGGAGTTCAGTGTTTAATCTGCTGTCTTAACATTTCAAAGCTAGTACTTGAAGTATAAACAAGAAAGAATCCTTTGTTTAATAAAATGACCTTTAGTTACTGAATATTTGTCAGCTTGTTATAAATGCTGAGAAACATCAGTGCATATTACCACTGTCAAGCCCTTAATAAGTAGTTTGTTGAAACACCACCATTTGCAACTCAACTTTTGTCACTGATGATCCTTCTGGTTTATGCCGGTTACATTCCTTGAGGGTTGAAGTGAAATTTGTGTTAAGCAAATGAACATATTTACCAATTTTTCCCCCAAAGGTTCCTATTTCTGGTTTTAACTGGAGAAAACGCAAGTACAGAATCTGAAACACTGATATGTGTTTATCCTGTGATATTAACAGCAAAATCAATAAAACATGCAGAGGAATGTAAGATGGCAATTCCCTGCTGGGGTTGTATCAAAGGCAGGATTTCACTTGGCTTTACTGTGATGGAATAATGTACAGAATCTGTAGCACAGAAAGTCTGCCAGAGCAGACTACTTGTGTACATATTAAAAATACCATCCTGTTATCAGTGAAGTCACCTTTGATTATAGTCCAGTAAGTTAAAAGAACTTTTCAAAGCTGAAAAAAATCTCTAGTTAATCAAATACTCAGTTAAAACTGATTTGAGAACTCCGTTCTATTCAATTTATAATGTGAGCACATACTACTGGGTAGTGGCAAAATGGACCTGTCCTAAGTATCAGTTTAAGATGGTATTGTACAGTGCTCCCAGAATGTATCCTCAGGTACAGTAAAAAAGGAGACTCATTTGTGGCTTTTCTTTACAAATTATGAAATTGAACTACTCTGCTTTGTTTTTTCTTCTGGGTTAAATTACACCATTCCTGTCCAGTTCAGCTATTCCAAATTAACACTGTCAATTGAAAGATCGGCTTGGAAAAGAAATTAAGTGCATTTTATGTGCATTGAGGTACAATAACGTTTGTGTAGGTGCATCTGTGTTTCAGCCTGCTTTTGTCCTTCTAGTCACAGAATCAGAGAATAACCTCAGTTGGAAGTGACTCACAAGGATCATCAAAGTCCAACTCCTGGCCCCATACAGGGCAGCCCCAAAAGTCACACCATGTGCCCAAGAGTGTTGTCCAAATGCTTCTTGAACTCTCAGGCTTGGTGCTGTGACCACTTCCCGGGGAGCCTGTTCCAGTGCCCAGCCACCCTCTGGGTGAAGAACCTTTTCCTGATATCCAATGTAAATCTCCCCAGGCTCCCCAATCTCCCCAGTTTCATGCCAATCCCTTAGGTCCTCTCACTGGTCACCAGAGAGACTGGCCAGCAGAGCATCAGCCATGCTGTTGGTTGCTGATTTCATATGGGGGAACTTAGCTCAGACTGTGGGAGAGGGGGAATCAGCACCTCCAGAAATTACTTGGATGCCTAATGATGTGACAGGCGTTGCTGTGGTGCGGACAGGAGCGTGGCACACACAGCTGCACATCTGCAGCCCCTGCCTGCTGCTCACTGGCAGCCCCTGCCCAGGAGACTGGCAGCCAGGGAAGAAATGATTTAGGAAGAACTGGCTTTACTAAAAAATAGGTCTTCCAAGCATCTCTTGTTACTTTAAGGTACTTTCCTCTGGAGAGCCACTGCCGAGTGCCGATCCATCACACGGAACACCAAAGCCACAGCCAAGGTCTCAGTGCCAGACACTGACTCAGACTGTGGGGTCCAGTCTTCCTCAGGCTCTAAATTCCCCAGTTTGTCCTGGAAAATTCAGTTTGTCCACTGCAGGAGAGAGCGGTCATGGATGTCTCTCAGCTCCCCTGTGCTCAGGAGGCATTGCCTGCATACCTTGTGCACTCTGCATAGCTGTGGCAGGTTCATGGCAGTAACCTGGGACAATTACTTTGATTTTGGTGCAAATATAGCAACGCAGCCCTGTATTTTCTAGGGATTTAGTACAGTGTTGCCTTCCTGATCCCACAGTGGAATGGTCAGAGGAAGACTGGACTGCTTAGTGTTAACATTTTCCCTTCTCCATTGCTTTCTTTGCCAGAGGCAGTTTGTGTTATAGCAGTGTGCTTTACTGCATGCAAATCCTACGAAGGTAAATCCAGTACTTCCTACCTGCCCTTCCCAAGCCCCTGCCTCACACCCCAGAGCTCAGGAAAGCTTTTGGGCCTAATTTAGCCCATGCTACTCACCCCAGTAGCCTGCTTTCAAAACTGCAATGAACAAGTAAGTTAGGGAATATTTTAACCTCCTGGCACTCTCCCAAGCCTCAGGTGAGACTATAGGATTGGAATTGTAAAACTGAGGAAGGGAAACATTTTTCATTGTTGCTATGGAGACTGGAGTTTATGCAGCAATGACTTGTTCTGTTTTCTATCTCCTTGATCTTAGTACAAAAAAAAAAAAAAGAGAAGAGGAACATGAAAATATCGCAGACAAAACCTCTGGGACATGAGATTACAATTTGAATGACCTCTCAGCAGTATTGCAAAGAAAAATAAAGATGACAGGAATAGGAAAAAAAAAGTTTTTTTGTGTTAAGACAGTCTCTTTCTGCAGAGAAGGAACTAACAGGAAGTTAGAAAAGGAACTAGGGCCACAGTGAACATAAGAGCAACCACCGGTTGCAGATTCTTTGGAGGATCCAGTGTTCCCTATCCAGAGCTGCTGCTCCAGCCCCACAGTTCATGCACTCTGGTCATGGTCAGATGCTCAGAGAAAAACATAACACTTTTAACAATAAGACCTACCCACATTTTATCTGTAATGTGCATCTTTCGACAACAGGCATATGGAATCTGGGGCTTTACCTCCTCCTAAATGGCTGAGGATGAGGTTTTCCTTTGCTAGTCCATAACCTGAGGGAAAATCTGCTGTAGTGACTGTAAGGCAGTGTAGTAAGGAACAAACATGTACCTGTTCCTTGTGAGCACATGATCAGTAGGGGTATGATGACAGTACATGAAGTCTGTACCACACTCTGCTGCAGATCAAAGCATGAAGTGTGTCTGATTGCATTGCTACAGTAAATAGATTATTTCCAGTATTTGAAAGCAGCTCTGAAGCTTCAAAAAATGACACATCCTATGCATAGTAGATTGCCCTTAAAAAAACCCCCAACATATCCATACCAAAAAGTGAGACTCTGCCAGACTAAAGGTATTTTGATGTCATGGGACTTAAGCCCTGGAGTGGAGACAAAAGGCATCCCCAACACAGTGATCAGACAGGTTTCAGAGCATTGTGGAGAAATACCCCTTTTGGTTTATGAGCATTGAAATCCTGTGCTGAAGGAGCAAAGAATGTGGCCATATGGCCTCATCCCTGACCACTCAGATCGGTCAGCAGCCTCTTCTGGTTGTCATGGCTTGGGACATAACTGAATGCATGTGCTTTTCCACAGTGATGCATGTGTCAGTCCTGAAACAGCAGCCCAACAAATGGAAATGCTGCAGGACAAGTAAATCAGATGGAGTTAGCATCTCCATTTTCTCTTCTTTTTCACTGTTCAGCTCTGCAAAGCTGCACCTGGCTCCCAGAGCAAGAAGTGTTTCTCCTGGCTATTCCTAAACATCTGTATTGCCTCTAATTAAGAGCAGCCAGGCGGAGGGCGTACAGATGTCTGTGCTGACTGACAGCTATCGAAAGACTGGATAATGGCTTTCAGTGTAAAAAATAACCAGAAATGAGATGACAGGGGACATGTTGCAGGAATTTACTAGTTCGATCCTTAATGTTGAACTGTTGTAGGAATTTTACAGGATATCACAATAAAAGCTCACCAAAATCTATACAGTGAGGCAAAACAAGCAAGGAATATTGACCTGGAATGCCAAGAGGGTGCTTGGAGCTAGAGGCAATCCTGTAAAAGCTATTTCAATGCTATTGACATCCTACAATGTGTATAGTTTTTTGAAACCAATTTTCATCAAGTTTACAGGCCAAAATATTATTCCGCTCATCTCAAAAGCTGGATAAATTTAAAAGTTCATTTAAAAATCAGCCTTAAAGGGGAGTAAAGTAGCTCCTGAGAAAACATCTAGAGAGCTGGAAAGGGGATCTGGGGGATTGTTTAAACTCAAGAGTGTCTTCAAATGCTAAGTGCAAGGTAAGAAACTGATGCTAGATTGAAGTCAGTTCTTGCCTGGTTGGACTTGATGATCTTTGAGGTCTTTTCCAACCTTAATGGTTCTATGCTTCTGTCTTTTATTTTGCTCTGTTTAATTCATCTCTTTATTACCATAAGAACTACTTGATGAGTCAAAAATTGGAACTATTTCTTTTCAAGTTCAGAAATAAATACAAAAACTGATGGCAAGGGTTCTTAACACCAGTATAAAAAGTTCCTATAAGTAACTAAGACTTGAGAAATTCAAAAATGCTTGGGCTATACTCCAAAAAACAACCAAAAAGGCTTAGAAAATTAATAATATTATTAATTACTCCTGAACGTAATATGTGTGGTGAGATACCTGTGAAGCTTTTTGCATCACATAAACCTTATGTATGATTTATAATCACTTCTGGGTCTCATCATTACCACATAACCCCTTCTATTATAACTAACTGATCACTATGTAATTAGTGATGGTGTAGTCATTTGAAAGAGGAAAATTTTGTTCCCTGCACAAAGCTAGCGGGGGAGAGCAATAAACATGAAATATCGATGCTACCTGTGGGATTAAATTGCTGTTTTCCAGGAGCTGCAATCCTTAACAGCCTGTTGCTGTAGAATGGATGTTTCAGAAATGTGAGGCATGATACACAGCCATGATTGAGTTAAACCACACTCTTTCATTTGGCTACCCTCTAAATCAGGTAACACTGGGTGTCACATCCTCTGGGGTCCAAAGGAGTACTTGTGCTGGTGGGAGCCAGGGAATGTCTTCCTGTGGAAACGGGGGACCCATTCTCAAGGCCTTTCCCCGTGGTCCCCACTCCCTCCTCCTCACCAGGCAGTGTGACCAGCTTCAGGGGTCTCAGGGCTGCCACCTCCATCCTCTGCACGGTGAGGAAGGGCACTTCTGACACAGCACAGCAAACCTCTGAGGGAAATCCTGACGTTGTGCTGCCCATTGCTCTCAGCAGGCTGAGGCTTGGACTGCAAGAGGCTCACTTCTCCCCTGTGTAACACACCTGCAAAGCATCTCTGGACTGTGGTGGTGTGCCCACAGCGAACATTTGCCTTCCTCTTGTGGGGAGAAAAAATGGAAGAAACCAAAAATTGCATCAAACCAAATCTGGTCCCAGCTGTGTTTGTTCTTACTGTGGTTTTTCCAGTCCCAAGGTGGCATTTCTTTACCAGATTTGTTTGCTTTTCAGCTGAGAAAATGGAAGGCCTGGCTTGCAAAAAAGACTTCTTAGCTCTTTCCCTTTTCAGGTAAGAAAATCTGCTTGAGGTTTGCAAACCTGGCTAAAATTATTGAAATTGATGCTATTTTACTAAAACATCTGAAGCTTTGGGAAGCTCAGGACCCGCTGCACTGGCCTCTGCCAGTCTCATAGAGGTCTCATCTGTGCAAATGAGCAGGGCTTCTGTCATCACTCCAAGGGATCTGTGTGGATTTTCTGAATTATTTTTAACATAGCACAGAGGGGATTAGGAGGGAACCTTTGTACCATCTGTACTTGGACTGCAAGTGAGCCTTTCTAGAAATTACTCAGATGCTTTGGTGTGGACAGGCTGCTCAGATGTGTTTTTCAGCCTCAGGGCACTGCATAGAGCCTGGAATACCAACATTTTAAAGAGCACGGCCTTAAAATGCCATGTCCTTAAATAAAACATGAACTTTATAATAAACATTTGCAATAAGCCCCAAAATAGGCTGCTTGTTTTATTTTGTTTTTAGAAATGATTCTCACTTCCTGTGCCAACTACCAAGTATGCAGCAACATCTGCTGCATAAAGAGCACATCTGCTCAGCAGGGGGAGAGGGGGCAGGCACAGACGTCACCTTTGGAGGGCATGGTGAGGGTGGGGATAGACAGATGTGAGAGGCTGTGGAGGGTGTGAAGAAGCACTTGGTACAGCTGCTCTCTGAGCCTTGTGCTGCATGTACCACTGCCCTGCCCTGTACCATGTCCGGTCAGCCTCAATCAGCATGGAGAAGAAGGCTTCCCAAGCCCCGGGAATGTGGCTTGTTGCTAGACTCAGTCTTTGCCATAAATATAAGGGGTTTTTTCTACTCTTTCTGACATTCTGCCCACGTTGCATGCTGTGAAAATTCAGAGCTGTCATGGAGCCTTGACATGCTGGTGAACACCTTGTCTGAGCGAGATTTTTAGTGTATTTTCTTCCCAACAGATGGGACAGGCAGCTCCTCCTAGACTTTGGACCACAGGCCTTCCTAGGCCTTTGGTGTGCACCGTGCTTCTGTGGTGCTTGGGAGCAGGGTATGAAACAATTTATGGTACCTGGCGTACTTCTATGAAATATTTATAGAGGTACTATATTCCAGTGAATTTTATTGCTGCCTCATGCAATTCAGATGATAAAAATGCCCTTTCTAATCCACAGAAAAGAAATCCATCAGCACTGTAGAATTAAAATTGCAACTGGCAGCGTCATCAACTAACTGGAATCCAGAACAAGGGCAAGCACCATTCCTCCAGTAAGCCCCAGATACAGGGAGAAGGTGGCAAGGTTCACCTGTGCCCGTGGAGCCAGGCTCCTGCTGCTTGTGTTAGAGAAGGAGATTTGTCAGGATCTGGGCCTGAGAACCAGCCTGAGTTTCCAGTCAGAGCAGCACAGGTCGTGGCTGAGGAGCAGCATTGCTCATTGCTCATCCTCACGCAGCTGGAGCGGGAAAAACCCAAAGCTGCAAACAAATTCAGTCTCAGATCCTCTGCTGGAAGATAGAATTTGCAATGATCCATAATGTCTGTCTAGAGGCAATTACAGTATATCATTTGGTTAAGGGGAACCTTCCCATTCCCTGAGCACATGCATAAATGCTGGTGCAGAATAAAACCCATCACGAATGAGTTTTCATCAAAAGCAGAAGTGAGTTATGAAACTGTGTTCAATATAATGCTGATTCTCTCTTTTCACTGCAGGACAAACTCCAAGGGATGCAAGACAGAAAAGCTTGAAATGAAAGTCTTCCTTTTCCGTGGAGGTTTTATTTTAGTTCCTCCATTGTCCTCCCTTATTTTCCTTCTTGAAAGTAAGTTGTCTCACCAGAGTCTCTGGCCCTGGTAGCCCCATCCCACAAGAAAAGGAGGTGGTGGCAGTCTCCTTCTTGCTGCTCAGCCCTGCCATGCCCTGCTCCCAGGACACAGCTCTGGGGCAGAGCCGACTTTGGGGGAGATACTGGAATAGGAGAGACAGGAGCCAAGAGTGGCAAGCATTGGTTGCATTTGTTTTATATTTTCTGCTTTTTTCCCAGAGTTTTTTTATTTCAGGGTAAAAGTGGAGTAAGGGTTTAGATAAAGAAGAACTGAATGAAGAGGGCTTGGATCAGTGGTGATGAAGGAAAAACAGGCTGGAAAAATAAAACACATACTTCATCACAGACTTCCATACCCACTTTGAGGGCAACAGGCTGCTAGATCCACCAGAGACCACTGGGTTATTAGCGAAACATCCCCATTTCCTCCTCTCCAT
This sequence comes from Gymnorhina tibicen, assembly GCA_013399875.1. NCBI lineage: Eukaryota > Metazoa > Chordata > Aves > Passeriformes > Artamidae > Gymnorhina > Gymnorhina tibicen. The sequence goes on from VXAZ01005765.1 coordinate 1,799,423, forward strand.
GCTCATCTGAGTTTTCTCAGCTGTTAGCAGGATGAACTTATAAGTGATATTTCCGGTAAGAAGGCTATTTAGAAACAGACGTGCAATAATTTCAGGATCATCCTTATTTTAATGTAGCTTTATATGAATTTGTCTTCAAATACTTTGGCTGGCTAATTCCTTATTGCACATGATGATTCATCATTAAAATAATAATCACCTTACTGGCTGCATAGCGTTTAATCTTTCAGCAAATAAAGAAGTGATTGAAACTTGCTCTTATCACACCAGAACAAGTTTGTTCAGAAGAAAAAAAATAATTATGTTATTTTTGTACAAATTGGTATAATGAGCTGTCTCTGTGCTATTATCTCTGAGCATTAACTGGCTCTATTATGCAGGATAATACTCAGAATAATTATTACTTATCTGCGTGTGCATACACTGAATAATAAAATAATTAGACTTTCTAAAACAGAGGATAGAAAAGATTCCATTTACTGTAATTCTGACTTTCTGATTATAAGGTTGGAATAAAAAATGTGGTATTTCATCAGTGTGTCAAGCCACTAAATGCTGGATTTGTAGAAATCAGTGCAGGCTTTGCGTAAGGTATGTATTTCGTCAGTCTAGACTGAGCAGAGATTTACATAAGGATGTGAAGGATCTGGGCTGTTGAAATTCAGAGATGGATGAAGCTGCTGAGCACAGCAAGCTCCTTGTACGAACAGTGCTCCTGCTGCGTGCACTTGTGCTTTGGTGCAGGGGCTTGCAGTGCCTGTCCCATGGGAGCCTGCACATCTGGAACGCAGGAGGAGCTGGGCTCCTGCAGCTGTGGAGGCTCATCTCTTCTCCAGGTGAAGGCTGCTCCTTTCCCTCCCGGCTGGCCAAATTCCTCATGCGGTGGAGTGAGCACAGTCTGCCTGGCAGCTCAGGCTGATGTCTCGTGCAGAGCTGACTCAGCCATTGCATCTCAGAAAAGTTGTCTGGGCTCGTGGGCAGTATGAGCACACCGGATCCTCCTGAAATAATGCACTTCTGTGGAAGGTTACCTAGGGAGCCGTCATGTGCTCAGGCTGCCGGAGTCTCCCATCTGTCTGATGGGGCAGCTTCTGCTTTGCATGAGTGCTGGGAAGACAAAAGTGATAATAGTGTTAAAAATGGTGATGTCTTTCTGTACAAAAAGGTAAAATGTTCCAGCCCCAGTATTTTTTTGGGCATATCTGAAAGACACATGTCCTTCAGAAATGGAATCCTAGAATAGTTTAGAGTGGAAAGACCTTGAAGACTATGTCTGTAACTACCACATCTGTACATCCTTTAAATACCCACAGGGATGGTGACTCCACCACTTCCCTGGTCAGGCTGTTCCAGTGCTTAACACTTCCGATGAAGAAATTTTTTATAATATCCAATCTAAACCTCTCTTGGCGGAACCTCAGGCCATTTCCTCTCATCCTGTTGCTTGTTACTTGAGAGAACAGATTGACGTCCACCTTACTACTACCTCCTTTCTAGTAGTTGTAGAGAGGCACACGGTGTCCCCAAGGACATCCCTGCTCTCCAAGGAGAGGGGTGGGGAGCCCAGATGCAACCCCCAATGTTTTTCAGCAGGGAGCAGGTTCTTTAGGGTGGTATAAGGCCGACCCCTTCTGCCCCAAAAGGCTCTTCAGAGCCAGGAGACAATCAAACACACACTTAGGGATTAGCTTTTAATGTGATCTCAAAAGTAGACAGATCCCAGGGATCATCAAAACCTTCTTATTGTACTGGTCCAAATGAAATGGAATCAGTGGCAGGTGGCTACTGCAGAGAACATATTAAAATGTTGTTGTGGGGAGATGAGTGGCACTTTGAGCTTCACATTTTTGGATGTTGCTCATTATTTTCAAAAATTGCATTTCTGTATATCACGCACCCAATTCTCTTGCCTTCGCTCACAGTCCTTCATGAGCAGGCTGACCTTGCCAGGCTGGTTGTGTGCTTATTCTTGGCCTGGGACTGAGTTTGCTTCATTTGCCATCTCAAGAGCATGACCTTCTGACTTGCACATGTGCTACACAGTGGTCCTGAGGAATGGCAGGGGGCATTATCCATTTCTTGATGCATAACTATTTAAGGTGGAATTTGCTTGGCTGCTTGTTTTTTTTAGGACACCTCAGGAATACTTGAACTGTGTCAGGTAATGAAGAGAAACCAATTCATCTCATACTCTCTTGCAAATCCCAGACACTGGGTTAATCACACAAATGATTAGGAATTCGAAGCAGACTGGTGGAACATTTTAATTCTGTTTGTTGAGAGCTGTAAACATAATTGATTTACATTTCTCTGCAATAAGTTAATTTGAGAGAGTGCTCCCATTGTGAATAATATCATATTCAAGGCTGTATGGCTTACAAATCTCAGTGGCTCCACTGGAGAAAATACAGATCACTCCTTGCTGCAAAGGATGAAAAGGATAAAGACTAATGACTGGTAAATGTTGGCTTCCTGTAAACAGAAAATTACCAAATCTGATAAATGCAATACATTAGCACCGTAACACAACAAGCAACATGCTCTCCATTATCCCTGATAAGTTAATGTATCAGTGCTGAAATTTAAAAAAAGAAATTAAAGAAAATCTTTGGATGCAAAGTGTCCACTATTCAGAGTAGTTTTGGACTTAAAAAACCCTTTGTTTCCTGGAAATACTACAATTAACTGAAGGTATGGTGTATGAAGCATTTTTCCATCACAAAACATAGATTGGCTGAAGATGAAGATCCTACAGAAGGACATCCCTTGAGATAGAATCTTGTGCTTTAATTGTGGTGAGTCAGAGAGAGGGAGGGAGTGGGCTGAACACGGAAATGCAGCAGACCCAGATTCAAACTGCTGCTGATGCTGCAAATGTTAATCTTCACTGGCTTGTCTAAACACTCTCTAATGTGTCCTTTTTTTTTTTTAACTTTTTTTCAGAAAAATCTCTGTCATTTCTTCATGGAACCAGATCTTACGTGATTTTTTAGTGTCTGAGTGAAAGAGAATTCTTATGTTCTGGAGAGCTCTGTGGTCCTCCCATGTAGGCAGGAGAAGACACAGACACTCTGAAAAATTCTTTGCATACTATTGTTACTTCCTGTTTCTACAGCAAAGTGAAACAATTCAGAAACTAGAAAGGCTCAGTATTCAGTTTAATCAAAGAAACACTAAAAATTCTGTATCTAGTAAAAAAAAAACCCCGAGCCCTGCATAAATGGGGACAAAAGCCCCCTTATCAGCATGATGAAGGCAATTGGATGAAAAGAGCAAGAGAGAAGGCTTTACTCACAGTGAAATGAAGTTTAGCTGAATAATGCTTTAAAGCATTTCAGTAAATATTAGTAATTGCCAATATGGAAAAAGTTTCCTTCTGACACAGTGACAGGCAAAATAATTCCCCTTCTTAATATGATTAATGCAGGTCAAGGTTTGCCGTGTGCTTTTGCAAACATGGGTTGCATTAATCACACGGGTGTTGCAAGTGCCTCTGCCCTTGCCAACACTCATTTTCACAGCTCCTTGTTGACACAGCTTCCCCAGCAGCTGGGCTGAAACACTGAGCCTTGCTCTCCTGTCCAGGTGAACTCCTTCAGTGCAGGGTGCTGTCTTGTTAGGGATGAAACTTTGTCATCACCCCTTGGTAAAACATATGAGGAAGGCTCTTTTTAGCAGCAAAATTTGAAAATATTTGTAATGTTTGATACCAGCTTCTTGTAGGTACTGCTGCAAAAGCAGCTCACCTGTGTATACATTTTATATATCCCTAGTAATCCTAACCCTTTCAGAGTTTAAATTTACATCCAAATCCCTTTTCTAGAAATGGAACTAAAAACTGAATTTTTAATGAGGTTATTATGAAGGTGCAATTAACTACCACTGTTAACCAGAGTCTTTCTGGTCTCTGAAAAGAAAGAAAATAGTAATCTTCAAATGGATCTAAAAATTCTGCTGCATCACTAGAAAAGACAGGCTGGATATTTTCTGCCCCATGCAGTGAATTTTAGGGATGCCACTGTGGGTGCTACTGTGCTGTTAGGATGCATAGGACAGAAGCAGTGCAGAAGGTGCTGGGATAGGTGCTTGAAGGGTGGGCAGTTGTCCTACCTCCTTCTCCTCTGCCAAAGCTCTGGTTAGACGGATGCAAAGATCTCCAAACATCAGTCTTTCCAGATGTGGAAGACACTAATTACTTCTTGACTCAGGGATCCCAAGCTAAGACACCCAGAAACACCCAACTGTGGGCTGTCATGAGAAGTGAATGAATATGACAAGTTTGCTGAGAAATGCAGTTAACATTAATGAAGTGCTAACATTTTGTTAAGTTACAAAAGAAACAGAAGAGGACCTCGTGCTGTGAAATTGTACCCAAAGTCAGTAGTGACTGACTGTTAATCACAGTTAGATGGGGTGCAAGGACTTGTCCAGTATTGTTGTCTTGAGACAGGCACAGGCCCCATACTTCCCCATTTCTTAGCAGTTTCCTCTGATTTGTTTTGAAAACTGAGTTTCTCAGAGAGAGATGAGAATGATTGCCCCAAACTATTATAGATTTACGGGATCCAGTCTGGCTCAAATTAGCTAGAAAAGGTTCTCCATAGATACAGGCATGACTGCATCCTGTTTTTCTTACTGTGAGTTTAATGGCACATGATCTTTGTGAAACATCCCCCAGTCTTTAAAAGCATGGTGTTTTCCCTGTTTCAATCTCATTTTTCAAATCTGCTTTACCCATTAAATGTATGACCATTAAATATGTTCTGAATAGGTCCCTGGTAATCAATGTTTAAGATGAGAACACAGATCTGACCTAATTTCCATTGTGAAACCTTGTTACGCTCTTGAAAAACATGATCCTGATTTCGTAATGATTGGCTTACTTAGAAACAGGTTTACAGCCCTTTGCTTTGTTTTACAGCCCCAAGCTCCCCTTGGTTTTTGATATATGAGCAAGGTTTTGTTGCACCGGCTGATTCTAGTGGCACTTGGAGCGCTCTGCACAGGGAGCCACTGGCTCAGCTCTTCTAAAGCTATGCCAGTTGGAGGCTGCTGTTTTGCATCCTTGTCTGCACCAAAGTGCTGCAGAAGTGTCCTGGTTCGTGGATGGGCTCCTCACGTTGCATTCCCTGGGAATAGGCAGATTCATCTTTCTACGGAGATGGGTCCAGCATAACTCATTCATCAGTGCTTTCTGATGGGACAATATTTCATTGACAGAAAAGAAAAATGTTGTTTAAATGGTCCCTCAGAGGATGAGCTGTTGCCCCAGGCTATTCATCATGGTGATTCATTGCAATTTCATTTCTTTTGGGAAGTGCTCTCACTGCTGCTCTAGGCCACTGCGTACCAGTATCTGTCAGCTTGGGTGGACTGACTTGCTCCATGGGGAACCTGGTGTCAGTAGGATCCTGAGATTTATGAATGTATAAAAATGTGGAATTATCGATTACTTTCCTCCCCAGATTTCACATGAATTGCTCAGACAGATGAATGTTGTGTTTTGTTAATCAGTTTCTTATAAATATTCCAGTTTTTCATGTCTGAAACCACTGTGTTGACGCATGCTTGGTTCAAGAGCAGCTCTGAAGGATGCTGGCTGTCATAACACTATGAATTTCAACCTATGCCTCAGAAATTCTGGGAATCTGTTAATTAAGTAGGTGTCAATATTTGTGGTTAATATAGCTCTTCAATATCCATCAGCATATGTCCTCTCTAAACCAGCTGTAAATCCCACAAAGAATTTGGAAAAAAATGCTGAAATAACCAGTAACCAGTCCTGTCATCCCATCGTCTATTCTTTCATCATTAAATTACGCTGTGTAAACTCAGCCTTGAAGTTTAGCTTGCACAGAGAGGTGCTGAGGGACAGCTGTGTCCTGGGACTAAAGGTGTGCTGGAGAAGCTGCTGGGAGCACCGTCGTGGGCACCCAGAGCTTGGAGGGAGCCTTGGACGGATGGAAGAAGCCCCATCTCCAAGCTCACCACATCACTGCTTCTGTGGCTCATCTGGCTCGTGGTGGGGGTCCCACAAAACACAGAGTTCCATGGATTAATGTAGCTTGGGTGTATGTGGGAACACCCAAGCACTTCCCCTGCGAAGGGTGAATTTTACAGTCTTTATTGTCATAACTAGTGACTGTAGAGGTCCTGAGAGGGGTGTGCAACTCAGGTTCCAGGCACAGGCCTCTCTCCTGGTGGTCAGCAGGAAAGCAGGATCAGAGTGGCTCACACATGGTGTCGTCAGAGTCCTTGTGACACTGCTGGTGTGCTTCTCCTCTTCGCCTTGACCTGACACACCAAGGCTGCGGGCTTGCCACACTGGATTTTATAGCTGTGTATGTAAGTGAGTGAAAGGGGGAAGTCTACTGAGCGTTCAGGCTGATGCAGAGACAGCGAGGTGAGAGCTACTGTGGTGTACCTGGGTCTGGAGAAAAGGGGTACACTTACTCTAAAATCAGTAGCATGAAATAAAGCTGAAAGATAAATGTACACGGTGGAACTTGCTCATAGCAAAGTCTGATATTGAGGGACCTCATCTGCCACTGATAAATGATTTCACTAGCGCGTTTTATGGAACAGGTATTTCAGGACACTTGTAACTGGTGTAAGAATGAAAAACTTATCCCAGTTAGAAAACTACTTGTAGCAGTTGCAGGCGTGTAATGATCCCGGGGGAAACTGCTGTGTAAAGCCAGGCATTCAACACCAGAATGCAGAGGCTTGAGAACTGCCTTGCTGTGATCTACAGAGACGCATCGCTTACTTACAGTCTTAAATATCAACCACCTTAGCAATATCTAGGCAACCTCACTCAATTTTTGCTAGTATTTTTCATTCCCTTTTGGTTTTTTGTTGTTTTTTTTTCTTTTTTTTCCTTTTTTAGTAACATAAATGTCCAAAAATACCAAAGCCCTTGCAATGTGGCCATTCATGCCCACCTCCCAAAGGTGCACTTAGACTGTTCTAGCTACATTTGTCTACTTGCTTAAAGTCAGTAACCAAAGTCAGGTCAGTTTATAAGGTGATTATCTCTGGGCAGTTCTGTTTTGAGGAACCTGAGATTAATTCTGTTTTCCAGCACAATGACAATGGCTATATCCTCCAAAAATTGTATGTATTTATCAATTTTTTTTAAAAGATAATTGCATTTCTCACTAATCATGAGATGTAGTAAGTAACCTGCAGGATGCAAGCCATGCTCTATATTTAATAAAGTCTGAAGGAATAAATAATAAACCTTTTATGAGAGGTTACTCTTGAGTAAAGAAGACATATTAAAAAGATTTCTTTATCTATTTTCTAAACAAATGTAGCTACCAAAAATGGAACACATCCTTTTAATCTAATGCATTTTGAAACTTGTCAAGAGTATTTTGTTTTCTACTGTCAGACAGTAGAAACAACTTAAAGACAACATGAAAAAAGACTTTAATAAAGAAATCTTTGAAATATTGTGGTATTAGTTACAAAGTATTTTTTTTATGTTTTTGCACCCAGCCTCTTCCACTCAAGTTTTCCATGGAAAATGGTGGGTTTCTTATGCCATAATGAGAAACAGCTTTATCTTAGTCTTAAATAGAGAGCTAACTTTTAAATGACTCCAGCCAAGATTTGCAGACATGGACAGGGTACTGCTATATATTAGGATCTTTAATTGCACATACTTAAGCTGATATCATAAGCTTCCATCCAATAAGATATCCATCAATAATGGATATTAATCACTTGTAAATGTCATTTTCTAACTGCAAGATCTCATTCAGATGAAAACTCACCTAATTAAGTGTGATTAAAGTACCTGCTTCATGTAAAACATGCATTTACATCTGAATAGGGATGATTTACAACCCATCCTTGGTTACATTCCTTGAGTGTGCCTGTGGTACTAATATGTAGTTTTGGTTCTTGCTGGAAGCAGTTGTCCCAACTCTGATTCCCTAACTCAGATTTATTCTAATAGCAGGTTATTCCTTGGTATTCATTGCTCCAGTTTCTGAAACAATCTTTTTGTTGCTTCTTCTCGTATGGAATGATTAATAGAATTAATATCATGCATAAATGGTGGTTAAACAGAGCAAAGCCATCATACCCTGAATCTCAGTCATCTGTATGAACCTGCTTTCACCTCCTTCCTCTCCCCCATGCTTACTTCAAATCACGTTCAGATTTCTCTAGTATCAGTGCCAAAAATTTGGATCTTTCCCCATACACTCTTTCCTGAGATGTCAGGTCTGTGTAAGCAAATTCAGTGAAAGTAAAATTAGACAAAATACTTAAGCGAGTGAAAAAAAAAGTGCATCTTTGTACAATTTTTAAGAATCAGAAATAAAAAACAATCCCTTCAATCCAGTATGTTTGTATAGGTTGCATATCAGCATAATGGAGAAACCTGTCTGTGAGCCCACTTGTACATGTCTTGGGAAGTGTGACAATAAAATGTATTTCACTCCAAAGAAGCCAAGGATGCACTTGGAGAGCCTTTCTCTCTGCTATGAACTGGCATCTCGCCTCTCTTTCAGCAGCCTGGCCAAGCATCTGCTGCACCAGTGAGCACAGAGCAATTGGTTCTGAACCAGCAGTTTTCCAGATCATTAGACACTGACCAAGCACCAGCTTGAGTTTTTCAGAAGATTTATTTTAAAATATTTTTTTAAGCAGCAAATTCAACTGCATTTAAAATAAATAAAAGAAACACTTACATTGAAAGGCCTGATTTACCATCTGTGGGACTTGCATTGCAAACTTAGAGGTCTGAGCAAATTCTGAAGCAGATCTTCATGCACTTCATTTTCTCCCCAGTCTGGGACAGTGAAACTTTTATTCTGGTGAGGCACAAGAAACTCCATGAAAACAGGACTGTCTTCGGTAAGAAATCCCTTGTAGGCTGGGATTTACAGATTTATTTACATATTTATTACCTTGCAAGGTAGTAGAGCAGCAGAGAGAAAAAGTAAAACAGTAACACTAATGGCATGACAGCAGGCGATAAGTTCAACCTTTATATGAATGAGTTCAGTGAGAGCAACAATCTAGAAGTTCAGGGTGAAACATATAGGACTGATAGAACTGGCATCCCAGTGGTACATGATAAAGTAAGTTATACTTCATTATGTAGACCAAACTCGGGAGAAAGGCTGGGAAAGCCTTTCTCCACATAAGACAGTGGCTGAAAAGCAGTGACTCCTGGTTAAGATCCTTGCCTGGGTTAAGCAAAGGACACCTGATCACCCAGCGCTGCAGTGAGTGCCCTCACTGAGAAGCCAAAGGATGGCCTGAGATAGAGTCATTTTGGGTCAGGGCAGGGGAAAGGTTCTCCAGGATGGGCATCACGTGTGGAATTTGATGCCATGTATTGCTTTATTCACCACTGAGATATTTATACAAAGGCAAACACTAAGCAGGATCTGAGAGCTCCTCATTTCTCCTGCAGCCAGGCAAGAGCACCTTGAGGGAAGATGCACATCTACATCCCCGCAGGCAGAGGAAGGGACTGAACAGGTGTACTCTGCCAAGTGCAAAAAAGCTGCATCTTCAGCACTTTAGGAACATAGCTCACATAACAAAATGCAGAGCTGAAACTACTCATGGGCTTGACTTTCAATAAAATGTTAGGTGACAACCAAAACTTCAAGAGTGGGAAGAAGAATTTGTTGTGCTCCTGTTCTGTGCTCCCTATACACTAGTGATAGGAAACCTTCAGAGTGCATAGATTTGCAATTCATTCATATATTTTTATTCACAAAAGCTCAAGAAAATGGTGTGGGATAAATTCTTTGCTTAAGTAGATGAGCTTCCAGCAAAATTCATGGCCAGTTTTCTATTTTTAGGTAACAGCCCCAGCAAAGTGACACTAAATACTTATTTGTATGTGTTGATATAAAATAAACGCTGACAACAAAGAGTGAGAAAATAGAGATAGAAAAGAAGGTCCAGTACAATGCCCAGTGTGATCACAGTATTCACTGCAAATTAAAATGTCTATTCCAGAATATTCTTTTTTTTTTTCAGGCATGTAGCTTTCCCCATATATGAATAAACACAGTGTGGGATCCTCAGAGTGTGAAGTGTAAAAAAAATTGTTTAAGAAGAGCTTTTGTGAGACTTTTCAATGGATTGTTATTTTCATTCCTAGAGGAAGAAAGGATTTTTTGCCTTACCTTTTGATTGCAATTCAAAGGAATTGGGGAAAAAGTTTTTTCCAGGAAGTAATACAGCATCATTTATAACTTAAAAAATTGTACCTCATTCACAACAGTCTGCATTGTGATTATGTAGAGAGTGAAGAAGGGAAGATGGGGGTACCAGGTGGCTGAGGAAATTTCAGAGGGGGATTCCTGTTGCCTGACTGTCATCCAAGTAGGGCATCTAGAATAAATCAGTTATCTCTGCTCTGAGCGTGGTCTTTGAAATGGGACAGACACCTTCTGATAGCCCTTTCCCAAAGACAAGAGGCTGAGATCTGTGACTGTAAGTCTCTCTAGAAATCAGTATTCTCTGGGAGATGGACTTGCAAAATGTTGGGAGATAAATTGGTACTGTGGGAGTAGACAGCAGGAAGGGACCAAACGTAAACAGGCAGAAACCCCCTACTGTTGATTTGTGATTTCATGTCAATTGAATAACACTGCTGCCTTCTACCATGCAGCATGGAAAAATGTTGTATGAATTGTTACAGCCTAGATGTAAAAGAGGATGTTTCCATAACTGCAAATTGTTTGGCTTTGGTATTTCCCCTTAGTATTCATTAATAAGCTATAGTTTGTATTGAGAAGTAGCTGTGGTTACACCTAATAAGCATCCTAGTCTTGTGTGTGGGTAAATTGATTTGTTTTCCTACAGCTGTACACTAAAATATAAAGATATCACCTAGCAAATAAACTCCAAGTTAATGTAGTTCAATTACCTTTAAATCACTACTGAAGCGTATTCATGGAATCATAGAATGGTTTGGGTTGGAAGGGACCTTAAAATCACCTAGTTCCACCCCCCCACCAGAGGTAAGGACACCTTCCACTAAACCAGGTTACTCAGATCCCCATCCCGCCCAGTCTTGAACACCTCTAGGGATGGGGAGTTCACAACCTCTCTGGGCAACCTGTTCCAGTGCCTTACAGTAAGGAATTTCTTCCAAATATCTACTGTAAACCATCTTTCTTTCGCTTTGAAGCCTTTCCCTCTTGTCCTATCACTACATGCCCTTGTAAAAAAGTCCCTCTCCAGCTTTCTTATAAGCCCTCTTTAAGTACTGGAAGGTTCCTCAAAGCCTTCTCTTCTCCAAGCTGAACAGCTCCAGCTCTCTCAGTCTCCTTCACAGGAGAGGTGCTCCAGTCCTGTGATCAACTTAGTGGCCTCTTCTGGATTCATTCGAAGAGGTCCACGTCTTTCTCATTTGGGCAGCCCCAGATCTGGATGCAGTACTCCAGATGGGGTCTCACAAGAGCAGAGCAGAGGGGCACGTGTGGTGGTTTAGGCCAAATTCAGGGAAACGTCCAAAAGGAACGTCTCCTCAAAGGAAGGTGGGCCACAAACCACCCCTCCCCCCAATCGGGTTCGGGAAAAAACAAATTTTCCTCGGAGGAAAGTGAAGGAGAAAATAAGAACTATTTATTTAACAAACACACAGGAAAATAATAATAATAATGCTAAATAATAA
>VXAZ01005765.1:1811086-1836109 GCA_013399875.1 Gymnorhina tibicen
CTCTCCGAAGAAACAGAGCCGAAAAGCTGACTGAAAAGCAAGAAGCAGTGCCTCCCTGCTCCTCAGCCGCAGCAGAAGAAGCTAATCTCCGTGTCCTTGAAGTGCAAACTGTTTTGAAAAGTTCGCTCAGTTTTTTTCCTCTGTCTCTTGCATCCAGTTTTAAAGGCATAGAAAGGCTTAGGAATCATGTCTGGGCATGGGGCAGTGATAGGGGATACAACAGCATAAAGTCACCCCAATACAGCAGGTTTGTGAAAAGTACAAGTGCAGGAGCAGAACACAGGGTAAAGGCTGCTGGTTTGCAGAGGAGAATTGTGCAGGTTATGAACTGGGGGTGTTTGTGGCCTTATGGAAATAACTTCATACTTTCCCAGCATCAAAGATTATTACGTAGGGTTTAATGATGAGGGAGAAAGGAAAGGAAAAAGAGCTAAAGGAGTAATTAACAGATTCACACACTGCTTTAAAACGTAACATAAAAGTGTTTAAGGTTACCATTACATTGGTCAGGTTTGTTTAAGGTGTTCATTACAGGGTCAGGTTTGACATTTCTGATGTGGTGCTCTGATGAGCATGACTGGGCTGAAATGAACCAGTCAGGTCTGCTTTGGACTACAGTGGAACCAGGGTTTAGCTCAGTTTTCCCCATCTCTTTTAATTTGTTCCTGAATTTTGAACTGTAAGTTGAACTGTTTTCTGTTCTGTTACAGAACAGTTTATAAGCATTGTGCTGAAGCACCTGGTGTTTATTGCAAAAGTTCTGGGTTTCTCTTTCACAAAAAAAGCATAAAGCTAACTAAACTTCCACAAAATGCCTTTGAAGGTGGTAATTCCCCTGTTAATGAAGCTCCAAGGGAAGTGAAGCTGCAGAAAACACCGAAGTTGCTGATGGCAGTAGAGATACTCATGACTTTTCTGCCATTGCTTGTGGCTTGAAATTACTGAAGTTACTGTAATGCCGCTGTGTGGCCTGGCTGGTGGAGGAAACTGTTGCTTTTCCCTAAGATTTCCTGGCTCAGGAACTCCTGGCGGTGTCCGGGCACCTCGCATACAGCTCTCCCTCACCGTGCGATGGAGGCACGCGGCCAAGCCCACACAGAGCTTGCTAGCTCGAGCGGTATCAGAAGTAAAGAGTCCAGAGATGGCCCTTGCGAGGGATCCGATGTTTGTTCTGACCGGCACGCAGGCTGGCCAGGTAGCAAGAGGACGGGCCCCGCCCGCCGGGTTTTTTATCAGGGACACAGACAGGGGAGGGACAACAGCTGAGGGCCAGTGTGGTGTGACCCAAGGTTAGAGTGACTGTCTGGCTGCTGACCAACCAGGGAGACCCTCCTCACACAGGTCACAAGACCAGGTGAGGGGATCCTGGCCAGCTGACTAGTGGGGGGTGTTAGATCTCTGAATTCACCCACCACCGAGCTGCTGAGCCCCCTGGTTCCCCAGCCATCCCAGCTGGTGGCTCGGGGACTACAACACTGTAATATGGATTTATGGAATTGTATGAGGCTTGCCTAGTGGGAACAACTCACTGAGCTACAGGGCAAGTTTGGGTCTCCCCTTATAATCCTGGAATTATATAAACTGAACTTGGAATGAGTCCAGTTGCACAAGGATTTTGGAAGGAATACTGTTATTGTGGTAGAATGCTTCCTTTTTTAAGAAATAAAACCAGAAACATTCAGATAATTTATTTCCGCTCCCTCATTTTCTGACAGAATTGTTACTTCAGTGCAAACTTTGATCACCAGGATATAATACCTCCATGCAAGCATGTTGTAGCAGAAGGTGTAAAAATCCCAGCCTAGAGAAACAAGGGCAGAAGGAGCCTTGAAGTGATTTTGGTTTCTGTACTCATCTCCTGTGGCTGGGAAAGTGGGGCCCAGAGAAAGGATATTGGATTTTGGCTATGACCTATTTCTTTCAGTCTTCACTCAGGGTGGTCCAACCTCTCCCTGGAGGGATACCAGTTGTGGAGACTCTGCTTGATAGGTTTAAAAACTCAGCTACAGACAGTCAGGGTTTTATCTGCTGCTCTGACAAACGGTTCTCATCTCCTCAGAGAAAAGGGGTCATCATGGTCATCAAAGGTGGTCAACTTCCATGAGACGGGTCCTCTCAATGGCACCAAGAATCTCAATGAAGAGCCCCTCATAGAAACCTGCAATTTCAATTACCAGTGTTTTGTGAGAGTTTCACAGCACAGTGAAATCTCATCTTTGCAGTTCAGTGCCATCCTTTAAAGGCCTGTAACAAGCAGGCACAAAGAAACCTGTGCTGAATGCTGGTTTGCTGCTATTTGCTATGGAGCAGCACAGCCTTTTGTGAGTACTCTGGGAGGGGCACTGGGTCGTGACTGGCCTGATCCGTGGATGCTGCAACAACAGCATGTGCCCATGTCAAATTTACTGCAGCTTATTACATGCCTCAGTGTGATTATTCTGATGCCTTTTGGGAGCTGATGGACTGTTCAGGTGTGGGAAATACCCAGATGGGTCAGAACACTGAACTTTCTGATGTAGAACAAAAATAATAACCAGGTAGCTTCCTAAAAGTCCCCCCTGGTTTTCTTCCCAGAGAAGAAGGTGTGGTTAAGCACATTAAGATGTGGTTAAGCACGCAAGCTGTGTGCTGTGGTTTCCTGCCAGGCTTAGGTATAAGGTCCCATACCCAGCCATTATTCATATATGCCAGATTCCCAAATAAATTCATAAAGGTAGCAATTTTAGGAAATAGTTACTTTCAAAGAGTATTCAGCTTAACCTGATACCTATAAAATTTTTTGTTCTTTTCTTCCATCTTTGAAACTTTTTGGAGTTCTCAACTATACAAGAACAAAAGATACTGAAACCATGGGACCTATTGGAAATTCTGCAGTTCATTTGGCATCGTTAGTCCCCAGTGAAAAAGGAAATACCCAGTACAATCTATGGGACAAAGCATTCTGTAAATTTGATAGGAAAAAAATACAACATTTTTATGTACAAATTGGTTATTTTTGGCTCTAGAAATTAAAATTTGGCGTTTACAATGGAACAATTGTAAGACTTGAGAAAGAAGCTGATCTCATTAGCAATGCTGCTTAGTCGTGAAAAAGGCTGCTTCAATTTGAAGACAGTAGGCTCTGACTAAATTGTAAACCACTGAGACTACTGTAAAATACAATATTATAGAAAAATGATATTTTTTCTATGTAAAATGCCTAAGCATAAAATGTAAAAATTCTGGCCCTTCATTTAAAAAAAAATCACATTTTATCAATGTAAATGCACTATAGCAGGATAAGGACTAGGTTAAATTAATTCAACTACCAGGTTTCAGCTGGCTCCATTCAGCCTGCCACCCCTAGTCTGCTCTGGTTGCACTGATACTCTTGTTGCACATTTTATCACAGCAATTCGTGATCAAAACTGGACCAGAAGCAGAATGAGCCCAGACAGCAGATCCAACAAGTCTAGACCAGATGCTGATTTATTTTCCCAAAGGGCAAAACTGGATTGTTCTTATTAAAGACCATAATTCCCCATTGTGTCCTCTTTCATGGTTACCTCCTCAACACCTGAAAATGTATTGCTGGTTTTGCTCACTTTTGCCAGCTTGCATTACCTGTGCATTTCAACTGCCTTCACATTATCAGAAGTCTGATAGATATATCTGGTTTTTACCAAACGCTGTAGGATTTTATTAAAAAGAAAAAAATCCTCAATAACTTTCATACCTAGTATGGGATCTTGATCCAGGTGAAGACAACACAGGGGAGTTTTCCAAAGGATTTATTTGTGTCTTGTGCTGTGACAATTTGTATTCTTTACTGCCTCTGGTTTCTCTTGGCAGCAAATGTTTTTCACATTTAAATGGCTCCTGACTTGAAGCAGGATTTTTTGTGTTTAAGAAGAATTTAATCAGAATCCCTGAAGGAGAAGATGCAAGGCCTGATGGAATCTACTTAATAACATAAGTTAGTAAAAATTCTCACTTCTCTCCCTGCTTCCTCATCTCATACATAGCTCTGTAAATGGATGCCAACACTGAATTTGAGAACAGTGGTTGGCTTAGTTCTTGGTGGCAGCAAGAGAGGATTTATCCAGAGAGAGTAATATCTTTAAATAAATCCTTAAATATACCAGTTGGTGTTCAAAAAGAACCAACCCAACCAAACCAAAAAATTAAAATAAGAAAGAGGAGAAAGAAGATGGCATAATCAGGTTGCACTAGTCTGATCTGAAGATCTGATTTAATGTCTTACCTGAGTCCTCTGGGGGGGACACATTTTGGTTTAGTCTTTCAGTCTAGCTCAGTATTGTTCATGACAAAAACTCCCACAGGGTTTAGAGAAAGAATCAGTCCTTCTCCACCAGAATGTGGTCTATGTTGGACCATCAAGGCACAGTGACAAAGCACATTTTAGGTCTGTTGGGGAACTGTACATCATGTCACAAATGACCTTGTCACAGCAGAATTTCTGTTCTCAAGTGACTTCTGCCACTATCACATTGAGAGACAGGAGGTGAGGGCATGTGGAAGGATTTGTGAGCCTACAATTCTGCATGTCAGAAAAGCCGGGCAGTCTTTGACTGAGAGAGGGATTATGATCCTGAACAACTGCTTTTCATATTACCTCAGTTTGCCCAGGATTGTGAGTCCTTTGTCTTTATTTCAAATATGAAATTCTTTTTTATTTTATTATTATTTTATTTCAAATATGAAATAGTTTGTGCAGTGTGCTTTCTTTTTTTGTATAACATCGTGTAAGTTCTTGGTAGGTTTCACGCTTTTGCAGCCAAATTCTGTTCTTTCATACTTGTCACATGCAGCTTTGAAGGTGTGGTTTATGGTTATGTCTTTGATGTCTTTGAATGTAAAAGCAGAAATACAATTGCAATTCTGCACTACAATGCATGATACTTTTGCTGTGGCTTTCAGCAGGATCCAGACCAAGCAACAGGCTAAGGGCATAGACCCCAAACAGAGGGAGATGTCCACTGTCTCTGTGGGTACTATTAGTGCTTGATCTCTCTGCTAGAAAATTTAGTCAACCAGTAATCTTGTAACATAGCAAGGAATATACAACAAAAATATGTGGACCAGTTATATAATCACTTGGATATGCCAGTATGCTGATTTTATAGTATCTTCCAAATTATCCTCAAAGTTATCTGTGTACTTATTTTTTTTTTTTATAAGGATATCGCTTGCTGAGATTTTTATTGTTACAGTGTGTCTTGGGGTGACTTTATGCTGTTGTATCCCCTATCACTGCTCTATGCCCAGACATGATTCCTGAGCCTCTCTATGTTTAAAACTGGGTGCAAGGCACAGAGAAAAAACTGAGTGAACTTTTCAAAACAGTTTGTGCTTCAAGGACACAGAGATGAGATTAGCTACTGCTGCTGAGGAGCAGAGGAAGCACTCTTCTTGCTTTTCAGCCACCTTTTCAGCTCTGTTTCTTCGGAGAGAGACAGAGAGGTTTTTTTCCTCTGGGACATCAGCTTTTCCCTTCTTCCCTTCTGGACTTGTTCAGAACATCAGAACCCCAGAACACACTGGGAAAATTTCCACTTTAGGCCCGGAGGGGGGCCCACGCCAACCCAGCTCCGAGGAGGAGGAGAGAGACCACACCCATAGGACTCTAAAATCTTTCAGGTTTTCTCTCACAATGAGAGGTTTTGTTATTTAGCATTATTATTATTCTTTTCCTGTGTGTTTGTTAAATAAATAGTTTTTCTTTTCTCCTTCACTTTCCTGTGAGGAAAATCTTTTTTCCTGGTGGGGGAGGGGTGGCTTTAACCTGCCTTCCTTTGAGGAGACGTTCCTTTTGGACGTTTCCCTGAATTTGGCCCAAACTGACACTGGGATTAAGAGTCCCATGCTCTACCGACTGAGCTAGCTGGGCAGCAGCTACCCTCAGTGCAGTCTCGGTGTAAAGTTTCAGTTCATTGGCTACACTGGAGAAGGGGGGTGGCAGGGGGGCCATCCCAGCCCGGACGGAGTTGGGGGCCATGGCCCCAGCCCCACCGGGCCCAGCAGGCAGCCCAGTTACCTGTCCAAAAGCCGGAAGCAAGATGGTGGTTCAGTGGTAGAGTGGTGGTAGGGGCTACAACAGCACAAAGTCACCCCAAGACACAGTGAGCTTTTACTGCCAGGATATTTTATTTTGGTGATACATCCTTGTCACCAAGTGTAGTATGGTAGCAGTTCTATCCAGAGATCCTACACAGCTAGCCACGACCAGTGGTGACAGAAAACAGTATTTCAGTATATTTAGTGTTGCTTTGAGATAGTGTCTTGGGGAGTACGTTGTTAATGAGGTCTTTACAAATATAAGTTTTTTTTCTTGATTTCATCTGAGTCTGGGGAGGCAGTCACTCTGGAGTATCATCAGACTATAAAACTACAATTCTTCATATTTTCAAGCTTCCCAGGCAAGGTACTTCATCTACTGGGCTTCTCACATATGCACATTCAACTTCCTAGTGTTTTGTATTTTAAGTTATTTAACAAGCTAAATTTCACTTTGGCTTATAGAAAAAATATTCTTAGGTATGTTTAGACCTGTAATTTTGGCCATCAAAGACCAGAACAAAGGGGAAGATGTTTTCTGCAGAAGAATATTTACAAATCTATCCATGCTATATATTCTAGAGCTTTCACAGCTGCATAACTTCCAAGGGGAAAAGGGAGACTCCAAATTTAAAATCACAGAAGACTGTGGCAGTATTGTAGAGACCAGGAAATGAATCCAAAAGCAGTCAGCAGGAAAATGTGATATTTAATTAATTAATTGTCCACTTATATGTCTTAATCCCATAAGGATATTGGTCAGTACTCCATCCACCCCTCAGGGTGATTGGATGAGATGTTAAAACATCCATTTCACCAGTGTACCATAAACAAGACTCAGACAAACACCAGGTGTTCAGATAGTTACAGAAAAACATCTTATTGTTTTCATAGTTTGTATGAGAAAGAAAAGACTCACACAGAACACTGCAAGAAGCCGGAAAATCCTTCTAACAGGCTTTTCTGTATCCACAGAAGACATTTTTATTCTCCTATGAAATGTGCCTTGGAATCACAGTTCCTCTGTGTGCATTGATAAGGCTCAGTTTGTACTTCAGACAGTTACCTATTGTACAAGTTTCCTGTCTTTAGATTTGACTGCTGTTCAGGTAGAGAGAGAGTTTGCATTATTTTCAACATAAAAGTTATAAAACTCCCTGTAATTCTTAACACGAAATTGACTCTTACAATCCTTTGAAAAATACAGAGTGACCAAGCACATATTATTATTACAGATTTTACAGTGTGTTAAAAGGAAAATGCCCCTTCCCACTAAAAGAAAAGTCTGACATTTTTCTCCCTACAAGATGATCAAATAATTCAGCACATCTATGATCACAATAATGTGCATTGTAAAGGGGCAAATCTATCTGGAAAAAAACAAGAGTTAATGTGAGCTGACAGCCCACCTCACACCTTTGCAGCAAAGGTAATTCTCTGGGGGACTTGAGGACTCTGCCTTTAGAGCTTGAAAATACCTGGTATATTATCGGAGAAGCATTTTTGGTACATTTCTTCTAGGACATGCTGGGAAAGTCAATTAGTCCTACTGGCTGATCAGTGCAGTGCCAGCTCATGTGTTTAAGTCAGGCTGGGTTTTGAGAAGGTGTCGCTACAGCATTTAAAAGATTAATCTGCCTTAAAGTTAAATGCAGCAGAAGTATCACCCTGAGAGCACAGACAAGCCACAGCAAAGTCTGTAAGAGATGCCAGCTGAGGCCAGGATTGCATCCTCAGAGAATTTCTCGGACCCACAGGCTGACAGGCCCCCACAGCTGCTGTGGTGCCCACATGGTGAGGCATGAACCCCTTCCCCCATGGCTGCAGTACCCACAGTGATGCCCAGGGATGGGGCTGCTCCAGTCCTGGACAGGGTGGTGGGATGACTCCTGGACTTCCAGAGAGGCCCCATAGCTCCTGGTCCCCAGAGAGCTCTGACACCCAAACTCTGTTCAGTCTTGTATGTCTCATTTTCTGCATTTTTTTTCTTGCCTTTAAAAAGAAATCATTGTAGAGCAGTTATAATTCATGAGTAGATATTAATAAATTCATGTGGGTAAATATTTGGTTCTCTCCAGCTCTGTGGAAAACAATTAGATGATGAACAGATTGTGACTAAGTACAATTAATAGTGCCAGAGTGTGCCTTCACAGGGGAATAAATACAACAATTAGTGCCTTATTTTATCGGTTGTGTAGGTTTGTTTCTAATTATAATGGCATTCACAGAGCAGGTTAATACAATACATCAGCTGAATACAAAACATCAAACTCCTCTCAAATCCCGGGAGTGTGTAACTTGGGAAGAACAAAACCTACTATGAAGCCGAAACTTTTTCTGTACTGGTGCAAAATCAGAGCCATCTTTGCTTTTTAGAAAACTAGAGGATAGCTGATCGAGGAAACTTTGGACTCCAAACCTGAGCTCCAACCCAGACACCGGTAATGAGCCCAAGTGACTGGGCTGTGCTGGGAGTCAGGGGCTGCACAACAGAACATGTCACCCTATGGATGCAGCTGCAGAGCTTTCACACTGCTGCTGGCTGTGCCTTTTCCTGCTGTGCCACAGGATGGAGGTCAGCTTCCTCTGGGCTGTCTGTCAGAACAGGTGCTGGGAGTCAGGGACAACAAGTTAGGATGCAGGAAAGCAAAGCTACAGCATTAGCTGCTGCAGCTGCTCAGTGTCCTCAGGCGCCCTCTGTGAGGTGCAGAGCACCAGACACCCAGGTAGGGAATGCCATACAGCTGCAATTGGCTCCCGTTTGGCTGTGCACTATATCTAATTTTAAATTGCACTGTCACACTTCATATGGGATAACTTCTGTCGACTGAAGCTTCTCAGCAACTCTGTTGAACCTGAGCAGATATTTTTTGGGGTGAGAGAAGAGATATCCTTGCCATGTACAGTCCCTAGTCAAACCCCTTGGGAAAAGTTGTCTCAATTCTCAGAAGGGCAAACTAGCTCTCAGGAATGGTCATATGGTTTTCATTACAATTTCTGCCCTCCTTCTGCCTGTAAAAACCTTGCGACCTTTTAGATGAAATGGTGTGCTAAGATGCTGCTGGCTAATGTCAGACTGTTACAATGAAGGGCTCTGGATAACCTCAAAGGCAGGTTTCCACCTGCTACATCAATAGGTATGGAGAGGAACACTGGTGGGTAATTGGTCATATGTTGGTCGGTAATCCCATATTAGCTCTTGATGTCAGTAAATTTCCTTTTATTGTTGGAAATAAGGGTTGTCTTGGTTCTTTTTTATGGAGACAGAAAACATGATAATTTCTGAGTTCTCGACGGCTCTCTGGCACTGTCAGCAGCACACACTGTTGCATTACTCAGTCTCAAATCGATCCTACTTTAATTGCTCTTGTACTTTCCTGTGCATTGTTATAGCACTAAGAATTACTTCAAAGGTGCTATTGTTTTTCTAAAATGTATTTTATTGTTAAAAAGATCTGAGGTGTTCTATGCAAATGCTGCCATTCATCTTTTACTTTTAGCTGGATTGTTTTGAGCAAGGTTAGCTAGAACTTTAGTAACTTAGCTACTTTTCAGGTGTAGATAAATCCAAAATTTAAGGTGGCAGCGGGTGATTTCGGCTGAAGAGCACAGCAACAAACAGACCACCAGCTACAAAGGCAGTGTCCCTGCCACATGTCCTGCCAGTTCCGGCTGCCTTGGGATGGTATTGTGAGGAATGGATGTGCCATTGGCAAAGGAACGCAAGTCATGTCCCCTCTCTGTACCCACTCAGCATATTAACATCTGGAATAGAGAAAGGGGGCTGAAGCCCCTCCTTGCTCTTGCCCTGAAATCAGCCTCTCGTGGGATATGGGGCAAAAACAAGGCAGAGTTGCATGGGTCTGATCCCCTCCATTTGCCTCCCTCTCACACATGGTGGTGATTCATCTCTTCTCAGAGACTGAGAGTTGAAGGAGCACAGACTCAGAAAAATATCAGGTGTGATGTGAGCCAGTAACAGAAAACTCAGTTTAAACAAAGAAAGAAAGTTCCAGAACTTCTGCCAAAAGTAGAAAGAACATATATGTATACTTTTATGTGTATTTTCTATATACTGTAATGATTCAATGTGCAGCATCCAGTAATGACTTGAGTTAGTTATGGATGTCACAAAAAAACCACCTTGAATTGTATAAAAGTCTATTGTACCAAAGGTGACATTCAGACTGAAAGCTGTTGCTCAACCAGAAGGGACTTTCTGTAATTTAAATTAGTCTCAATATGCTTGAAAAAGCATATACCTTAAAAAGGCTGGGCTTAGATTGTTTTATTAAAGGCACACTAAACTTCAGCTGATTTAGTTTAAGAAATGCAGGTTTTTTTCTAAGGCTAATTTTTATGGACGCAATCTTCTGTAGCCCTCTTCCCTCTTCCAAATAAGTTTTTACAAATCTTCAGATTGGTTATTTGCATCTGTATTTTCTGAAGTCATTACACATGTCTTCCTTATGAAGAGTTACAGAAGTTCTAAAGCAGTGCATTGCTGGAACATCAATTGATAGAAGGCTTTAAATTTCAGGTGAAGTCTTAATAAATGGTAAAGTTCTTTTATTTTCTACAATAAAAGCTGCTTTCTTAAGGTTGTTTGCATACTACCAGTGCTCTCATCCTAAACTTTTTTGTCTGTATCACCTTGGAAGAGAACTGCTTCAGCTCTCATTTACCAGAATTTTCTTTTAATCTCCTTAAATTGTCTTTTCTCTCATTGATTCTAGTATGTTGATTAGATTTATAATGACTATAATGAGTGCACAGACTAAGACCAGACTTAATGTTTGCAGAAAACGCAAACCAATCCAGAAGTATGTCACATACTGGTGTTCTTACATATCTCATGTTGCTGGCCCCCAGAACAAAACACAAGCAATCCTTCTCTTCATATTAGGCAAATATGTCAGTAGACTGCAAGCAGATTCTTTATTGTACTTCATCCACAAAAGGGAACAAGCCCCCACAATTTTCGTTCTGTCTGGCCTCTTCAAAGATCAATGTGGTGGTTTGACATTTCCACTGGCTCAGGTAGTAGAGCTAATTCACACCAGTAGAGACATAAAAATGAAAATAAAATGAAGACAAATGAATTTTAGATTGTTTCCTGAGCCTTTGTTTGCCACTGTAAGCTTACACCAAAGACTCTGAATGCTTTGCCCATACATGACAGCAATTCCCATCACCACCTGGTGAACAGGTCTTTCTTCTGCCAGAGGTGATTTTGTGCTATTGATCCAATGTAGCTATACATGAAATTTTTAATTGCAGAAGTATTCTGCCTTCCCAGGGACTATAGAAGTAAACACTATAAACCTATTAGCTTTTGCTGAACTGCTCTCTTCTGCTGTCAAACTGCCTTGGGCAGCCAAGATCCATTCTACTCCCCCAGGAACCACTATTATGCCAGCATAAATTCATTTGACTTCAGTGAAGTTCCTGCCCTTACACAGCAGAGAGAGATCAGACTGGACCAATTGTCTTTAGAATGTTTTTCTCTGTTGCTGGATAGATAGATGTCCAAACTTTAATTTAATAAAATCAGTGTATCTAGCATAAACCAGATGGATTAAGGTTTGTTGACAAAATGGTTAGGTTATTTTCAAGGACGCTGATTCACAGTCTTCCAAAGAAAAATAGCATTTAACAGATCTATTGTTGTTGAATAAGCAGTAGAGAAACTGGGGAAGGTCGATTTACCTAATGTTGCTTTTATATTGTAGAAGTATTTTGCTGGGTATGAGGATACATTAGGCAAAAAGCGACCCTTTTATTATTTTTTTTTAGAATCACATAATTGTGTAGGTTGGATGGGATGCCATCCTCTCTAAGTCCCTGCTCTTAGCAAGATCAAGGGTCAGGGTGTCCAGTCTGTCCTTGGATGCTTCCAAGGATGAAAATTCCACAACTTCTGGACACCTGTTCCTGTTCTTGACCACCCTTGTAGTGAAACCTTTTTTCTTGAATGCAGTTAGCCTTTCCCTTTCTTCATCTTGAGCTTGTTTCCTCTTTTACTGTGCAGGTCTGAGAGCAGTATGAATTCATCTTCTCTGTGATTTCCCCTTAAACAGCTGAAGAGAGCAGCAAAATCTCTATTTAGAATTTCCTTTTAAATCAGACTCAAATCTCTCAGTGTTTATGTGTGCGTCCCAGGACCCTGATGGTTTGGGTGGCCGTAACTCTCAGGTACATGGTGTAATTCTTGGTGTGTCTGGTGCAGCACCAGGAGTTGGACTCAGTGATTCTGATGGAGCTCTTCCAACTCAGCGTGTTCTGTGATTCTGTAACTTTCTCCAATATGTCAATGTCTTTTATTACAGAGCACCAAACTGTTTACTTGTTTCATAAAATTATCTCTCTTTTAATTTTATTGCCCCCCCACCCCCTACCCCAGCCCACATTTCCAAAAATAATTAATTCCAAAAAAGTGGTGCATTTGTAAAGCTCTTCCAGCCACTAGCTACAGGCAGCCATTCCTCTGCTGCAACTGAGGTGATGCTTCTGGAACTGTAGGAGCTCTGAACCTAAGTGTATGGGGTTTGGGTGGCAAGATTCTTGTAGTGAGGGAGCTACAGGGCTGGCTTCTGTGAGAACCTCCTGGAAGCTTCCCCCATGTCCAACAGAGCCAAACCCTGGAGCCTCCAAGACAGACCCACTGCTGACCAAAGCCAAGCCCATCAGTGATGGTAGTAATGCCTGGTGATAACACATTTAAGAAAGAATAAAAGTTATTGTACAGATATAACTGTGGTCAGAGAAGAGTGGAGTGATGTGAGAGGAACAGCCCTGTTGACACCAAGGTCAGTGGAGAGGGAGGGGGAGGAGGTGCTCCAGGTGCTGGAGCTGAGATTTCCCTGCATCCTGTGGTGAGGACCATGGTGAGGCAGCTGTGCCCCTTCAGCCCATGGAGATCCATGTTGGAGCAGATATCCAGGTATTCCATGCTGGAGCAGGCTCTTTGCAGGGAACTGCAGACCCATGGAGGCAAGACCCTGCAGACCCATG
The DNA here is from genome assembly GCA_013399875.1 of Gymnorhina tibicen. Classification (NCBI taxonomy): domain Eukaryota; kingdom Metazoa; phylum Chordata; class Aves; order Passeriformes; family Artamidae; genus Gymnorhina; species Gymnorhina tibicen. Next base: position 1,824,158 of record VXAZ01005765.1, read on the forward strand.
GACAGAGAAGGCTACCACGTTTGCTGGTAGACTCTCTTCTCCCTCCTTGTCCCCAGTTTATGAGTCTGAAGAGCACTTTTTTTGTCTTGCTACTCAGTGGTGCATCCTTTCCAGTGTGCTTAGCCAGGCTGTCAGAGTCTGGGACTTGGCTTATTCATGGGATTTTTCTTTAAAAGGTCCTCTTAGGAGTCTCTTCAGCATTACACAGATCTCTGAGACTGTGCAAGCCCACACAGCCACTTGGGTTTTGGCAATAAAAGCCAGGGCAGCCTAGAAGAGCCTGGGATGCTGTGAGGCACCCCAGCTTTAGCCCACATCACATCACTTTGGCTTTGGCTCATAAGCCTGGCTGTGAGCAAAAGCGCTTCTGACAATTAGGATTAGGAAGGCAAAATGAGGTCTTCCCACAGCAGCGAGCTTCATGAAGCAGGTGCTGCATGGATGGTATTCTGCTCCTTGCCTATTATTAATATTCATCTTGCTTTTCAAATCTAATATTGGTTAGACCTTCATAGGTAAAAAAATGAGATGGCTTCCTTACAGTAAAAGCTTGAGAAAGGCAGGGCAGGGCATTAGCATCTGTATGCTGTTTTCCTTGGTTTGAATACGATCTCTGAGCACTGGCAGCATTATTTGAATCTAATAATCAAGCAATTTTAGAGTCGTGATATTCTAGCAGTTCCATCTATCTAGAAGACAGGCATTTTGAAGGACTCCATTTGGTGGGTTGGCAAAGCTGCATCTGTACAGAATAAGAAGAATGTAGATATGACATTACATTATCTCTTTCTTTTTCTCTATTAAGGCAGGTTCAGTCCATGCATATGAAAGTTGCATATGTGAGCAAAGCCCGAGGCACTAGATGAATAGAAATTATTTCAACCGTAACAGTGCACCTATCAGGGAACTAGCACATTTACACAGGTATTTTTGTCTTTTTTTTTCCAGCAAAGTGCCAAATCCTGCGGGCATTGCTTGGCATCACAGGCATTCTGCAATGAGAAACTAAAGAAAGACAAGCCAATGCAAAACGAGAGCTGTAATATTCACAACAGGGAAGAACTAAAGAATATGTTCAGCTTTCCTCAATATTAGTTCAGCTACAGCAGGTGTGTTTAAGTCCCGTGGTCCTGATTCCTTCTTTATCTCTTTCTCACTCAGACAGCTTTATTGTTTTTGTGAACTGGAACCTTGAACTCCATCTGCTCTAATCAACAGTAGAGACAGATACTAATAAAAGTGAGAGGGTGAAATGCCTGCCATGGAGGAGTGCTGCATTTTGTGTCAGCTTGATCAAAAGCAAACTCCTCCTCTAAAACATTCGATAGTTACTAAAATATATTTTAATTTCTCATTAAAGGACTTTAAAGGGCTTTTGTGAAGCAAAAACTGACAGAGGAGTGTCAGTTTTTAGAAGCACTTAGAAACCCACGCACTGCATAAATGCTTTCAACACATATACATACATATATGTATATATATTAATAGAGCTTTGAATACTAGCATCTTTCCCACTCTAGGATCCTCACTATAACAATTTGCAGATTTTGCCCACAAGACATTCAGGCGTTATGAGAGAGTGCTGCGAAAAGATTTGGGCAGGTGCACAAGTTGACACTTCTGTTTCACTGTGCTTCAGTGGCTTGAGTTCTCGCATCCTCTCTGAGGCAGAGCACCAAGGTAGGTCCCACGCCCAGTGGAGCACTATGTTGGGAGGGATGTAGGCTGCAAGCCAGGAATCATGGATGGCTTTTCCACAAAGTGCAGTTGCTGCCGCCACGAGCAGTACACAGCAGAGCTGATGGCAGCAGAGTTTGCAGAAAGAGTGTTGTGTTCAGGTAACTAAAAGTTGTATCAAGATGTGTCCAAATGGGTCTGGCTTTAAGTTACTTTGGCATCCTTAGCTGGTATTCTCGGTGTGATTTGCTGTACAGCTGCAATGGTAGAGTTCTGTTGGGGTAGATCTTATGGAACTGATCTAAGTACTTGTTCCAAAGCATCTTCTGTGGATATTTCAGGAAACAGAGCAGAAAGCCTAGCCCAAAGTATTCTGAGCAGGCCACTGTATCAGCTCCTCCTACACGAGCATTAGCAAGGACATACGGCTAAATAATCATGCATGTTTCAGTTTTGAAAGAAATATAAAATTTTTTTTGAAGGAAAAATATAAATAAGTAGGAAAGAGACCACAAACAATCCTTTCAGACAGAAGAGGATGATTTTTTTTAAGTTTGTTTTGATTGAGCACTCTATTAACCAAAAATGGAAATTCAGATAAGTTAAACTGCAAATTCAGCTGGTATTTCTCATGTTGTGTCATCTAGAAAAAAAGAACTAAAAGTAGAAAAAGGTAGGCAAAGACAAAGTGTTTTGAATTATGTTAAAAAGAAAAAAAAAGGAAGTTGTTTACTTTTTGCTTACAGAAGCAGTCACTGGAAAAGAAAGAGCTTCTTTGGCTAACGTCTCAGCTGGGATTCTTGTAAGTGGCATTACCCCTCTGCAACCTTGCTGTTGTTTCAGAACTTTTTAATTAACAAAAAAATGCATCTTTCATAAAGGAAGACACCATCTCTATGCTGGTAATATATTTTGCCATGGACTGTATAACATTCCCTTATGGTTAATAATAAAAATTGGTACAGATTATATGGTCAAAAATGCATTTCCTTTTACTGTACAAGGTAATGGTTTCGCCTGGCCGTGGAAGCCTCTTACAGGGAGCACTCTGTGGTGGGGCTCATAGTCTTTGGCACTGTTTGGAACAAATTTAAATTGTACCATAACATAAAAAGCTGGTTTGGCCGGGACTTTCATATCAGGTATGCTGGTGCTCATAAAGGGGCAAACAGCAATGCTGAAGTGGGAGCAGTGTTTTGGAAAACTGTTTTCTTCACAAGTCAGTAAAAATTTCAATTTCAGAACTATTTAAGTTTTAAATGTGTTCCTGAATTCATATCAAATTGTACATTAAAATATGAGCAGAAGAGCTATAAAAGTCAGAGCATTTATTTCATCATTGTCAAATGAGGCTGTTTGATTTTTTTTTCTTCCTAAGATATCTACATTAATTTTGAAAATTCCACCTTAAAATTGAAAAAAATATTCAATTTGAGGTTGAACAAACTGTTTCTTCAATCTGGACATGCATTATAGAGACAGGGAGGAGGCTGCCTCTTACAAGACATAAAAATAAATTATTCATGCAGCCTAAATACGATGTATCTATTATTTAGTATCACCGTGTTGTTTCAGTTTCAGATTACTCACACAGCAAAAATGCAGGAAAAAAACAAATTCTGTGAAGGATAGTACAGGTTCATCACATTCGATCTCATAATAAATGTAATTGTCTAATAAATTGGTGTGCCACAGATCTGTAAAGGAGGGTATGAGTAATTAGAAGTGCTGTATGATAAAACAGGAGAGTTCTTCCCTGCAGTCCTGAAGAAGCAGCACTTTAGACTTGGTGAAGCTGTGAGCTGCTCTCAGTGATATTCCTGCTGTCAGTCCAAGACAGTTCTGTTGACAGGTGCCATTGATTTTTCTAAAATGCCAGCAGGCTGACTCCTGACTGCCTTGTCTTTGTTCTCCTGCAAAATGCAACCCACAGAACAGGTCAGGAGAAGGCATCCCAAAACTGAGGAATGCGATGTGCACTGAGGGACGTTGGCTCTGGGGAAAATTCATCAGAACTTGCAGAAGAGGCAGTGCTTGTGGGGAGAAACTCAAAAAGATAATAAACTGTTTCTATTCTGATTTCTACAGAGAGTCAGAAGAAAGAGAAATTTTAAGTAACGGTCTGCTGAGATTTACTCTCCTCTGACTTACAAATTGGAGAGAACAACCTGTATCCTTCTCAGAACCCGGTTCCCACTGGAAATACATACTAATAGAAGAGTAATGGGTTGTCGTGTTCCCTGCCAATCTCTGTCTTTAATCCATAGATTTTTTATTATCTCACTCACTTCTCTTTCCACCATTGCATTCAATCCTCTGCACGTACTTTGATGCCAGGAAGCCAGGCATACATGGAGCAGAAATGCCTTGCCTACATATTTTATGAGCGTCCTTAACCACACGCATGGAAAATGTTTATTTTATAAGTGCAGAATTGTCCCCTGGGGATGTTTTGCTGCGCAAATGAGCCTAATGAGCATTAAAAGAGCAGTTTTGTTCAGGAAAGTGGTAGGTTTATTCTTCCTTAATTTTTTAATTACAACCCCTGACCTGAAGGACTAGCACGAAACTGTAAACAGATCAGGATTACAAGCAACATGCCTTTTTAATCAGTGCCACTGAGGGGAGTACAGCAATGTGTATCCCCCATGCTGCTCAGGGGTGATGCAGGGTGAACTCTTGCTTTGCTGAGTGTCAGCACTGACCTTGCTGCTGCTCCCCTGGGAGCCGCTGTCTCCTCTGCTCTTTGCCAGGGACCTGCCTGGGCTCACAGGCATCTCCCTGACACAAATCCTATGTAATATGGACACCACAATGGGGTATGTGTGAATGAATGGACTTTGCCTCCCCGAGGAAGGGAGCATGGTGCAGACACATATCACACAGCTCATGGTTTTCTCATCAGATGAGATCTGTGGTCAGTTGTCAGCACAGATTTGCAGAGATAGGAGAAGATGAAACAGCAAAATACGTTCTTATGGTTCTACTTAACAAGGAAAACTCATCTCACCAGACTGGTGGGCTGTGCCCATTGCCAAGGGTAGTGACTGGTCCCTCCTTATCTGTTTTTCTTCCTGTTATTCCTTCTGACTGATCACAGGAATAGTACCTTATACCACCATAGTAGATTATATAATTATTCCATCCTACTCTTTTAGGTTACTTGATTAGCATGCCTATAGTGTACTATAGTTTTTTCTGGGTGATACAAAAAACTTATCAGCACACACAAAAAAAGGATTTTTCTCCTCAGACCTGTTAGTAATTTCTGAGCAGTGAGATGGGTTGTACCCACAGGTACCATTAGGGTGGCTCCCCCTGCAACATCCCCAAATCTCCTGGCAAATGTCAGTGTTGGCAGGTTGATTCCTTTGTCCAGGAACCACTGGCCTTTTCAATTGAGATCTCAGAGCATATGTCAGGCTGCTTTTCACCTCTAACCTTTTGAAAGAAAACACCCCAACAGCTTTATATTGCTGCTCCTGCTCATGCTGAGAGCATGTCAGCAATGGCAATGTAGTCATATATGGTATATCTATTATCTGGGTATACGTACCTATATCTGTTTTCTGTGTATCTATTTTCATCAGTCAGAAAAAAATGAAGAAAAAAGATTTTTTTTGAAGTTGTACTTGGCTTTCATGTTAAACTTGTTTTACTAGAAATATAGCAAGTGAACCTGAAGCATTCAAAAATGGGAGCCCAAAAAATCTCTGGTTACGTATGGATGTAAATATCTGTGTGTGTCTCTATTTTGTACATAGACACATACGCAGGGCTAGAATCATCTAGCTGGAGCTGTTGTCCTTGTGTATTTTTTATGCTAGGGATGTGGAAATGCTGAGACAAAAGTGAAGAAGTGAGTGTGTTCAGATGGGGGCCAGAGGCTTGGCTTCCAAAACAATTGAAGCTCTTCTGTCAGTTAAAGCACTGCAGCAGTCAGAGCCCAGGCCAGAACACAAGTATACGTGTCCTGCAAAAACAGTCATTATCCAGAGAACATCAGATTTCTGCAGTATAAATCCATAAAAAAGAGTTTTGAAAATGCAAAGGTAGACCCAAATATAATTGTGATTTTTGCTGGTGTCTTGAGAGTCCGTTATACTGTGTATTTCTGAAAACAGCCCATTTTATCCTAGTAGGAGAGTGTGTTACCTGGTGCTGACTTCGCTCAGTGCTGTTTGCAGAATAGATGCCTTTTTGTTTGGCACTCACTGAGTATACAGAACACAGAGAATGGTTTGAATTGTGCCAGCTGTTAGCAACACCACAGCAATGTATCTGTTGCTAACCCTAGCAGAAAAATCCCTAACCCCAGTGGTTCAAGGTGTTCCTGTTTTCTCTTCTACTTCTATCCCATTCCCTTTCATAATCAAAATGTCACTATGTTAGATGACATAGATGAGCTGGAAAAAAAAGTCTGATTTTTGCAGAAAAAGCCTTAGTTTTCAAACTAAATTATGTTTACAGAAGACTCTGGAAGGGTGGTTGCTGGCTCACTGAATCTATGTACACATCCACTTCCCAAAAGGGAAGTGCATGATGTGTCCATATAATTTTTTGGTAGTAATTGTCTTCTTGATTAGGAAAGCACATGGTTTTCCCTGAGAAAAAAAGAAAACTAGTTTCCACAACATGAAAGACCCCTTTCTTTGGTCAGAAGCCATTGCTTGTAACAGCTCAATCACCTTTTAGTGTACAGTTCTCTGGCATGTGGGTGCTGCTGATCTCCAATATGCAGGAAGATGGTAACTCTTAATATCAGAGACATTATAGTTTAAATAATATAGGCTATTACATATTAAGAAGAAAAAGCAGATAATTTTTAAAGAACATTTGTTCCCTCAGCTGTAATTTTCGTAACTTTTTCTTTCTTACAGGTGAAAATCCTCATAAAAGGGTATTAACAGTTCCACATCATAACTGCCTGTTATCTTGCTTATACTTAAGTGATAGTAGGACCTTTCGGTATTTCTAAGACCTTCCCTGCTGTGAAGCAGGTAATTTTGACATTTTGTCAAAGACATGTCAACTCGTTTGATGACTTTTTATTTGGTGTAGCAGTGGCATTACTTCCCTACGTAGTACCAAAGTGTGAATCTCAGGGTGAGACACATTTAACACAGCAGGAAGTCTTGATGGGATATTGGTTGGAAAAATTGTTTATATTGTCTAGAGAAGAAAGGGGTTTGGGGAAAAAAGTGAGAAACATTAGGCAGCCAGGACTGCTTGATAACTTCTGACACTCTTGGTTCTGTTGTTCCTGAGAACTTGAGGAACAGAGTTAGTTAAGTATCTTAAATACATTTTAATGTGTATTGGTGTTGCATGGCCTGGGTTTTGGCCACCAAAGTGGCTTCTGTGAGGAGCTGCTAGAAGCTTCCACAACATTCAGCAGAGCCAATCCCTGGTGGCTCCAGAGACAGACATGCTGCTGGCCAAGGCTGGGCCAATTAGAGATGGTGGTAATGCCTCTGTGATAACAGAGTTAAGAAGAAATCAAAACAAAGGCTGTGGCACAGTTTTAATTCCAGGCAGAGAAGAAGAGGAGGTGAGAACATATGAGAAGAAGAGCATGCAAACACCAAGGTCAGTGGAGAAGGAGGGGGAGGAGGTCCTCCAGGCACCAGAGTAGAGATTCCTCTGCAGCCTGTGGTGAGGACCATGGTGAAGCAGCTGTGCCCCTGCAGCCCATGGAGGATGTAGAGATCCTGTGGTGTGCCCCTGCAGCCCGTGGAGGAGCAGCCTACGGCAGGTGGATACCTGAGAGGAGGCTGTGACTCTGTGGGAGAGCCATGGAGAGAGGGCCCTGCTCCCAGGCTGGAGCAGCCTGTCCTTGGAGGACTGCACCCTGTGGAAGAGTGACACACGCTGCAGCAGTTGGAGGGGGACTGTTCCCCATGGGATGGACTCACACTGCAGCACTTCACAGGGAACTGTTGCTCATGAGATGGAGCCACGTGGGAGAAGCTTGGGGAGAACTGTCTCCCACGGGAGGGACCCCACAGTGCAGCAGGGGAACAATTCCCCTCCCTGAGCAGCAGGAGAAGCCACAGGTGAGATGAACTGACTGTAACCCCCATTCCCTGTCTCCTTGCACTACTGGGGTAGGAGGTAGAGCTGGGAAGGAGGGAGGGGTGGGGGGAAGGTGGTTTTAAGGGCTTCTTCTCATTTTCATTATCCTGGTCTGATTTTGTTAGTAATAAATTCATTTCATATCTCTAAGCTGAGCCTGTTTTGCCCTCGATGGTATTTAATGAGTGATCTTTCTCCAAGTCCTTATCTCAACTCCTGAACCATTTGTTAAATTTTCTCTCCTCTGTCTGGCTAAGCAGGGGAGTGAGTGAGTGGCATTTGTGGGGTTCTGCCATCCAGCCAGGGTCAAACCACAACATTATGTCATCTGTAAATTTCTTCTTACAGTGCTGAAATCACAGTCATATTACAATTCTTGCTTCTTCACCATTTCATTTTTACCTTATCTGCATCATCTTGTGACTTAACCATGTGGCAAATGCAGACTCAGTCTGTAAACCTGTTAATGGCAGTGTGTTTTTAGAAGACTCATTACAAAAATACCTTTCAAATTATAAAAGATCGAAACAGACTTGGCTTCTCCCAGTTAGTGAGATCAGTAGATCTCTACGTGGCTATTTAAAGTGGTTTTGTTTTCCAGAGGTTAGCATGGCCAGCTTCTTTGGTGGCTGAAAGCTGCGGGCCTCTTTCAGTAAAAAGTAGCTGTGGTTTAGAGGAGGGGTTTGCAAGCAGCTCAATGTCTGCCATGAGCTGTGTCTTTCATGAACAGAAAAGGAGCACCATAAATAACACTTCTTCACAATTACCAGAGGGGTTTACATAACAGACGTACCAGTTGCGCTTCCAAGGTTGCCTGAGGCTTGTACAAATTCAGTGTTCACTCAGTATTCAGTATTCAGTTATGTTTCACTGAAAAATATTCGCATCAGCAGTGAGAAAAATAATAACAAACCCTGAAACTTCAGCTGCTAGGTGTGTGCTTCTTCAGTGTTCTCACTGAAACATGTTAAGGGACATTCAGAATAATATTTGCAGTTGCACATCGCAAAGGATAGATAGTCAATTCAGGGCTGATGCAGCCATGAAACTGTCTGCTATCCTGCAGACATCCCTTCAGAAAGGAGCTCCAGAGCAAGATTTAAAAGCCAAGAGTTGTGAACAGTGAGTCTTCTTTTGACTTTGGTCTGAACTTGCTGATCACCAGATAGTGTGCCAGAAAAGGGACAAGTGGCCAAGGAGAAAGTTGGAGGAAAAACAATGAAGAACATAATGAAGGCACACCTTCTCTCTCTCTCTCTCTCTTTCTTAATATGGGCTGGGACCTACATTAGAAAATTAGGAAAAATCACAGAATCGCAGAATCACAGAATATGCTGTGTTGGAAAGGACCCACAAGGATCATCAAGTCCAACTCTTGGTCTAATAAACCTTACTGGGACTCTACCTCGCCTTCGTCACATCATCTACGGGATGAACTTATAAGGTTTTGATAAAGCATCAGTAAAGAAGACACAGAAAAGTGAAGTTATGCAGAAGTAGCCTTTTATAAGAAAGAACCACATTTCTTAAGGTCTTCTGTGGCCAGCTCTCATTTGCTGTACCACCCTAGCTCCTGTTGCAAACACGCTTTATTTCTGAGTCTACTCCTTTGCATCCTGGTGTTATTAAAGGTTCAAACCAGGTCCAGGGCTCTGTTGCACAAGGGTGTGTGCAGAAACAGAAAGGAAGATAAGCACAAAGGTGTTGATACACAAAAGTACCTTCTCCCACTTCTTGCTCTTCTGTTAAGCTGAATTTATTCTCTCTGTTTTATTGAAGCTTACCAGTATTGTAGGCTGTCACTATGGGGCACTATTAAAATTTTGAAAGTTTTCAGAACTGTGTCAAAATATCCTGTTTAGCAGGTAATACCTAGGAGTTAATTATCCATGGTCTCCCAGGCAGTGATAGCAGGAAAAGATGTGCTAGATACACATCACCTGCCTATCAAAAGAGAGTATCCAAATACCAGACTTTTATGTTTCGTTCCATATAGGTTTGAAAGACCCAGCAAACACTGCTCTGTGGTAAAAAAGGAAATCACTGAGGGCATTTTCATAGCCAACTGTTCCCCTCATAAGTTCATTGAAAGTAGTTTCTGCTACCAGGATGCTGTTAGGAGAAAATGCTCTTTTTAGTATTGATTCAAAACATTTTGTGCCTTCTGGCACTAGACTGGCAATAAAAAGTAATTTCTTACACCAGTTAATAAAGTGCACAAGGTAAAGCATCTCAAAGTAGATGATGAACAGAAATTAAAGAGGATGTGACAATTTCCTCTAAATAAACTTTATTCTGTTCTCATATTTAAAAAACGTGAATAAAGCTTTCTATTGTGATGTGTTAGAGGAGGCAGAAGCTTTATAAGAAATAAAGTAGCACTGAGGACAGAGATTATGCTTGTTCCACTTCAGAGTTCACTAATTACTTTTCCCTTCTGAGCCCACCAGCCTGAAATACATTCTTGCTTGGATCCTCATTTGATATTTACTAAAAAGAAACTTTTATAAGAAATGAAACTCAAGAATTCAGTGTACTAAGAAATATTTTTGTTTGATTTCCTTATGGCTGGGATGTTTTATATTTCCCTTAAAATGTGTACTGAAAGTCTGCCCTTTGATGTATTTGATTGGAAACAATGCAGAGTTTGAATTGTTTTTGTTGTCCTAAAAAAAAAAAAAAATGTTAGCAGAAGAGAGATATGTTCATTACAGCTTAGCAGTGACAGACAAAAGTTAGGGTATCTTTCTCTCCTCCAACAACCGTCCACATGCTGAGGAAGAGCAGGGTATCTCCAGAAAGGCAGCTGTGGTGAGCTGTTCCTTCTCCAAGGTAGTCATGTCAGGGAGCTGCCTGCAGCTCTGCTCTGCCTGGGCTCCAGTTACTGCACACTCACACGCCTAACTCTTTCCTCACTACCCTTTTGGAACAATTGACACTTGAAAATAAATCCACAGATGAGAATAAATAGATTCTGTCCCCTACAAGGCAGGTAGACAGATGAGGCTATGGAGGATCAGCAGCAGGGAGGCAGCTGGGAGAGAGGAACCTGGCATGGGCTACAGCAGCTCTGGAGTGAGCTTCCCCTGGCATTAGCTGCAGCGATCTAATCAGAAGTGCTGTAGAGAGGCCTTTTTTCCATAAAGTGCTTCTGAGCATATCCATGAAAGTATATACCCCCTCCTTTCCCATCCTCCTGTTACAGAGCACAAGCCCAAGCTCGGAGGCAGTCCAAGCTTCACAAGGTTTCAGCTCCCTTCAGTATCGCTCTGTTTCTGTTCTGATGATCTCCACAGCAAGAAAAACATCTGACTGATTCAATCTTGTGCTCTATTTAGCCAGTGAACACCAGGGTACAATGAGTGAGAGTGATTCTTTTGAGCTTTCAAGTCTAAAATAGAATACAGAGAATATTCTTCAAAGGTAAACAATCCCCTGGTGATGGACCTCCTTTTCACTGTGCTGCTCCTGGTGAAAAAAATTTTGCAGGAAAATGATAGAAACATGAGGCCTCAGGGTTTTAACTTGGGTTCTAGCTTTGGGTGGCGGGCAAGGAAGGACAACCAGAAAGCACCAAGGCAGGAAAAAAGAAGGAGAAGAATTAGCTTCCAAGGACTCAATGCACCCATAGTTCTTTTCCCTCTATTTCAACACTGAGATGTAAATCCATGTATGCAGCTGCTCATAGCAGCTTCTCAGCACATTAGAAGTTACGATTGCTGAAGAGTTTTGTTATCTCTGAATTCCCCATACATTTGGTCTCATTGTGTAAGAGTTGTGATTACATGAAACAAGAGTGAAAAAGCATTTTGTTTTATTTCCACCTTGCCCTTCTGATGCCTTGAGCTGGATCTCTCTGAGTCCCAGAGGATTTTCGGAAGCCTCGTTGTCCCTTCTGGAGGTGCCAAAGAACTAATGCCTTGAAAATTCTCTCACCCTAATACTTATGCCTACCAGATTACCAAATATTTTTCATGCTGTCTTTTCTCTATACCACCATCAAACACATTATTTTTACAATTCTAGACCTTCTGTAAAACTTTTCATTTATCTAAATCACAATTTTTTTTCTGGTGTGTTAAGACAGTCCGTTCTTCTAAAAACAAAGAGAGCCTGTAACAAAAACACACTCCTGCCAGAGGATGGGAAGATAGTGCATTAGATCAATCTGAATCACTAAGAACTGATGCCTTGAGTGGC
>VXAZ01005773.1:0-11502 GCA_013399875.1 Gymnorhina tibicen
CTGCCATGCCACCGCAAGAAACCTGGCACAGCAACACTATACAGTAACAATAAAGTCAAACTCACCACAGGAGATCTGTGTTTGGCTACCTGGTAAAACAGAGAGCTGATTGTAATGGTATTTTCAAAGGATCTTTGAAAATTGCACTTGAACAACATCTCCTCCAGTCTTTTTCCCATTCCTCAATGCATGAACCAAAAGAAAAAAAAGAAAGGAGAGAGGGAAAAATCCCAAACCAAAACAGAATACAGGAATTGAAAGTAGAATACATGCTTATTCCACAAGTGTAAAAATTTGTTGTACAGAATCCAGGGCTATTAGCCTTTTGTTCCTGTAGCATCATGCCAACACATATGTGAACAATTTTGTTTTTCTAATATGCCCTGCTTTACACATGACAATGATAACTCTAGCAGCTGATTTTTAAAAAAACCAGGAATTCCCATGAGTATGATTCACCTTGCAGCTCTGAATATGCAAACAACTCATTCCTTGTGTAGAAGTGCTTCCTTCCACTATAGATTTTTTTTTTATTGTTAATAATCTGTCAGAACTTTCATTCTAAATGCTGATTAACAGTGGTGGGCAGCAGAAAATCCTCAAAATATTTTTGATGTTGATTGAAAGACAAGAGAAGAATTCATGGAAGTTTAAATGGATACAAATGCATTAAGGCAGGCAGTGTACGTGGGTAAATGCTTGGGGAAAAACCTGTTTACTGGATGTCAGTGTAGCATTGCTATTTTGGAATGCATAAAGGTGAAATATTCTTGAGCTGCACATGTTTTCAGTCTGTAGTTTATGCCACAGGCTACAATGACACAGCCAGGGTGGCTATTTATTGGATTTTTTTGTCACTGAGAAAGATACAAAAAATTCAAAGCTTGATTTTCTCCTTCCTTTCCTTAAGGTAAGTCAGCAGTACCACCACTGATGTCAATGTGACAGTTAAAATTGGGGTGAGAGAGAGGTGAATGAGCACCATAATTTATTGTTTCATTACAGGCTATTATTTTTCTTTTTAGGGCTGTGACGGTTTAGTCCTATGGTTCTCCAGCACGGCAACCAAAATCAGTGATACTGGGCCTGTCTAAAGGTTACTCACGATGGAAAATGAAAAATACTTTTTCAGTATACAAAAGCCTGCAAGCCTGTTTGCTTCCTTTTTCTTCCCATAACTTTTTCCAAAATACAGGTTTTGTTCCGTGCTGTTGTCAAAACTGGATTGTGCCATCACAAGGACTGGAGGAGCAAAGGCAATGGAAGTGGGAATTTTTACATTCAGATTTCCATCTTGATTTTATGCCTGCTCAATTAAAAATCTATAAAACTGCTGAATTAAAATTCATGCATTGCTGCCCCCCTTGCTGATCAATTACGGAAGAATTAATTTCAAAGTTCAGTCTCCAATCATAGCTATTAAAGACAGGCTTCCACTAATTATTTATTTCCCCTAGGGGAAAAATAAGGAAAAACAAAAGCAGTAACAGCATGACCTATGAGGTGAGGCACTGCTTTATTTCTGATTCCCCCTGAAAGAAGAGGTGAGATTGATTCACCTGGTATTATGGTTTCATTTTAAAGGTGAAACAGAAACTGCTATATATTTACAAGGACTGGTGATGGGTACTTCGGAGGTGCTCAGAAGTGTATCAAGGTGGGTTGCTCAGCCAAGCCAAAGTGTGTGTAGGAAAAACATGTTTGTCATGGTTATCTCTAAGCACCCAGATTGGAGGATTTGGTTTCTGACTTTTATTGCATCTTTGCTTGGGGACATTAAACCACTGCCCACCATATACTTCATCCTGTCTCAATATAGACAATTACGTTGTGCTCATTGGCCCCCAGGTTTATTCCCAGAAAATGCCTCAGGCACAGGCTCCTTTCCCTTCTATTGTGCCAACAATGGCACCACCTGCTGCTCTGGAATGACTGTCAAAATTTTGAAAAAATTTTAAGTCCTTCCTACATGTAAAATCCCTGCACTGCCTCTGGGAATTCCACCTAAGCAGCAGTAGTAACAGTCACAGGTTATAATCAGTTTCATCAGGATATTAGCATACTATTTGTCTTTTCATTGTGAAAAAAAGATAGCGAGGGAGGGCTTAGCACGGAGCGAGGTACTGCATCCTATAATTACCCCATAATAATATATTTACTATTACAGGTGTTCCTCACAACATTTTTTTAATAAGATGCCTGGTTCTAGTAAGTACATTCGTCTAAAATTATCAGCTCTACAATCCCTATAAGGTGTTAAAGATCACTTATTGTTTATGATAGATGTAAACATTAAATGACTGAAGATTAAACGCACAGTGAACTTATTAATACCGGAAAGATTTAATTAATTCAACTTGACAGGAGATGAAAATTTAAAATTAGTTTTAATAATTCTGCATAAAGTTAACACTTTAAAACCTAATCATGAGAGCCTTTTTTTTCCCTACTTTTGCATCTTAAGTTTTAGTCCACTTTCTTGCTTCTTCTTCAAAATATTAGGCACTGATTTAAAGGAAAAATTAAAACAAGCATTGAAACCAGGTCAAATAATAAAACATAAGTCTGGCAGGCCCCCTGCTAGGACTAGATAATCCTAAAAATATTCCTCTGATGTCATATAAGAAATGGCAGAAATATTTAAAGAAATAATATTACCTAAAATGAGGAAACTAGTGACTAATCCAAACATTTTTGCTTTTTCTTCATCCCTTTTTTGTTTTTTTTTTTTTTTATTTTTTGTTTGCACTAGATTCATGGGAATAGTTGACACCAGCAGTGAAAATGCTTTATTTGCTCAGCATCTTGTCATCAGAGATCACAACACAGTGGAAAACACACCAACTGGACATCATATGCCTCACATTATTCCGGGTTACTTGCAGTCAATCTAATGCATAATTTTTGTAATGTGGTATTGTTAAAATTCATCTGTTCAGGTTTAAAGGTTCTACCTGTAGTCCAGACCCATGGACAGCTCAATATTCCTCATCATCATTTGTGAAGCACATGCATTGCTGTATTTGATACAGTTTAATGGATAGATTGCTGATTACACTTTTCATTTAATATGACTTTTACCATAAATTTTATTGTGTATCAACCTTCTGTTTCATTAATTTTCCTTTTCCACGTGGCCATCTTTGGTATGCACATATATATTATATTTGCCTGGGACACTGACTCCTCCAAGGACCAGCACGTGTATGAGTTTCTAGATCAGAACCCTTTGTAACAAGCAAGCTTTAGATGGGATTATTTTATCCCCCATGTTGGGTCATTTCAAGACACTCATAAAAGCTGAGTACTAAGCTAAGAATAAGGAGAAGGATGCTAATTATCTCCAGTAATTTAAATACATGAACTAGCTTTGACTCTCTATGCCAAGCACTGAGTCCTCAGTTAACTCTTGCCTTTTCTTATTTCCTTAGTTTATGAAAAGATAGCCCTCCCTCCAATCCTCCTCCCTTAAATGACATTTTAGGTAGCACAAAAATCACACTAGCATCATAAGTAACATACTTAGTGTGCAATTATTCCTTTCCCAGATTGCATCCCAGCTTAAACAGAGGTGAGGGTAGAGATTTCCAGTATGTGAAAGGAAGGGCGCACATTGCATACCAACAAAACCATTTCTTATTTACATGTTGCTCCTGTTTATGCAAGTTCAAGACATACACAGCTGATGCCACCTTCCCCATGAATCCCAGGCACTGGTCAAGACTACAGTGGGTACAGTCAAGCTCGTATTTCTCATGAAAAGTGAGAAGTGCTAATAGCTGGCAGAGGAGGGAGAGAAATTAGTGCAATTCTCTTTGGAAAGACAGCCAACATTTTCAAAAAACAAATACTGCACATTAGTACAGGTTCGTTAGTGGCTTTCATGTTTATAAGAATATTTGCCGGCAGTGGAAATGTTGCAGAGCCAATCAAACCACAGTGCCATACAGTCATCCACGCTAGGAGCCCAGTGTTTAAAATAACCCTAATGTATTATTCATTAAGAGTCGGTGTTTATGCAAATTAGACAAGCATGTTCCAAACCTGGCCATCTGGGGTTAATAACAACAATAAAAACGACAACAATAATAATGATAAAAAACCACATAAACATAGCTTCTCCCTGATCAAACTAGTAAGCTTTGAGTCATCCCCAGAATCTATATAATTCATAAAAATTCTCCTTCATTAAATGCATAAAAGAACTGCAAACCTTACCTGGCTATCTTTGTAGGGCTCTCAGAATTTCTGGATGAAATAACTGACTGTGTGCACAACCAATAAAACTGAACTGAAAAGCTGAGTAAGGGCACTTAAATGCAAAGCCACTTACTGAATATTCATATGTCGCTGTGTGGCCTGGCTGGTGGAGGAAACTGTTGCTTTTCATATGATGTCTGTGTTTATGAAAATTAAAGCAAAAGAAAGCCCTAGATGATTGGTTGCCATAGTCCACAAACACTATGCACAGGAGAAAAACAGAGAACAGTGACAAATCTTGAAAATTATAGCTGGAAAGAGAATGAAGAGTACAATAAAATAATAAAAGTAGTAACAATGAGTTACAGATTTCAAAAGTTTTGTATAAGCATGTAATTTTTAGGCCTATGTTTATGCAATGTATAAATCTGAAATTACCACCATCCTACAAGATAGAACCAATGATGTTTGTCAACAGTATTTATTCTGTAACTGTGTAAATAGGGTCCTTAAGCATATCAAGTAGGTGAAAAATAATTATAACAAATATTACTGTGTAATACTTCTACTGTGTAGAACAAAACCTATGCCCTTCTGTTACATTTTATTTAGTCTTTCGGGTGAGGTTTTGTTCTCAAGATAAATGATAGTGAAAAGAAGAGTGTGCTAATTGGAGTCAAATTTAGCTCCTTCATATCTTCATTTTGTTGTGTAGCTGCTTCCTTCCAGATGCAGGCTTATATGTGATAGAGCTGATATTCTTGTTGCACTGGACTTTTTCTCAGCCTAAAATAGTTTTTAAAGGACCATGCTTTTCTATAATTAAAAATCAAAATACATATGAAATTTATATAAAATTCTATTTCTCAAATCAGGTTCAAATATATCAGTCCAAGTTCTTAATATGGTTATCACCAAACCTGATAATGCTTTTTTACAATGAGATATATTTCAGAATCAGAATCATACAGCATATCAGCAGGATGCCATTTTGCTGGTCCTAAAATCATGAGCCAGACACAGTTAGGGTGATAAAAAGGGTTACCTTTATAAGTATCCGTAGATGACAATTCGCCAGGTGGAAAATGTCGAAGATGCACATGTAGCATAATGTTTATACAATTTTTATATGTTTAGCAAATTACCATAGATGACAAAAATCCCCAGTTAGAGACATAAGTGCTGAGGTAATTCCTCCCAGGTTCAACCCTCTTTGAATTCCCCCTCTTTTAGAGAGGAACTAAAATTTGTTTATGAAAATGTGTCTCGGAGAGCTAGTTTCAACCTTGGCTTGCCCGAGAATCTAACCTTGGACCCCCAGCTTGGAGCCACTGGGGAACTTATTTTGTCTTCCTGTCTAATAGAGTAGGTAAAACGCTAGCTACGAATACTGTGATAGGCTACAGAGCTACAAATATATGTGTAAAGAATATAGAAAATATATAAAAGAAAAAAAGGCAAAAATCAATTCAGCATCAAGCATTACCATATTCTTGATAAGACAGAATACGTATGAGTAGAAACACAACTTTTTTGTAGTATATTAAATTGTAGTCTTTTGCATTTATTTCCATCAACAAATTACACTTTCAAGAGAGGTTCCCATTTGCAGATAACCATTTATTAACAGTGTCATTATAATTCAAGATTTAAGAACGATCAGATGAAATAATTTCATATACAACATTTGAATTATGTATCAGCAGGTACATCTGGCTTTTTTGTGTGATTTTCACCAATATATACAGTCTGCTGTTAGCAGATAACTCTTCATCTGAAATAAAACAACAACCACCACAACAAAACCCAACTGCTGCTCCATGGACCTGCATGAATCAGGATCACCGGTTTTTATAGGAAGCTCATGGTAAGATGAGTTGAGAAGAAATGAGCCTTCTCAGAAAGCAGAATGATGGTCCCACAGAAGGAAACTGAGGTCCACCTTTGGCATCATCACTGCTGAGGCTTCACTGCCAGATTTGTTTTGCTTGTGAAGACCAACTATTCCATTCCCCGTGTTTTCACTAGTCCTAGAGGGAACTGGGGATTTTGCCATACCAGCTTATGACTTCTGAGCCCTTGCTTGTGAGATTTACTGGGTGCAAGGTGCCAGTGAGTACGTTACCACAGAATCACAGAATGGGTCATGTTGGTCATCTGGTCCAATCTCCCTGCTCATGCAGGGTCATCCCAGAGCACATGGCACAGAATTGCATCCAGATAGCTCTTGAATATCTCCACTGAGGGAAACTCCACACTCTCTCTAGGCAATGTGTTCCAGTATGTGGTCATCTGCACAATAAAGAAGTTCTTCTTCATATTCAGGTGAAACTTCCTGTGCATCAGTTTCTGCCCATTGTTCTTCTGGTTGGCACCACCAAGAAGAACCTGGCTCCATCCTCCTGACACGTTCCCTTTGAATACTTATAGACATTGATGAGGTGTTGTTTGTACTTGAACAAGGGCAAAGAGGCTCTTGGCCATGGGATATCAAAGCCCCATGTGAGTGGCAGAAGGTACAAAGCAGAGGGTCTCACATGCATGGTCAGGCTGCTCAGAGCAGGCAAAGGAACCAGGGTGATCTGCTTGGATGAAAATTATAATAAATAACCAGCAAGAGATTAATCATCTAGGAAATATTAGTATGTGTATTTAAAAAACCCAAACTAATAGGGACAACAAGCATACACTGGTTTTCACTACATTGCCCATAGAACAAAATTAGTGCAACACAAGGACTTTTACATTTTCAAGGTAGCCATACAATACTGAGAGTTCTAATACAGGAATCAAGTGCTCCCAAGTTTTTCTATTTTTTCTTAAAGATGTAAATGTAAAAAAATTCTTGCCTTCAGAGAGGAAATAATAATTTTCCCAGACTGGACTAGTACCAGCTGCAATGTCGTAAATATTCAGCCACTGACTGAGCTGGATGTACACGTGAACAGTGATGCAATAATTTCACAAAACAGCATTTCATTCATATGATACATGGTCTGCAAACAAGCAGGCATACTTAGAAGGCAGAAAAACAAGCAAAATACAAAGAAATTGTGAGGGGCCTTAATCAACTTTACTTACTTCACGTCAACCAGAGTGAGCATTACTCCTGGGTGCCAGCAGAAATTTTCCCACTGGATTAAGTGGGATGGAATCAGTTGTGGGTGAAGAAGATTGAGTTACTGTTGGTTTTTCCAGCAGTCTTTAGTCTTACTCTCATGTACTTCCATGCATTTACTTCTATCAGCGGGTAAAATGTGATTCAGAATGTGCTAGGGAGCTGACTGGGGGAGGGGGTTCCTTCTTTTGTTTTGTTTTGTTTTGTTTTTAAGGGAATTTAAACACAAGCGAAAGCTGACAAAATTCTACCTTTTCAATACTAGCTTTAGCAGAGATGTATGTTTATGACCTAATTCTGTGAACTGGTATTTCTTCACTGTAGTCCTGTCAATCCTCCACCTTTCAAGCACACTAAACAAATAAAGTAAATTATTGTAAAGAATAAAGATACAGAGAAAATCTGATCTGCAAGGGACTTCTTTGTTCTGTGAACTGGCTAAATGACACTTAAGTCATTGCTAAGCCTGGGAAAAAAATAAAAGGTATTTATATTGTGAAGCTGATGAACATTTAGGCAATTTCAATGCCTAATTTCAATACCCAATGTGTATTGGGTTTGCATGGCCAAGGTTGGCGGCAGGAGAGGACACAGGAGTGCTACTGGAGAGGCTTGTGAGAGAATCTGTCAGAAGCTTCCTCCATATCCAGCAGAGCCAGTCCCTGAGAGCTCCAAAGAATGAGAATGAGAGTGAGAATGAGAATGAGAAAATGAGAATGGGGAGAAGAGGAAGGGGAAGGGGAAGGGGAAGGGGAAGGGGAAGGGGAAGAGGAAGGGGAAGNAGAAAAAGAAAAAGAAAAAGAAAAAGAAAAAGAAAAAGAAAAAGAAAAAGAAAAAGAAAAAGAAAAAGAAAAAGAAAAAGAAAAAGAAAAAGAAAAAGAAAAAGAAAAAAGTTTTTTCACAATGGTTAGAAAAGAGTGGGGTGAGAATATGCGAGATGAACAATCCTGCAGACACCAAGGTCACTGGAGAAGGAGGGGCAGAAGGTGCACAGGCCCCAGATCTCTCTGCAGGCCATGGTACAGACCATGGTGAAGCAGCTGTGCCCCTGGAGCCCATGGAGGTCCATGGGAACGCAGAGATCCACTTGCAGCATGTGTAGGAGCCCATGCTGGAGCAGGTGGATGCTTAGATGAGGCTGTGAGCCCGTGGGAGACCCATGGCCCTGCTCCCATGCTGCAACAGCATGTCCCTGAGGGACTCTACCCCATGGAAGAGAGACCCATGCTGCAGCAGTTTGGGGAGGACAGCTGCCCATGGGATGGACTCACTTTGCAGCAGTTCGCAGGGAGCTGTTGCTCGTGAGATGGACTCACATCAGAGAAGTTCACAGAGAACTGTCTCCTGTGGGAGGGACCCCATGTTGCTGCAGGAGAATGACTCCTCTTCCTCAGCAGCGGGAGAAACCACAGATGATGAACTGACCATAACCCCCATTCCCCATCTCCCTGTGCTGTTGGAGAAGGAGGTAGAGCTGGGAAGGAGGGAGGGGTGGGTGGAAGGTGTTTCGAAGGTTTTATTTTACTTCTCATTATTCTGCTTTGATTTTTTTAGTAACAAAGTCAATTCATATCTCTAATTGAGCCTGTTTTGCCTGTGATGGTATTTGGTGAGTGATCTCTCCCAGTCCTCATCTTAATTCATGAACCCTGTATTATATTTTCTCTCCTCTGTTCAGCTGCAGAGGGCAGTGACAGAGACACTTTGGTGGGTGCATGGAATCCAGCTAGCACCAACACTCTACAGCATGGAATAGCAAAGTGGCAAATGCATACTAATAACGTTTCTCATTTTTCTCTTCCCCGTTTGCTTATTTTTTTCCATAGCAAATGCCGTAAGTGAAGCAGCAAGGGAACTTCACTTTATAATCTCTGGATTAGTGACATTGCTGGAGGTTTAGCTACTTTTTCAGATGCTCACATATGGAAATTTCTATCCCAGCACTTTACCTATCATTTAGGTAAAGAGGGAACAGTTGTACTGGCTTGCCCTTTCCTGCAGAGACTATGTGTACCTGTTTAAACTCAGGCTTTCACGCAATTTTCAAAGCTGAATGACAAAAAGACATGCAGAAGAAAACACTCATCCAAATGGTGTGTATCTCCTGGATCTCCAAGGAAATAAAAACAGTAACTTGCACCACCATATGGATGCATGAGTCAAACCTTTTCTGACTTACCACACTCCAAACTGATCTTATATTTTGGAAAAGGTGGTACAGAACATGTCTCCATAACAACAGCTTTTCTGTCTTTTGTCAAAGCAGCATGTCTACATGGGATTCCCTTCACTGCATTGGCTCATCTGTGACAATTTTTGATTTTAGTAGCCTTTCCTGCAAACTTCTTTTCACATTTCTCTGCTTACATCTGTCTTTATCTTTCTCTTGCATCTCAGCTGCTGTTTCAACTATTTCAGGTATTTACTCTTATTTACTCCTATTCAACTATTTCAGCTATTTACTCCTATTCAGCAATTTCCCTGATCTTCCCACCAACACCAAAACTTGAAATCTTCCCTCTCCTGGCATCATCACTGCATCATTAGCTATGCATGAGACTGGAAAGTTTGGTCCCATGTGAACTATACAAAGATTAAGTATCACAAGAATTAGACCAGGGAATGAAGAGAAAACATAACTTTGTGTTACATATTATTGAAGCAGAGAAGGCTGACAGCTGGCCAGTCAAAAATTACACAAAAGTATTCCAAGTCTCTTTTTAAAGAAAGCCATTATACTGTCAACTGTTACAGAAACATCTAGAAGATTCATCCATAGCATAAAGGAAACAGCCAACATGTGAACTTTTCACGCTAGTGGACAGTATGGACTTCCAAGATTAACAAAAAAAGCATTACCACCAAACATGAGTAAAGATTAAAAGGTGTGGAGGGGTGTGTGGATTTGAGTGAGGATGGAATCACCTTTTAGAGTGTTTGTGACATTAGCTTTGATGAGACGTAAATTTATACGGTTAAACCTGCTACTATGAGAATAATGGGAAATTTGAGCTGCAGTCAAAGATTGGTTTTTTATGAAAACTGATACAAGATGGAAGAGAAATGGAAGGGAAAACATGTATCTTTATGACATAATGGGATTTTAAAATGAAGACAAGGCAGAAAGATCCTGTGCAATTTGAAGAAACCCAAAATTGTGTGTCCTGTATAAACGCCTGCTCTCTTCTCAAAACACTATGCTCTCACCTAGGTATGGGAAATCACATATTTTGTGTCCATATGATGGACACATATGTCTTTCTATGGGCAAGAGGTGCACTAAGAGTGTTTGAAGGCAGGACTAGAATCAAAATCCAGACTAGAAGGAGAAAAGACAGAAGGCTCTACTTTCAAAAGTCACCTCTGGGCTCCAAGATCTTGATATTCTACTGTTCCAGGGGGTCTTTTAACAGATGCTTTGAAAAACACCTGGCCTATGAGGAATTTCTTTTGTTAATTTTTATCACTACAGCTGCAGGTGGCCCTTCAAATGGACACACAATCTAACAAGTAAAAGAATCTCACTTTCAAGCAACATAAAAGACAAGGTTCCACAAGTAATGCTGTTCAGAGGGAAAAAAGGAGCGAGAAAAATAGGTTATCTGATTCTAGTACTGAAACACTGTTCTTTAACATGAAGGTACAGATTATGTGCTGTGAATAAAGTCCTGCAAAGTCTGGAAACTAGCCACCTGGGTTGGAGCTGAGGTCCCTGTGGAAGATGTATTTTTGCATAGAAACTGAGAAAGAAAAGTAATTGCCAGATTCCACATATGAAAGGTGTCGAGGCTGGCAGTGAGCATTAATAATCTGGCATGCATTTTATACCGCTTCTTTAATGAATGTGATATATATGATATTGAGCAGCAGGAATTAAAAAAAATAATAAATAATTCCAGTGTTTGCCTTTTTTTCCTTTCCTTGCTTGTATGCTGTACCTCCAGGCTGCTAAGTATTAATGAACTAGTTAGGGAGGGCCTAAAGAAGATTTCAAAGGATTTGTATTGTCCCTTTAGTTGAAGGAAAATTTAGAGCAAAAGACTTATTTTATTGGAATACTCATTCTCAGAGCACAAAATAATGTTTCTCTCTCCTATTTTACTTTATGATAGCATTAGTAATGGCTAAAGATTCTTCCAAGTATTTCAACCTGAACTCATAAACTGCTTACATGACTTTTAGCA
>VXAZ01005773.1:11794-42394 GCA_013399875.1 Gymnorhina tibicen
TATATATATATATATATATCTAAACATATAAACACATGGATAAACATATGGATAAACACATATAAACATATATAAACATATAAAAATATATACATATATACATACATGTGTGTATACATATATATACCAAAAATATCCAAATGGAAAGTTTGAGCACTGTCTTCTGTACACACTACCAAATGGATGTATCTCCTGAGAACAACAGTGGTTTTACAAGGCATGTGGGTTATTTTGCTTTTCTCCTGAAAAGACACAATGTTTCTCATCCAAGCTGTATAAAACATTTTCCTAACACAGTTAATAAGTTTTTGAGGGGTTGTTTTGTGACCTGAGGGAAAAAACACTGAAGAATGTTGAGTCTTCATTTTCTTTGGAAATAAAATGCAATAATGTCTCTCTTCTCTGTACCATATACATGAAAGGGTTGATGTTCAGATGAACAGTCAGCTACAACAACAAAACTGAGACATTTGATATCAAAAACTCTACAGAAGTGTTCTCAGATTTCAGGTGATCCTCTTGTCTGGGTTCTCAAATAAATTTTTTTCACAGCTAAAGCAAGGTGACAGAAAAAATATATCTTTATCTTATACGCAGCATTTAATAGAACAAAATCATATATCTGTTCAGAATAATTTTTCAAAAAGCAATGTTCCCTGAATGATGGAGCCATTCAGAAAAAGCAATCAGAAACTACTACACTTATTATATAGTTCTTTTTTTGTTTCTTTATTGGGTTGTGCCTAAAGAGAATTCTTACAATGAAGATATATTTCCCATTTTGCCACAGGAGGTAAATTTAGAAGAGTTGTATCTTTCTCTCTTCATAGTCAGATTAACAACAACAAGGAGAAAGTGAGTAATAAGTCACTTGAGAGCAGATGGACATCACAGCGAGCAAGATCCAGATACTGCATGCACCATGCAGACTACAGAGGAGTCCACTAAACATGCTGGTGGCAAAGGTCACAGTGGAGGCCCAGCTGACCTAAGGAGACAGATCCTAGTCCTTCAAGGAAGCTTTCGGGGCCAGAAAGAAACATACCCAATTATTGCTTAAATAATGGCGTGATTAATGCATTGCTGGTTTAGTACAGATACACCACTATGTATAAGAGCCATGAAATGACATTGGCAAGCATACTTCTAAGAAAATCTTAAAAAAAAAAAAAAGGATTGTGTAACATCTACCAACTAATGTGCTTTTAATAACAGTTACAATGGACACAAATGATAAAACCAATTTTTGTGTCTGAAACAGATGAGAAAACAGTAACACATGGAGAAACCAAAGATGGTCTTCATAGGCAGAGATGTGCAGTAAGAGCAGGTTGGATGTTGTTTAAATAATTTATCCTTGACCAGTGTTTGAAACTCTAGGAACCACAGACCTAACTGACAGATGTGAAGGTCTCAGACTCTGGTTCTCAGCTATTAATGACATGGAAGAAGTTCAATAAAGAAATTACCTTTACTACTTTAGTGAAGAGAAAAGTGCAACTTTCATGACCATAAAATGGGGAAAAAAAATTATTTGAGGGGTGAACAAAGAGATCAGAGCCCTGTCAAGATTTTCATAATCTATGAACATTATGCACAGATTTAAACACTGTCTGTAAGTGTGTTGGGTCCTTTGCACCCATCAAAACTGAAGTTAAACATACTAGCCATGTGTCAGAGTTCAGTAGGTAAAAATAACAGCATTATTAGTTGAAGGAGTGAATCCATTATAATGTCTAATTTGGGAACTATTTTAACACTGGGAGTCTGCAAAGTGCATTTGAATATTTCAGAGTTCTTATTCTCCAGAGGAAAGATTAGGAAAGAATAGAGTATGAAGGAGAGAGAATAAAAAATGTGCAAAGGAGCCTTCAGAAGAACAGAAAGTCCTTAGGCTATGTTATATCTTGATTTTTCTCCTGTAAGTGATTCCATTCCCTGTGTCTCTGCAGAACTTCTATGTATGTGCAAAACAAACTTCATATTCAGACCCCAAATAGACATGTAAGTACCCTAAGGATCATTTATATTTAAACTCCTAGAACTCCATGGTTACACTAATTAAAGGCATATAATAATTCAAATATCCATACCAAATTAAATTCAACTGAGGTGCAAAAATTGTAAATCCTACCTCAGTTTATAACTGAAAGGGTACAAAGAAATTTCAGATTCCTCAAACTTCAGTGAAAATACATTTTGTGTATTGTAGGACTGGTCCAGTAATGCAGCAACAAACACTAGAACACGACAAATTATCATCTCTAGATTTCATATAAACCTGATGCTCAAGATACCTACTTCAATGATTACAAAAATATTCACAGGCAAAGCATGAACACCATGTATACTTTATAATCATACTTCATTGCTGTAAAAATCTGGAAAATAAGTTTCTCACCGGTGCTTGGGAAAGGGGTATGTTTATTAATCTTCTTATATTGTATTCTGAAATAATCCATTATCACCAAAAAGAAGTGAAGCTTACTGCTGGTGTCTGAAAACTAGCAGTCATTCCTAAGAAATATTTTCCAAACAATACTGTATTTGTCAAAACTTTACTGAAAGATTACTGGAACACATTGCTCCTACAAGGCCATGCCTTTAATTATCAACTTCCTTTATGTGATGTTTGCACTATAGTATAAGTCACAATACAGCACTTCTAGAAGTTGAAGTAGAAATAACCATCTAGAACAAAACACAAAAAAACGGTTGTATTTATATTAAGTAATAGTTTTATATTAGTATGATTTTTTCAAGGCTATCAATGTTTTTGGGGTATTAAAAACAGTTTTTAGTCAGTTTGGCATTCCAACTTTTCTTGCTTATCGATGATGAGAGAAAAATGCCAGAAATCTCTGCACAGCTGGGGAACATTTGTAGGGGAAAAGAAGGTCTCAGAAAGTAGTCTAGACACCACAGAGCTGTTGTGCCAGGGTACCACAATAAAGAGGAAGATGGAAGAATTTCTCTGCTCTCCTGTTCAGAGGGCTTTCATTCATTTTTCTGGAGACAAATGGTAAGATGAGAGCAGATTTATTTTTTAAACTTACAGAGTTTCTGGAAGTCGATAAAATTAAATGAGTTATAAAGGTGAGAAGAGAAACAGCTTGCAGTCCTAACTTCTGGCCAAATCTTGCAGTTTTTGCAGCAGCAAAAAGTCATAAGAGTTTATCAGAAGTCTCCTGCTGTTTGGAGATTTCCATGAAGAACTAGTGGTTTGTACCAAGAGTTTGCATATGAATTTCCACTTTTTTTTTTTTTTTTTTTGAATGGGGATTCAAATTTCTATTAATACTTACTCCAGAGAGAAGCTTGCAGTTATGAAGTCAGTGCAAACACAGAGCCTCTGCACAAAGACTTCAAAATCAGGCGGCTAATAAAAATAATCCCAATGACTACATATATATTTTCAATTTTGTCCTGTAATTTTGGACTTAGATGCTGGATGGCCTGCAGTCAGTGGTATTGCTCTTGCAGGCTAGGTCTGAACTCCACCCCTCAGCCCTGTTCCCATATGACTAATCTCATACGTTCTTTTATCCAAGTGTGCTGGTTTGACAGTAAACCAGTGGGAGAAATTAACCCCACACAAATACCTTGATATTATAAAAAGGAACAACTTCTCATTTTAATTAAAGAAAAAAATACACTTTATTAACATAAAATAATTAAAGGAACAATTAAAATCAAGTTTACAAAAGAAAAATAAAGAAACCCGGGAACCACGGATTAGAGACTCTTTTTGGCCAATATGGCTTGAGCCCAGTACAGGGACCAGCAATGCGGTGGTTTGTCTCAGCTAATCCGAGACAATCTTCAATTAACTGTGGCTCTAAAAGAGCTAAGACCCACTCGCCACAACGCTGCACTTTCATCCTGCTAGCCAAGGTAAAAAAAAAGAGCTCTTCCTCACCTCGTGCATCCAAATTTATACCCCCTTTGACTCCGCCTTGGTCCACCCCCATAAAGGGTGCTGATTGGTCTCTCCCTATGAGGTCCGTCTTTCCCCACCAATGGCTTGTTGTCAGTCCAAGGGTGATGTCATTTGTTTCAAAAGGCAGGAAAGACCCTCATTAAGATTACTTGTTTCCTTGGCACCGAGCTGCAGGCCAACCGTCAGTTACTAAAAATAGGCTCATTGTTGCAGGGGTGAGGGGTTTTACCTTTAGGAACAGGACCTTTCTGGGGAATTGACTCAAATAAGGACAAATGATTTCTTAATAAAATACAACTTAACCAACTCAAAATTAAACTTCCATATAGAAAATGTCCAGGAAACAACGGTACACTTGAAAAATAACTTCCTTTTAACTTTAGAAAACTCTTAAACACTCAAATACATAACATTCAACCTCAAATCAAACC
Organism: Gymnorhina tibicen; assembly: GCA_013399875.1. Taxonomy (NCBI): domain Eukaryota; kingdom Metazoa; phylum Chordata; class Aves; order Passeriformes; family Artamidae; genus Gymnorhina; species Gymnorhina tibicen. Next base: position 16,166 of record VXAZ01005773.1, read on the forward strand.
TTTTACAATTAACACTATTTTAGGTCAAACAACATATTTCTATCTCTACTAATGCTGACATGGAACTGGGAAACCTTTATTAACATAAGACAAATATGGAACTTTTAAATTAATGAATACTTCTAATTAATAACTTCATTTAACACATTAATTAACTTTAACTGGGTCACTTCAAGATCCCATATGCCAAAGCCAATTCTTAATTTTATTCTTGACACTTGAGAGAGCTTTCAAGTTGGAGTTACAATTTAATAGGAAAATTACAATAAAGGCAGAAAGTACAGAAACACTGGCTTAAACCGACAAAGCCAGAGTACAACTTGGCCCCTAGTGGTCAGGAGTGGTGGTCGCAGTCCAATTAAGTGGTGGTTGCAGTGCTGTTGAAATGATGGTTGTGGTCTTGTCGAAAACGGTGGTGCTGTGGAAATTCGGGTTCCCCTCCGGATGTCCAGTGGTGGTGGTTGGGCCCAAGTCCATAAACCTCAAGATTATATAGTGGTGTTCAGGTGATACCTCCCCCAGGGCAGGGAGTTTCACAATGGAGTGATGTAATCCTATAAGTCATAGGATATTTTTGGGAGTTCTTTCTGGCCTGGGTTGTTACAGCTGCCCATTATGCTGCTGAGCCATTATGGCCCATTAGCAGAGATGGCCCCTGCAGGATGGGTGTAACTCTGTTGGTGCTATCCAGAAGGGACTTCTCATTTGTGAAGATAAAAGAGACACAACTCCACCCTTAACAGTTCCTCAGAAGGTGATGTAGGTGGTGCTAGAATACATACTTTGGTAACACCCCACATCGTAACCCAGGACACCAAGATACACATTTTCACTCTGATTTCCAGGATATAAAGACATAGTGCAGTGAGGGCAGAACTCAGAAATGGAATTATGCTCACTGTGACACTTTCATTGTGCTATTACCCACACAACTATCAGAGTAATTCACATCAGAGTAGCTCAAGTGAACACTGTACAGCTTGTGATATGAAAAAACAGAATATGAGAATATTCATAAAAATAATTAGGGAAAGAGCGAAAAAAAAGAGCCTCATTTTACATCCCCACATAAAACTTTGAGAAACTCTAAAGGCTGAAAAGAGAAGTGGTGTGGCCAAAGGAGATCTCAAGCAGCAGCTGCTGCCTGGAATGAAACACAAAACCTGTCCAAACAGTGTTAAAATGAAAATATATATGGAAGTCTTTAACTAAAACCTTTCAAGGTGCACAATATGGCAATATGCACACATGATACAGTATTTCTACAATTTTTATAAGGCTTGTTAATTAGTGTAACTAATAATAGTCAAATATTGTCCAATTAGAAGAGCAGTTGGTCAAGTAATTTCCTCCCTGCGGTCTGCCCCATTGGAGTCCCCAACCCGATCTTTTAGCCATATACTTTATTGTGTCTACGATGTGTGCGGTAAAACAAAGTGTCCTTACTAGACTAAAGGCAAACCTAAATTTGATGAATTGACCTAGATTTGAGAACTCCAAGAATGTATATTTAAGGGTTCGTTAAACTATGGGAGAGAGCAGGAAAAGTACTAGAAGTTATAACTATGTATTAAAAGTCTACAAAGTTACAAATATATGAAAAATATATAAAAAGATAAAAATCTTTAGGCATCACAAGAAACACCAAAGCACTAGTGGGAGTTTCTGCTAATTCTGCAGAAGCTACAAAATGGTCATGGAGATAGTTTTCCTTTGTTTCCTGACTATGTGGTAGGACAGAGTGCCTCAAGAGGAGCAAGAGCAATAGAAGCACATAAAAACCAGATTACCTTTGATTTTCTAGCATGTGGGTCTTTGACTCAGCCTATCTGAGGAAGATAAAGAATCACTTTTGTACAGCTGGATATTCAAGTTCATTTTATTGGGTCCCCAAAACTAGTCTATTCAGCAGTAACTGCAGGTGCTCTTCACCCTGCATAATGTAGTTAAAATTAATGACCCTTCTCTTGGGAGCAGTCATTATTACAGGAGCCAACATTAAGATGTTATCCGATAAGAAGAAAGGGATTTTTACAGTTGTCTTTCAGGTTCTTTAGGGCAAAGGGTTTCCCTTCCAAGACCACTGAATCTTTGTTATCTCTCATGCCGCAAGAAAGTAAGATTATTTAAAATGTAGTGCAAAATTTGTAATATCCCATGAACAAACAGTATATTGGCCATATATATGTGTGTGTGTGTGTGTGCACATATATATATAAAAAAGTTTATATTCCCAACATCAAAAAACCACTCTTTACTCTGCTTGAGATGGCTCCACACTGACGGGGATAAAAATACCAATCTCCACAGTTCCGACAAGTCCTAAGATCAGAGTGCAGGCCAGCAGTGTGGGCAGATGAGACCTCCAGCACAAACAGCATGGGACTAACCTGAAAAAAATTCCTTGTCTTAGGCTGCTGAATGCAACCATGGCAGGGAGGATTTCAGGGGGACCAGGAAATGCTGGGTGTCTGGGGCAACCTTCTAGGCAAAATTCAGCAGTGGATAACCCAGCAAAACCAAGGGCAGCCAGCTGAGGACACTGCTATCCAGACATCAAGCCCCAAATAACTATTTATTTTACACTGGCATTATTACTTATTGCACTATGGTAACAGAGATGACAGCCTTAGGCTTTGTGCAGAGCAAAGAATAACCCAAAAAAAAGGATTAAAAAATGCTCTGGCTCAAGAGAATGTACCATAGGTCAGTGCAGGTCATGGATACCACCTGAGCAGGTAAAAAAACCCATTTACCTATGCGTGATCATGTCTTCTGTAGATACCTCCACAGTCATCACGAGGCTCTAACTTGGATATTGGGCCCATCAACTCCTACTTCCATGGGGAGAACAGGAGCTGTAGCAGGAAAGAAGCTGCTGAGAGAAACTGACAAAAAACCTCTGGATTTTATTTTCCCTTTGCCTATTTCCCACTCAGTTGGTTGTCCCATTCATGTCACCTCAGCCTGATGGGGAGGCATGTCAGCTGGCAAACCTGCTTCGCCTCATCCTTTATCTTTCTGCACATTTAATAACTTCACCATCTGCTACAACTTCTGACTTCACACTCAGTCCTGTTTACTTTTACCTTAAGGGGACTTTTTTTCCCTATTACCTTCACAAAGAATGTGTTTGCATGCTACTAACACTGCTTGCGTTTTTCAGAATTCCTACAAAATAGTCTATGTTGTGCATCTCTTTGGTCTGCAGGATCCTCTTACCTTCTTGTGTAACATGAAGCATAAGGAGAATGCTTGCTAAAGATGCCTGCTAAGAACTTCAAACATTATTCCAGCAGCTAAGCAATAAATCAGTCAAGGTCTTTTCACCTACTCCAGGTGGTGGGTTTTTTCCGGTCCCATTCACATTATAAAGTTAAACAGTACCAGCACTGATTCAGTTACTTTCTTGTAGCTTCAGCAATTTGCTCAGTTTTATTACATGACTTGAACAAAACCCCCAGAGCAATTATAATGCAGCTCATGTGCTATAAGTAAGATGTGAATTTAGAATGGCCAAAAGCAAAATTTAAATTGAACAGTTAAATATTTGAGCTTGAACCCTGATCTTTTGCATATCCTCACTAGTGCAATTTGAGTGCTCAAATGTTATGAGAAGATCAAAAAATACAGTACTGAACTAACTCAAGGTTGATTTTCAAAGTCAAAAAAATATTCATAAAACAGTTTTTGTTGCCGAGCTGATCGCCTGGCTGCCCTTTCGCCAGACGCCGGCTCCTGAGAGCCCGGACCGGTGCGGCTGCGGGGCTAGGGGGTGGCTGTCTCACCGCGAGACGGAGCTGCTCCAGGAGAGAGACAGCCAAGGCGCTGGAATAACAGCGACGAGAGGCAAAGGGTTCGGGAGGGGGTCTCCCTGTAGTCCTCCTTTATTGAAGGGAACAAGACTCCGGCGGGAAGAACTCCTCAAGGGAAATACGCGAGCATCGGGAGGTGTACCTGGGAGTTGAGGGGAGGCAGAAGGGGAGGGGTCCAGGGTCCGTGACCAGTGGGGAAACAGGGAAGGGATAACAGGCATTCTGAGGGTCCGATTAAAACGTGCAAGGGGAGGGTACAAAGAACTGTAACCAATAAAACATCAAACTGAGGAGAAAATTCTGGAGAAGTGGGTAGGTGTCTAAGCCACTGTCTCGCCCGTGCGGCTGTCCTCTGGGGTGGTGCTTCCCGCCTCCGAGGCAGCATCCTCGTGATGGACAGCCGCAGTTATCGGGGCTGGACCCACAAGTTTTCTGCTATTTGTTAATTTGTATTAGCTGGCCAGTGATCAGAGACTTAAATCGTGAAAATATTCTTCTATGTCTTGGTTCTGATTCAGAAGAGAGAACAAGTCACCTCCACATTTTTATAGTACTTCTGCGTTGTGGCCAGGGTGAATGCAGAAACTCAATAACATGTTTTGAACACCTTGAGTTTATGGAATGCTTCCAGGCCCTTTACAGCAGAACTAGTTTCCTGCTCCCATTTCACATGGGCCACATTGCTCAGCATCCTCAGGTTTATGAGGCAGTAAGCCAGTGCTTCAAACCCCATTTTCTGCGTTACTCTTTTAACAATGTCATTCTTTTCTACAGCTCTCTGCTTTAGGTCCCCTTTTCAAACGTTAGTTTGCTCCCCACATTCAAAAGCCTGCAGAGGCTTGGGAAGTTGTATCTCACTCTCAGTTCACAAAGCCTCTTCCCTGTGTACAATCAAACAAATTATTTTGCATTTTCTCCCATGCCAGTCCTTGCTTCCAGCGGAATTTATGTCACTCCTTTCAGAAATTAGGTGGGTGGGAGGAAGGGCAGCCCAGATACTGAGTGCCATTTAAAAGAGTTGGGGATCCCCTGGCTGTAAGTTGTTCTCATTTTGTTATGAAAAGTAAAGCAATGGGTTCCATAACTGGTTCATCTTTTTTAAAAAAAAGAGGGTCAACAGAGGCATTTGAAGGTATGTGGGACTTCCAGACCAGGAGATGCAGGAGGAGACCAAGGCTGTAAGGACATCCTTTTGGATTTCCAAAATAGACAAGGCAGTTTCACCTTCGGCTTGTTAGTTGAAAAAAACCGGAGATGGACATTCCCATAACTACATATACTATAGGTGTTTGGCTCAGCAATGTTAGGATAGGATCCAAAGGATTTTTGGAACTGACTGTCTAGTATATACTCTTTATCGCTCTTTAAGATTAGACAACTAATACTACAGCATCCTAACCCTCATGTGTTGTGGTGGCCCAGCCCACCTTTGGGCTGAGGATAAATCAGGACATCCAGTGGGTGGATTTCCCTGCCCAGGACAGTGGATCTGAGGGCAGGATGGACCACAAGATGGACCCCCCGTCTCGAGGTCTTCACACTTTTATAAGTTTGTTTCATTTGCATATCAGGGTTAATTCTCCAATTAAAGCTTCAGTTAATGATGTAATTTCTCCAAGCTCACCCTCCTTCTAAAGATGTTAGTTTACACATTTAGGACAGTCTGGGTATCCTTGGAGAGCAGGCCTGAGAAGCTTTGTTATGTCTATCTGGCATAAGAGAACAGCTAACAGGTTACAAGAAACTTCAGAATTACACACTAAGCAGTACAGGATTAGAAAAAATACAGAAGTTAAAATCTAAGGCATCAGTGTGAATAATGCTGATTTGTCAGGGTTCAGGTCAGTGCTGTTGGCTGTGATGCTCTGCAGGTTGTCCCCTGGTTCTGCTGGCTCTGGGCCTGTAAACTGCAGCACAGCCAGCAGCTTCCATCATTTTCCATGGGGATGGTGCTGCCCTTCTCTTTGGGGCAATGCTGTGAACAGGTGGGACCAGACCAGAGGCAGGCTTTATCTTCCTCTCCCACAGCAAAGGATGACAGTGGGAGACACAGCTGGAGCCACCCAGGACTCATGGCTTCAGCTCTGGCACAGTGGGGTTAACAGAGGCATGTTCTCCTGCATGGGTCTTATAATATGTTGGAGCTTTAAAATAATGAGACTGATCCATCGCTTTCCTGGCTGGCAGTACCTTTAGGTCAGCTCTTTAGGAGCAGTTGCATAAAAGTGTTCCATGAGACTGTTTGTAGATGACCTGCCTGAGAACAGCACTATCGCATACTGAGGTGAATTGCAGGTTTGCCTACAAAGGCTTTTTTTCTTCTCATTGGGCATGTATGAAGAGCAGACGGATTCTGAGAAAGAAAACCAGCACCAATGTGACAACTTGCTGAGGTTGGTTATAGGTATGTGCTGGAGGCAGAGGTTCTCTGTGGAAGAGATTTTTGGGAAAACTTGCTATGTGGATGTACACTGATACAATTCATTTATTGAAATGTCTAAATGGACTTAAACTAAAACAAAACAAGACAAAAAACAATCTTGGTGGAAAACTCTTTCAAGGAACTTGATGACAAAAAATACTTCATACCACAAACAGTTAAGTGCAAGAAGTTACTGAAGGGCGTAAGATTATCATATTATCATAGTAACATTGGCAGCACTGGTTTATATTCTACCTTTCATCACGGAAGAATACAGTCCTTGGCGGATATGTGTGAATACCCTATTTGTTACCTTTTAAGATAGGTTAAAATAGTTAAAGGTAATTATCCTTACAATTTTATTTGGTCCTCTTTTAACACTTCTGTTTCAACACTATTTTTTTTTCTTTTCCCACAGCGAAGTTTGGCTCTTTAATGGACTTTTCAACTGTAGACAGTAAAGTACATCAACAGAAGAGACAGAAGGGTAATACTGCCCTCTGATGCAAGAGCTGTCTTGTTAAAAAAAGGAATAATTGAATGCCTGGCAGTAATTATTCTGCTCTTCAATGTGTAAAAAGTGGCATAATAAAAGATTCAGGTGTCAAATACTGCCACTGAGCTAGTTAAACTTGGAACTGGACTGCCAAATGTGTTTAGGTTACTTCAGGTTGTAGATGTGGATGTCTCTGGGCTTTCTAGAAGCACTAGAACAAGGTGGCTGGTAAATTGCTACAGAGGTCAATAGCCATCAAAGCTAAGCTGCATGCATGAGTGTCACTGTGACCGCTTGACCGCCCAGAGGCCAAGCAGGTGTCTTGTTGCGAGTGTCCTGATCTGCAGGACAGTTAGCAGCTTCACGGTCGGGAATAGAGCAATCTGCTCTGTGCCTCCTGCAAAGAGCTGGCAGCAGCCGATAGTAACTGTAGCGAGCAGCTGGAGTAAAGGAGAGAGTGGGGCTCTGATAGCAGCAATCAAAGTCTTTATTCCCCGAACCCAGGCCGGAGGAACAGGGAGTCAAAGAGGAGGTGCTACAAAGAGCGCAAAAGGACGGTTACAGCAGCTTTCGTACTGGGGGTAGAGAAGGGAGATACAAAGGGGTACACCAATTAAGAAATGACATGGGATGACAGGTAACCAATCAAAGGGATGATAAGGAGGGTCTAATTTAAACAAACCAATGGGAAACACAGAAGAACAGAACTTTCTAGATGATAATTGAATAAGGAATGGCGAAGTGAATAAACATGAAGGGGAAAACCAATGGGTAATCAAGGAATAAAGGGTTTTCTAGAATGAGGGAGGAGCAGTTACCTGGAGTGACATCCATGGGGGTGTGGTTCACAGTTCGGTGCCACCCATGGTGTCCTCTTCAGACCCTTCACATAAATACCTACCTTCATTCCCTTATTCCTGTCTAGTCTCTGTTTTTTAGGTAGCCACCTCAGGCATCAACATTACAAAGTCAACTCTAATATTTTTTTTTGCACTAGAAGACAGTGGTCCTGGAGAAAATTAAATTAGCTCCAGAGACTGTGATCCCAACATGTAATTTCAAGAGTTTACCTGTGCAACTCACCTGCAGGACATGAATTTAGATACTGCTGGGAACCCTTTGGGTGAGTAACATTGCATTTATTCATTCTGTAGTCATGGTCATCTAATTTTTGTTTTGCCTTTTGACTCTGTGAGCTGACAGGATTTTATTGTGCATCAGCACTGAAGCATGACACCATTGATCTCCCACCTGTGCCAGTATCACTCAGTCCATTTTGCTAGTAGATACTATAGAAAATTATTTCCAAAACCTATTTTAACCCACTCATTACCTGCAAAACCAATTGGTCATCTGCGGCCACAGGGCTGCATTTTGCTGTGACATAGCACAAACCAGACCATCAGTGCCATTTGCTGCACCACCAAAGCAGCTAAAACCAGAGAATTATGAAGTTCTTTTCCAAGCAATCTGAGGAATGTCATTTACTGAATTCTTAAAAAAAAAAAAAAAAAAAAAGCTTTGAGGGGTCTCAACCTCTGTGTTTTGGAGTTGTGTTTTCGGTCATGTCCATGATGGAGTAGGTGATAGGCACTGAAGTAATATGAGGGGACATGAATGGATATATTCAAACTTTTATTGCAAAAATTGGCACCTTTCAGTCAAAGGCAAGGAGAAATGAGCAAATGAGTGACGTTGAAGTACAGTCAAGCAAATGCAAGATAAACATAACAGCACAAAAGGCAGCAAGAAGTAGCACAAAGTGTTGTCTCATTGCTGGGATGGAATGTCATAGAAAGCAAGGACAGAATATATGAGATACATATTAAATTATTGCTACAATTACACTTTAGTAATAATGGACAGAGACACTCCTCTAGCATCTTTCTAAATTTATCCTGTGGGCAAAGTAGTTCTTTTTCCTGCTACACAAATGTAGAGTAATTAGTGCTACAAATGCTTGATTTTCATTTCTTACACAAAAGTAAATCAAGAGTGACTGCCCATAAATAACGTTATGCTAATATAAACACATAAAAGAACAGAAATAAGACAGGGTTTTTAAAATGTTCATTATTTTTATCTATTTATCTGTTTATTACAAATAAACAGGAAGAAATGTGAATCTGAGATGCTGATTTTTTTGCTAAAAACAAGAACAGAAGGCAAGTTTGCACATACAAAAGGTAAACAGTGTTGAAAGAGGTCTGAGACTGGACAGGAATGATAAAATGAGTGAAGATTTTCATAAATAAGACTTATTTGTTTATGTTATTTGTACCAGGACTAGACTTGCTGCATAGAAGAGCTGGGAATTCAGGATTGATGGTCTGTCATCTACTGGATAGTCTGAGGAAGATTAAAAACAGAGACAACCCTAACAAAATCAGATACTGCATCTTAAGACAAGGAGGAAGAGTTGATGGAGTAGTTCAGGTCTTATGCCAAAAGGCTGATACAAACTCAGCATCCAGACTTCTAATAACAAAGCTACATCCCACGGATCTCTTGCCAACAATAAACTATGTCAGCCCCAACTTTTCTCAGCCATCCCAGGCCAGCAATGCTGAGTTCACAGCCTCCTCATGCAAGCTGTCCCAGAGCACCATCACTACCAGAATTTTTTTCTTAATGCCCAACTTCAATTATTCACTACTGCAGTTTAAAATTACTATTTCTTATTCTTCCTCCCACAGACATGGAGAGGTTGCTCCCTACCACTCTGTAACAGCTTTCACAAACCTGGAAACAGTTACATCCTCCTTCAGCCTTCCTATGCAGATAATCCCCCTTTGTTTAATCCTTTCCACATAGAGCATACTCCTTTTCATTTTTTCCTTGAAACTGTCTGCAACTGGTCTGTATTTTTCTCTATGTATAGTGGCTAAGATTGCATACATTACTGCAGCAGAGGCCTTAGCAAGGAGCAGAAGAATAACTTCAGGGCCTTACAAATTGCCTTTCTGTTTATACTTCCACCATCATTTTCACAGTGGCATGGTACTGTTGACATATGTTCAGCATGTGAAACACAGCCAGGCCCTAAAGCTTTTCTTCAGCTATTTGCCATAGTTTGTTGTTGCAGATAATTGTACCCACTCCAGGCTGCTCTGCCTGGAATGGGGGTAAAACAGTTGGAACATTTTCCCATTTGCAAAGCTATAAATGGTGAATGGGGCCACTTGTTGCCTTTGGTGTTGAAGAATGCCAAAATCAGCATGAATCATCAACCCCAAAGTTGCACATCCTGAAGAGGAACAAAGGTTTCCCTGAGAAAAACTGGCACAGGTGCAAATGTGGCAGCTAAATACCTGCTAAAGGAACCAACAAGTGATTGTATTGGTAACTTAACTAAAAATGCTAAATTGATACAGCTGGCCTGGAGATGTACGTGAAGCTTCCCCCTTTGAGTGGGGATGCCTCTCAAGTTTCACACATTTCAAGGCTGAGTGAAATGCTCACTATTTGCTAAATATGGTATTCTTTCAGCGATGGGTTTTCCAGGCATTTTGAGATTAATCTTTCCAAAAATGTTGCCTGGAGCCCACACCTCTGAATGTCAGTGGGAAATCAGAGATCCATCTTAGTTTTTTACTCCATTTTTCAAATGAAACTAAGACATTTTTCATAGAAACAAATATAATAATATAATATAATAATATAATAACTTATTATATTAGATTAATATAATAATAACTTGTGCTTTATAGATATTATTATATATAATTAGTATAATGCTGGTTGATAATTACATCATGATGAATTCACTCCATAATGCAGCTGTCCAGTATCTGAAAAAGTTAGTCAAATGTGGCTAAAAGAAATAAATGCCACAGATCTAGATAAACTGTTCACACTCATTCTTTCCTCATCCACTGGTGTGGTCAGCAACCGCCTAGTCATGGTGAGAAGGAAAACTAAACAGTTACTTTAGCCATATTTCAGAAATCTATGCATTGCAGTCTTTAAAAATTTAAACAGAAATACCTGGCTGTCCAAATCCATAAATGACAGTCTGTCATGGAAATTTCCATAGTTGAACTTTCACCCTAAGCTGTTACACCTGGCAAGTTGTATGGTTTAATTGCTGTTAAAGTAAAGCCAACAATTCAGCACAAAACAAATTGTGCCTGAAACTGAGACTATTAAATTATATAGTGCGATCAAGAAGGCAACAGTGGCAATACCGAAGACATGTAAAGAACAAAAAATAAAACCACATGAAATACAATGCTGCATTTGTCACAGCTAACATTTCTGGCTTCAACGAGATGGTTCACATTGCTCTATCAGCTTACAACTTATTACTCCAGGTTGGAACATATTTGCAGCACAATACAAGATTCCTGGGAACTGAAATTTTTCAATGGCAAAATTTGCAGTGTTCTTTTTCAGCCTTAGGGGCATTTACAAAACATTCAGTTGGATCTAAGCAAAAACTCCCATTCTTCAAAATTTCTCCTCAGTTTGGTAGATGTGATGTGCAGGAGGTGGGTATTTTTCAACACACAGATTTTCTGCCAAATGCTGACCTGAAACACAGGGAATTAAACTGATCTGTCTCGTGGTAGTAAAGAGAAATGCCATGTCAATGCAGATTCTCAAAGGAAAGGCAAAGAAGATTGTGGCTTTCTGCCTTCTTAAATCATCCTCCTCTCACTGAAGAAGAATGCCTTCTTAAATCATCCTCCTCTCACTACATCTCAGTGTGAAGTTTTTATTAATAATATTCCCTCACAAGGAAGCTTTCTGTAAAAAATGTCGTGTGAGACACTGTCTAGTGCAGACAATCTTTGTAACACAACCTTCTCACAGATGCACATACTCATCTCTAGTGTAAAAAAGAGATCATCACATCACATTTGAGTCCAGTCTTTGGAAAAGATTAGGTTCCAATTTAATCCCCTAAAGGCGTGTCAGGTATTTGGAAGAGCCTAGTACTCAACAGCTCAGGTCTCAATTGTCATGTACATGGTCCAAAAATTCAAGAGAAAGAAATAATATGTAATAGCAAACTGTAGAAGTTACAAGACTGGGGTTGTACTTAATACAGAAAACATCTTACAAAGTTGAAAAAAAATTGATGTCTACTGTAGATAATTGCACCTGTACTTTGCTATTTTTCATACTTGCATTTTATAGATTTCTAAATCTAACACAGACACACAGAAGCACCAACATTCATGCACCTAAGCACACACAAACATAAAACCCACTTTAATTTACCATGCAGAACTCACACAACCACTTCTACTACACCAGCCTGTCCTGATTCCTTGCCAGGCTCCCATGAATTAATATATTATAAACAATCTTTTCTATATTGCAAAATCTATTACTGTCATGTTCATCAGTTATCATGGCTCTGAACTCACAGTCTGCTTCCATATTCAGCTTATAGAACACACTCCTGTTTCTCTCAAATGATTTTGAATAATGAGTCATGACAATCGAATACTGTCTGATAGTCCTGAAATATGTTGCTGAAATCGAAACTCAAATTTTCTACTAGAATGCAAATTTAAAAAAATCTGATGGCATCCTTTACATCACTTCACAAATAATCTGAAGCCAAAGTCCTTCACATTATTATAAAATTAGGCCAGTTTAGGACATGAATTCTAGGAATTACATTTACTAAGAGGATTTTGTCATTCACATGGGCGTAGACTATCAGTTAATATTGTAGCAGGTCCTGGGTAAACCCCACAGGGAGAACCATACTAAATTCAGCTCAAAGGAGAAAAACCCAGCTTTACTTTCTGTGAAGCACTTGTGCTTCAAGGTATGTGGAAAATTCATAACTGAATAGACACACAGAAAGGACCAAAAATGAATCGTGGGAGAGTAATGAGCTACCAAATGCCGGTTGACCAATCCTCACTAATCATATGTATCCTCTTTGCCCATTCCAATTATGAGGTAATTAACCCACAGTGTAAGAGATTCAACTGTGTTCAATGTGCATCTTAACACCCCTCTTAATTAACAAAGCTGTTCCTCAGAAAACAACACAAAGAAGAGATTTTATATAAGGTGAGTGTCCTAGGTTACAATGTAAGATGTGCCCAAAAGTATGTATTCTATCACCATCTTCATAAGCTGTTAAAACTGGTGGGACAGTGTTCTCCATCTCCTTCATGATTCCTCCCTGCTAAACTCCAGGGATATCTTCTGTTAATGGGCCAGGTATTGAAACCAGATGGGGCAGAGTTCTTTATCTCTCCCATGACCCATCCTCCCTCCAGGGGGGTATTTTCTGTTAATAGGCCATCTAGTCACACCACATGACTGATAAAATTACATCATCCCATTGTGACATGCTCCGCTGAGAGGGAGGAACCATCCTGGCTGGATATAATCTGAGTTTTTGAACACCACAAGCAGCCTTTTTCCACTGGATTGCCAGAGGAAGCGCAGACTCTTCTACATCACCACTGGACCTTCAGAGGAAGACCAGAACCTTCTATGAATCACTGCTCCAACAGAACCATCACTCCAGGTGGACTGCAGCCACCATTTAATTGGACTGCTACCAACACCCTGACCGTCAGGGGGTCAGGTTGTATTCTGACTCTGTCAGTGGGGGGTTTTTTTGGTACTATTGCATTTATTTTATTTTTCCTATTAAATTGTATTTCTAACTTGGAGTCTCTCACTGGTTTGCTTTCCAACTTGTACAGTGAGCAAGTTAAGTTTTTTCCACCTTGTGCTCTATCAATTTCACTATGAAATTCTTTCCCTCTTACTTGGCACATTAACTACTCGCATTACTGTCCCTGTAAGTAAATAGGAATGGTCAGTATACCTAAGGTGGATAAAGTTGGCTGAAGAATGTTACTCAGCAAACAGCAAAAGTATTCCTGTCAAACAGGAAGATAAAAACAGTGAGACCTTGAAAATTGCTGCCTGTGGTCTGATAGCATATGATTTTTAATTTTCGTTAAGGATTTGGTTGACAGAATATAAGGTATGTCTAAAACATCTTCAAGCAATTTCTGCCTGAGAGGTACTGCCAGATGATTGGAGACAGGATTAGAATTCAAAATTACCTTAACGAGTTGGAAATATGACAAGAAAGAAGAAGATGGTCTTCAATATAGTCAAATGCTAGGTATTGTACTCAGGAGGGAATAATCAGACTCATGATGGACTGAGGGAAAAAACTGACCCGGTGAAGGAGCCAGTAATGTACACTGATAAAGTTTTGCTATACCATGTCTCAAAAATTCCCAACCAGGTAAACTGTAAAGTGTTAAAAAACATAGCCCTTGTAGTCAAACTCTAATGACTTTATGTACATCTGAATGAGAACTACCACTACATCCTACATCTGAACCATTTCTGCAGTCAGAACATACAGCAGTTAGCTACTCTGATTAAAAAAATGTATTTTAAAGGATATTTGCTTGGCATTGTACTAATGACACATACACTCTGTAAGGAGGCAGTAGAACCCCTTTTAAATGCATTTTCTTTGAGGGGCAGGAAATAATTCAGGTGAAATAGGCAGTGGAGCACCTCTTTCCTTATTTTCTTTTTAAAGAAAATATTAGTAGTATCAGATCCTTTCTTGATTGTTTCTGTTCAAAGCAACTCTTGGAATATCAAAAAAGCAGCAGTCTTAAGTACCTTACTGAACTGTGAATGCAGATGCATCAGAGGTCTAACTTCAGATTCATGTTCTTGCAGAAGGGAAATGAGACATCCAAAGACACTGCCTAATCATTTCACAGAAAGAATAATTCTAAAAATATTACTTTATTGCAAAATACACCTCCCAAACCGAAGCATATTAGTAAAACTACAGGATTACTGGCCTCACCTGTTACTGCTGAAGACGTAAGGGAACAATCTGTCACTGAACTTGAGGAAAATCTACACTCTTTGTAATTTTTATGGTAATTACACATTTTAAATGAAGAAAAATACCTGGCAAGCAAGCCTGACCTTTTTTTAAATGTCACCAAAGTAATCAGACTTATAAGCCTGGATAAGTCAAATTAAAGCTGTTAATTAATTTTGAAGTGGAGGTCTAGCCATATTCTAACCAGGGTTAGAATATGGGGGTTTTCCAAAGTGATCATTGGCTTTCCAAAGTGATCATTGGCTTTCACTACACTTCTTTCAGTATGACAACCCCAAAGTCTACCAAACCCACCCCTTGTATTGATAGTTTTTTCCTGTTTAATAACTGGCTGATCATGTTATAGATAAGCAGTTGCTGAAAGAAAAGTAGTGTAATGACCGAGACATGGACTCAGACCAGCAGGGAAATCCAAGACATTTATTCAAACAAATTATCTGGTTTTATACACTTCTTCAAGACACAGTATTTCCTTATGTGGTATTTTCACTAAGCGACCTATCACACATTGCCATGTCAGCAACACACTTTCTTAGTGTCCTTATATGGGGGTGATCATGAGGTGTTCACCCCTCCAGCAGGCTCCTCTCCATAGAGCATCTGCCCTGTGGCATTTCTTCCCCCCAAGGTCAGGTGGAGACAAGCTTCTCTGTGCCGCTATGGCATTCTGCATGCACATCCCACAGCCTGT
Organism: Gymnorhina tibicen; assembly: GCA_013399875.1. NCBI lineage: Eukaryota > Metazoa > Chordata > Aves > Passeriformes > Artamidae > Gymnorhina > Gymnorhina tibicen. The sequence continues at coordinate 31,457 of VXAZ01005773.1, forward strand.
CCATGTCACTCAATTCTATCTTATCTCTCCCCACAAAGCAGTGACAAGCACAAAAAGGCTGTGTGCTGAAGAGCATCTCTTTGTTTAAATATTCCTTCTCATGCCACTGGCCAATATCACCAGGCTAAACATGGTCAGAGTGGAGCAAAAAAGGTGCTCACTGATTAGTAGTAAGTGAATGTGAAAAACGAGGTTTACTCTCCTGTTAAAATTTAAGAGTTTTAATAAAGAGACAATAAGGGACAAAAACAATAAAGCAAAAGTTACAGTGCTGGTAACTCTTGGCACTCAGCCAGGAGCACACCTGCCACTGCGGGGACACCCTTTACATACCTTCACTATTGCATCAGCCTAATGCATATTCATAAATAATTATACATATTCAAACTTTTCCTTAAACTAGTTTACATTTTCTAGGAACTATTTAGCATGGATCCTCCTCAGGTCCGCCTTTTTAGAGCATGCATATTCCTTGGCTGTGGTTTTAGTCTGTTTTTGTTATCACCTCCAGCTTGGGCTTTGGTCCATGGTATCTGCAGACGGTAGCTGCTTATGAGATTCTGTTTGGAATCCCAACTGTTGGTTTTGCTGTGCCTTAAACCAGACCTCCCCTGATGAGGGAGGATTTGAGATCCTTGCCAGGAATCCCAAATACTAATGAGACATCCATCGCTCTCTGCTTTCAGATAGTTTATTAAGTCTTATCAGAAAAGTTAAGAATAGAGCAAGGAGTATAGCAGAGAGTCCGGAGAGTTCTGAATGTTCTTAAAATGTCCGTAGAATCATGATAACATGGCCTTTTTAAAGGTAAATTACCCAATAAGGACTTAAAACGAAAGATATTTTCATTTATCTACCAATACTTAACAAATGCCCACCGGAACTGCGGAATTTTTCATCCAATCCTTTGAAACTGCTTTTACTGCAGAACATGGAGGGATAGAAGAAGTAGAAGAAACTTAGAAACTACAGCAATCCTCCATTTTGGAGTTTTTTGCTCTTTATCTATTTGCTACACTAATAAACCCAAAACCTCTAGGTTTTCACCCTGTGATAACTTTACAAAATATTCTATCATCTAATTCTACTGAAAAGGTTAGAAGTTTTCTCCATGGACAAAGGTCAAATACAGCACTGTCCAGGGGGGTTAAATTATTTAAAATTATTTAAAACAGGCAGAGGATGGTCTTTCTACCTTCTGGATTTCCACACTGCTGATAGTTGGCATGTCAGTAGCAGGGGTCTTCATTATACATTCGCTGGGTGTTATCCAACCAAGCAGACAGTTCAATTACCACAAGCATAACTATATCAGCTATTTTACCACTACTAATAACAGAAACAAAGGCATTAGCTATTGTTAAAAACACTACATCCTTATAATAAAGCTACTTTTACATATAACATCCTTTTAATAATTGCGGAAAGCCAATATTATAATATGTATTTATAACAGTGAACAAAGAGGGGCTGCTTTCCAAAGGTTTTCTTTTCTGTGGCCCCTAAATTTTTCACCTGCTGCTTATCCATCTCCCTTTCCTTCCCTCTATTTGCCATGCTTGACAGCATATGGCATGATTATGTGTGTGCTGATGGATCAGCTAACATGTGCACGCAGTTTGATTGGCTGGCTGTTGCCTCCTAGAAAGGACAAGGATCTGAATTATATCATATATATATTATATGCCTTTGCATACATATATTATATGCCTTTGCCTCACTGGGGAGCACTAATTTGGGCTTGTGTTTTCCATCCTGCCCCCACTTGGCTGGCTGCTGCCAGAAAGAAGAGGATGGCCAAGTCCTTCACATTTCCCACTTCAGTCTTGTCATGGATGAATCCAGCTCCCTTTCTGTGACTAGCTGCCAATTCTTTACAGTATTCACAAGAAATTAACATCTCTGAACTGGATGGCTGGCTGTCAAACTGCTCAAAGTTTAATTATTATGCAGTGAATACTAACAGACTGTTAATACAATCACATATGTATCATTTTCCTAAGAGTCAAGCTGATAGTATGTGTACAATTGCACTTCTATGCAAAATTGATGCCCAAAATAAGGATAAGATAGGAGTTTTGGTGACTTTATACATAACCATCTGTCAAACAAGCCAAGAAGTCAGGTAGGAGCACAAAGTCCCCCTCTCCCTACTGTGAAAATAAAGTTTATTAGCTAAAACTTCAACATGGTTCTACAAACCTTCACCTTTGCAGATTTGGGTCTGTGTTCCTCATCATCTTCATTCAAGCACTTACAATTCCCTTCTGTTTTAACAGGTAGATTTTTTTTCAACCTGGAGCAATTTTTGGAGGGAAAAATAGCTTTTGTAGACCTGCTTGTATGATTTTACACTGTTGAATTGATGTTTGCTATGTGGCATGGTGATCCTAGCCCATCTTTCAGAGACAATGTATAGCCTTAGCTAAAGGAAAGGGAAAATTCCAAAGATGATCTTGATGCACAAACAAAGCATAATACACATTTAAATTTTCTTAAATAATTTCTTTGAAAGGCTTATCCTTTTCTCCATTTCAACAGGTAATTTATTTAACTAGAAGTCTTCTAATAGTAAAGTGTTGCATATTTTGGAACATTTACCAACATTAACTCTTCTGTGCTGTTAATAGCATGGGAGCACACAATGAGAGGATCTGAAACAGATAAATACCAGAAGCTAAAGAAAGTACAATAAAAAGCACTGAAATACGATTATAATATGTACAGTGAAATGTAGCCTAGCTCCTGGGCTGGTGGTTTTATTTCCATAATGTTAATCAGAAACTCTGAAGCCTAGAAAACATCTAATAGTCCTTTAATGCCCATTATGCAAAGTTTGAGATGGAATATGTTTGTGCTTATTGCAATTAAATAATCCTTCATTCTCTGTTGAGCTTTTGATGGGACACCGTCCCTTTTTGGACAAGAGTGGAAGAGCAGAGGAGGCTGCTGTCCTGCTAAAGTTCTTTATTTCGTTGTTTCATAGTTTTCTGAAGATAGAGTTTGAAGGGGTTACATGATAAGGCCAAGCAGCAACAGCAGCAGCAGGCTAACAGCAAGTAAAAACCAGCATCTTCTTCTTCTCTAAACTTACAGACATGTGGATTATATATGTTAATTGACCAATAAAATTAATACACAATTCTAGTTTTTCTTTTCTTAACCTATCCTGGTCTGATTCTAACAATCGTAAATCTTACACAAGTCTTACATAGGTATAACACAGATTTGCATATATTGCTTCTATCAGTTCTTATTGTTTATGTGAACACTCTATCTAAAAAATGTGAACAGTATAGTTCCATCTATGTTTTGTCTAAAGTAAAGAAATTCTGTGAAAAGGTAATACTGCTGCAGTAAGAACTGTGTTTAAGGTCTCTTTGCTGCAGCTTTACAATGTTTAAAGCACTTAGCATATATTTCTACTAAAAGTTAAAAATCTGTATTTCTATTTCATTTTGGTGTGACTTCATGTATCTCAGCTTATCCAAAGGTTTTAATTCAACCCCTATGCTTTGGCTTTCCTCTGGGCCTGGGTCCAGAGGGGCTCTCACTCAAACAATTCTCCACTACTTTATACCTTGCCGAATCACTTCCAATGCAGTATAAAATGATGACAGTTTTCCTCCACTGTGCACATAATGACTACATGAGATGCTCAGAAGAAACTACTGAGCAGTCAGTTTCTCAAATATCTCTTCTTTTTCTAGTTTCTTAGTTCTCACTCACTAACTTGATGTCCACCATTAAATACTAAAAATGTTGAATTGATCTTAGCACAAGACTTCAGCCTGTTAAGTTCTGTATTTCTCCAGACCTGACTTTTCCTGGCAGCAGCCAGCATCTCACAACCTTGCAGAAGCCCACTGAACACCCAGCTTCTTTGAATCCTTATCAAGCAAGCCTGATTTTAATGCTCCACCATAAAAACTGGTCATTATAAATATTCCCAGGTGACCAGCAAAAACTCTGACATTGCCATAATCCTAATGGTCAGAAATCACAGATTTTAATGTTTCAATCAAGAAACTGGTCTAAAACTTAAACAAGTTATTTTCTTGGTATAAACAAGTAAGAATTTTTTACTCAGCCAAGAGGCTTTCTTCTTTATTAAAGATAGCTTTACCTGCATTGTTATGCCCAAGTAATGCTTTGGAGTAAAACAATAATTCAAATAATTTTATTCTAGCTTCTGAATAATTTACAGGCTACTGTAGCAGGTTGCTCTGTCTGAAGTGGTGTAAAACAACTCAATAAATGCCCTATTTGCAAAGGGCACTCACGAATGAAGAAGGGGAAGTCATGCTGCTTTTGTTGTTAAATAGTGCTGAAACAAGTCTGACTCACCAATCCCAAAGTTAAACGTCCTGATAGTGAGATGAAGATGTGGTAGACCTGATAAAGTACCCAATAAAGGAAAAAAAAGTGATACTAATATTAACTTATCTATAGCTACAGAACTGACACAACTGACCTGGAAGCATCTGACTGACAGTCAATCATTTTATGCTATAAAACTGTCCTGGGTTACAATGTGTTCTATTACCATGAGCCGATGAAAACCAGGTGTAGCAATGTTCCTTGCCTCNGAACCATCACTCCAGGAGGACTGCAGTCACCATCTAATTGGACTGTTACCAACCCCCCGATTGTCAGGGGGTCAGGTTTGTGCTCTGACCTTGTCAGTGGGTTGGGGTTTTTTTGCGCTACTGCATTTATTTTATTTTTCCTATTAAATTGTATTTCTGACTTGGACTCTCCCACTAGTTTGCTGTCAAACTAGTACAAAAACCCAGTCCCATATTTTAACAGCAGGGTCTTCTAAGAAATCCCTTCTTGGAGTGTGGGTGGAGATTCGTCCCTTCAAGGTTACTTCTCAAGGCTAAGTGAAAGAGATTTTACCCAGAGCTGTCGGTATGGGTGAGTAACATCAATCTCTATTTAATGATTGGCTTTGCTGGTTTTATTACAATTGCTTTAATATACTTTTTTCAGTATTGCTTCAAAATAGTGCACTATACTATACTAATAGTTATAGCTCCTATACTGTGTAGTAAATAATTCTGATTAATTCCTCTTGTCTAATCATTATCTTAATAAATCATATATGTTTGTGTAAATATATCTGGTTTGCCATCCTTAATCCTGCAGGACAAAGTTGCATAAAGGTTCAGTTACACCTGTATAATCATTTAAACATAAACCATTGACAAAATCTGGGGCTAGGATTAGATCAGCCACACCTTGACTCCTCTCTGAGAAGGCGTTTACAAAGCAAGGGGATTCTTTCTTCACCTCATGACTCAGTGGAAGGGATTCTCTAATAAACTTTGTCTGAATCTCCCACTCTCCCCATGACGGCTACCTTCTGGAAATCTTGCTTCATACCACTGAGGAAAGAAATAGCATTTTTATATAAGACAAGAGTCAGTAACAAGATGGAAATGTCTTTTAGAATTGGAAGACTGGAGTCAATATGGTACAAGTACTGGCAAGGCAGGTAGAGCTCCCAGCCAACAGCACAACACGTACACATCAACCCTTCACTTGGGAATGTGCTGGGAAAGTACCATTCTTTTCTGATGACATTTTACATGTGATACAAAAACTCTTCACAGCTGCATTCACAGACAAGTTTTAAATAAAGGGCAAGGAGGTGCCAGCACTGAGTACTGGTAGTCTGTCTTGAAATGGAGTGTCCAGAGGAAGGTGTGCATTTTCAGCCCAAGTTCTCTTCCACTTCATTTACATGGAACTGGAGTGAAGAAAAGGATGCAGAAAAATAATCAAGTAAAAAACAGCATTAGTAACAAGGACAGGCAGGAAAACAACTTCACCTTCAAAAACTTGGGCTAAATTTACAGTTAGGCCACTGAGATTAAAGGGGAAGGAATGACTGTGAATAAAGGAATGTTTTAAGTATTTGGCTTTACAAGGAGAAGTTTCAGAGAAGGGTCAACTCCTTGGCCATACAGAGTAAACACCAAGAGCAGGCTGCATGTCTAAGACATCTGCCACAAAAAGATAAAACGTAAAGAAAATACACTTTTTTCTTCCATTCTTGCACAACGCGTGGGGAAATGGGTACACATGTTGGAAGGCACAGTACAGGCCAACACAGACTTAACTTATAATCTTTCAGCTTCCTGCTTGGATGTGGTAAGGCCCTTCATAATCAACAAATTTCACTTGTGCTGAGGAAAAGAGGAAGTCTGAGCACACCAGCAGTTTCTTAAGAATATGTAAACAGCCAACAAATCATAAGAATATGTAAACAGCAAACAAATGACTCGGTGAGTCATTAAGCAGATGATCCTAGGGTTTTTTCCAAGTTGTGCTACTTATCCGCTTGAGAAGGCAGGATCACAGTGATGCTCATGATGACAGCTTCTGCATTGCATTTTTTAACAGGATTGGACTCAGATTGTTTGTAACTCAAAGTTCTGGTACTAGACTGGACATGACCTGCAGGAACACAGCAAGTGACAAACCTCCCATGTCTTAATCGCAATTCAGACCCTCTGCTAATCTGTGGCTGGAGATTCTGAACAATCAGATTTATCTGCTGATAGTTCCAATGGCCCAGAGCAAATGTAAAATTTCATTTCAGATTCTTTATCTCTTATGTACTCTAGCTGCTTGCCTTCTTTTTTTTTTCAATGTAAAACCTGCAATTTTTTCTGTGTAATGAGTCTCCTTTTCCCCACAACAGTCCCAGCCAACAAGAGCACCACATAAAAACCAACAGGCTAAAATAATAACGTAAAGTGGCTGCAACTTTCTGTTTGTCATGAATAGAAGCACCCCTGGTCACACTAGGCAGGGCCTTCACAGAAGGACATAAAGAACACACATTCACACACAGCTTTGTGTTAGTGTGCTACAAGCTGTGCAGAGACTGAATGCAAATAATTGCAAATAAATATATGTGTCAAAAAAAACAGCAATCATGGGAATTCTGCAGATTACTAGAAGTTTCTCAGCCACAGCTTCAGGGAAAATAGGGAAAATATGCAAGTTTATGAGGGAATTATCTTCTGTAGATTAAGAGATTTTAAAATCAAAAGGAATTCCCTCATCATCATCCCTTTATGGGCAATCATATTCAGATCAAGAAAATGTCTGTGCAGTGAACACAACCAGCAGCTAGAGAGCTGACTTTGGCTCAGATTACAGTAGTCATCAAAATGGATCAAGGTGGGCTGCAATCAGTGTAGCTGAAACATAAGATCTTGAGAACTGTCGATCAGTATTCTCCTGGACATCACCATGGCCCAAACCATTTTATGATTCTATTATTTCATCATGCTTGACTCCCTTTTTTAACTTAAATCAGCATGCCTGAACCACCACTGGTTATGTTTTCAGTTTTGTTTTGCTGCATTGCATAATTCTCAAATTAATACCAACAAGGTCAGGTTCCACCAAAGAAAATGCTTGTCACCTCCTCAGATTAACACAATGACAGATAAAATACATGGAGGTGGCTGGGGCAAACCCCTCCTATCCACTGCAAGAGGGTATAAACTTTCTACTGTGAAGTAGTTCAAGACCATCACAAGCTCAATACAGCAGTGAGGAAAAACCCATCCTAAAAAACCCACTTCAAAAGGTGTAATAGAGCATAGGCAGTCTTCATGAAGTTATCCCTCTGACTATAGCGACAATGAAACCCTTACCTTTATTTGCCCATGTAGTTATTGACATGATAGATAGAAATCTGATGCACAGGTGTCCCTGGACAGAGGCCAGTGTTCTACTGGATCTCTATTTCTTGAATGACACAAACGGATTTCTGTTTCAGATTCAAATACTGACCCTAAAAAATGAGTTGAAGGACATAAATATTGCAAGTCCGTATTATGCTTTCCTGGACTTAACAGTTCTGGGGAGCTAAGAATCCATCTGCAATTACTTCCTAAAGAAGAAAGTGTCAGGAAATAATTGATATTTGAAAATATATCATCATCACTAGGCATACATATGCCAATGATCAACAACCAACCAATAAATCCTGGCTCTTACATTAAGGTTCTGAAAGGATTTACAAAGTATAGTTTATTCACAGGGACACATCAAAAGAAATGCCAACTTTTTCCACTAAAGTCTCTTTGATGACTAACCAAGATGTTATAAAATGAAAATCTTCTTGGAAAGAAAAGGAAGAGAAAAAGTTGAAAACTAAGAAATCTGAGACAACTGGGAGATAATTGAACTAATTTGGGAATTTTAATTGACTGATGGATGGATAAACCTGTAAGGATAGCTTCTCTTGGATGCAAACATAACTCTTTACCCACTTAGGTTTTGGTTAGCAAGACAATGGGGAAAATCTAGGATGTCACATCTTTCCTGATGAATGTAAGCATCAGTCAGCAGAAAATTTTTGTAGCTCTTCAATAAAACTAAGGGCATAGAATCAGCAATAGTGAAAAACATACAGTTCCATTAAAGCCAGGTTCACCACGTCGGTTCACAGCAGCTAAATATCAGTCTACCAGCATTCTGAAAAACAGCTAGAAAAGTCTGACGTACCATAATATATAAAGTTGTGTGTAGGAAAGAAAAGAATCTTTTCTTATAGCACTGAACAGATAGCAGGGTCTGTTAGGGAATCTTTCCTCTTTGCCTGTCCGGGAGCTACTCTGTCCTTCACACTTGCACCACCAGAGATTGTCACTGCTGGGAGCCAGGGTGGCTCCAGTGACCCGATGGGTCCTCGCTTGACTCCCCACACATCCCATTCACACAGTCAGACAAGGTTTCCTCAGTGGTTCAGCCTCAGGTTTCTCGCAACAGAATCTCAGATGTCCATATCGTTAAAGCAATTTATTCACGGCACAGTAACATGGAAACAGCTGGAGTGGGTGCCTCAAAGAAAGGTCCCCCAACCAAGGAACCCCTGGGCTTTTATACCCTCACAATCTATGCATGCGGTAGTCTGGAGTCTTTCTGGTGAGTCACCCTCTCCTGAGTGTCTGATCCCATGGCTCATGCCAGAAGTACCATCCCTTTGCTGTGCGAAGGTGCGGCGGAGGTCGCAGCCTCTTGCCTCAGGTTCCCAACATTTCCCCCATCCAGAGTTCAACTTGCAGCTGCACACTCAGTTACCTGCACTAAACATATTCCTCAACAGCTCAGTGCTGAAAATTATTGTCGTGCTATCCCTGCAGATCAAGAAAGTCTCTTTAATCAGGCAAATGCCTACGGTGAGAGTTTTGACTAAGGATTTCATCAGGGCTTCATAATTGTCTTGGGGTGGTTTTCTATTCCCTGATTATGGGGAAAGATAAGCACATGGCAGCACAGACCCTGGGTAGAGGAGGTGTCACGCAGCAGACCCCTACAGAGAGGAGCCTGCCGGAAGCTGACAGGTGAGTGAACAGTGCATGATCACCCCATAGAAGGACATTAGAAAGATGCATTGCTGATGTAGCAACACAGGATTGGTTGTGTAGTGAGAATTACCATGTAAGGAAATGCTGTGTCCTGGGGAAGTGTATAAAAGCAGCTCATTTCCTTTGAATAAATGATTCAGATCGGAGATTCAGATCGGAGATCCAGGAACCAGATCCAGACTCTGATTCAGTCTGAATTTCAATCACTGACAAATGGTGCCCACTGTGTGAGGACATTAATATTAATAGATGCCTAACTACACGTCCAGTCGGTGAGCCCCGTGGAACTTTGAAGTGCTGCTGAAAGAAGCAGGAAAGCTGGCCAGTGATTAATCCCTGCAGAGTTGCAGGCGAGCTATGGGGGACATAGGAGATTTAGGTTCTCTGCCGATTTGGGTCCGTGTCTCAATCGCTACTAGTGGCGTCCTGAATCAGGACTTGATAGGCAACAGGAGGTTGCTCCAGTAGCAACTCTCGGCTGAACTTTACAGAGGGGCTGAAAAGAAGCCCACGCCAATCGACCTTTCTGCAGGATGGAGGGCTGCAGCTGAGAACGATGGGGGATGGTGTATCTCAGGAACATAATGTCGCAGAGACGCTGGAATGAATTTTAAAGAAGTTTTTGTATCCGTGGAAGATTGTGTGCGAGGCGCTCATGACGCATGCAGCACCCAGAGACCGGACAAAGAAAGACACTTGTGCCGCCACGGCAGCCGTGCCGACGCCTTCTGCGCCTTCAGCGAACAACCGTAAGTCTATCGGGGCAGTGGGAGGAGAACCAGAAGATAGTCCCTTGTCCCCCGACCCGTTTAATCCTGAAAGAGAGTCGGATGGTATCGTAGAAGAGCACTTGCCACCCCGTGCCATGCAGCATCGGCTGGAGCCAGGAGTGCCCTTCTTAGCAGCGTGTTTCCTCTCCGTTTGCCCTCTGCGAGCGAGCAGCGGCAGCAGACGCGGCGGGGGGGAACGTGCAAGCCCACGGGGGCCCAGCGCTGNGGAGCGTGCAGCACCACAGGGGAGCAGCACCGTAGCGGCGGCAGGCGCGCACCGCTGGCGGGCACATGGCGAGCACATGGCACAGCCAAGGGATGGTGGTGAACGCCGTGCCAGCTACACAGCAGGTCCAGTGAGAGAAGCGTGGCTCTCTGCATGTGGACAGTAAGGAGGAGACCCAGGGATCCCGGGGACACCAGCACCAGCCGCACCAGCAAAGGCAGCACCACGTCCATGCTCCCCACACACAGCAAGATTTGCGCAGAGAGGGGCTGGCGGGGCGGCCTGCAAGCCGCCCCAGCGCTGCCCAGCCTGCGCTGCTCCCGCCACAGCCCGAGCTTCCGTCTCCTGTGGGGGGCGGACAGGTGGCCCCTTCCTTGGGGGGAGGTGTATCTGCAGCATTTGTACCGGCTTGTGCAGGGGCAGCTGTGGGCTATGTAGTTCCTGCAGCTGGTCCATAGAACTCTTTTGTTTTCATTACTCAAAATGTTACCACAATCCTGGACCCTCACTGTAAACACTGATTTTTTACCACACCACCTTGTGA
>VXAZ01005774.1:0-73631 GCA_013399875.1 Gymnorhina tibicen
TCAAAACAGAATCCCACACCTTATCAGTTGATGGAGAAAGATTTCAAAATATAGCTGCATTCTAATTTAACTGAGGAAAGATGCAAAATATATTTTTGATTTACTTTTAATATTCTAAGGAAATTTCATTTTCTATATGCAGTTAATTGTCAGCATGTAGAACTCGGATGAACAAGAGATGCAAGTGGGGTGCACTGAGACAACAGTTACTATTCAGATGTATTCCTTGTGGATTGCTTCCCTAAGTAAGCGTTGTATTCCGTAATTCAGTGTAATCCAGGAGCTAGAAAGTATTTATTTTGACTTTTTTTCTTTGTCATATGTATCAGATAAAATAGTAAATGGCAATATTTTTAAACAGAAATGGAAATGTATCAACAGGACGTAGGGCCACAGGTCAGCTGTGAAGAGGCTCAGCGTAAAGGCAGACGTGAACTGACAATATTGACTTATTTACTTGTGTACTACCAATAGGTACATTACCTGCCACAGACAAGTGAATTCAAAACAGACATCTCAAGAGTTTATAGATTTCAAAACTCATTTCAGGTCTGGTTATAATACATACCTGTTTTCCTCATCCGAAAAGAGAGAAATCCTCATTACTTTTAGCATAATTCTTGTTACAATGTATTTCTTCTATATGCAGAATTCCTGAATAGGGTTTTCATAAAGAGGTATAGGTAAACCATAGCAGGACTGGATGAACGGAAAAGTCTGTATCAGAACCTCTGTTGCTGAAGAGGTGGGGTGCGGTGTAAGTGGGATGGGGTGTAAGTGCGGTGTTAAGACATAGAACTATGAATTTTACAAACATGGTGAACTGAGACTTTGTATGTGCAATTGCCTCCATCTCAGTTCATACCTTGAGGTTACAAATTTTTTTCTATGTCAAATACATGTAAATGCTGTAATCTCTGTGTTACAATGTCCGGCAGTAAAAGTTACCCTTTTAGTATCTTACACTTAGTTTACCTAAGAGTTAGTTGCAGACCTGTGTGATTAACTCTGGAAAAAACTTGTTTAGTTAATCTTTCAGACAGTCCTAAAAAACTTTTAAAAATGGATTCGAAGCAATTTTGGTTTTTTCCAACACAGAAAACCTGCTAATTAAATTATATGCACTAATGGGAAGACAAAAATATGCAGAGGTGAATATTTTTTACTGTGGGTATGCATATCTGTCAGTTGTTTTAGACATACATGATATATATTCTTGTGAAAGTGATTTTAAAATGTCTACTTGTCTTCATGGCTTCTCAGGCCTTCTAAGCATTATTTAGTTTACTGCAGCTTAGCTAATAATATAATAGATGCTGCTTGTTATTACTCATACTAGTTGAAATAAACAGTTTTGTTTTAATGGAGCAGTAATGCTTATGATGAAAGTTGCTAATGTAACATGTAATAAAATACATCTTACCAAAAATTTTCTGACAAGAATATATAAAATGTGTGCTTAATAGCAATACATTCCCTCTGCTTTCTTGAATCATGCAGCAATAATAGGAATTAAATATGAATTATTCACAGTATTCACTTTTCCCTGTCTCCAGCAAGCAATAAACCATATGTACACTCTGCACATCATAATCCAAGCATAGAGGTAAAAGTTAAAGTCTGAGTTCTAACTTGCTATTAAACCCCTTTTATCTTAAAAAACCATGATTTATCATGTATGCAACATTTTTAAAATTTTTGTTTGTTTGTTTTTGTTCTGTTTCTTTGTTGTTTATTATTTGATTGTTTCTTCAGAAACCATTTCTGTCTTCCATCTCTCCAGGGTCAAGAGAACAGTGAAGCAATGATGGGGTGATTGACTTTTCTACAGAACTGCTGACACTGTAGCAGCAAGAGCTTTGTGCAGTTTAAAGTTCTTATTTCTTTTTTCCTTCCCCATGAAAATGACATATGTAATTTTTTTTACCTTTTTATTGCACATAATTTCCTCCAAAGTATATAAGACTTCTGTGTGTATGTGAGCTGGTGACTGTGAAGAAAACAGTATAGGATTGAGTATAGTAGCATTTTTCTGGCTGAAGCTTACCTAGAACACAGCAGAAAGTAACAGGCTAGTGTTCAAATTTTTAAAACAAGATTATGGAATAATTTCAGCAGAATGTTCTGATACTTCATGTATCTGTAAGAAAAGGAAAACTATTACTGTATAGTATACAATTATTACTGAGTTCCTGCCAGTAGACGTGCCAATCAATGACTACTGTTCCCTTTTTTATGTTAATCGTAGAATCACAGAATAAAATACTGAGTGGCTTGGGTTGGAGGATACAGTAGAGATCAACTAGTTCCAATCCCCCTGCAGTGGTCAGGGACACCTTCCACAAGACCAGGTTGTTCAAAGGCCCATCCAAACAACTTGAATACTACAAGGGGTAGTGCCCACACAGCCTCCCTGGGCAACCTGTTCCAGTGCCTCATAACCCTCTTGAGTAAAGAATTGAACATCTGATTTCCTAATATCTAATCTACAGCTTCCCTCTTTCAGTTTAAAACCATTGCACCTTGTCCTGTCACTCTTTACCCGTGTAAAAAGTCCCTCTTCCTCCTTTCTATGTTTGCTTGAGGTACTGGAGGCTGCATTGAGATCTACCCAAAGCCTTCTCTTCTCCAGGCTGAACAACCCCAACTCTCTCAGACTGTATTCGTAGGAGAGGTGCTCCAACCTTCTGATTGTCTTTGTGGCCCTCCTCTAAATCAGATTTTTCTTAGCTTTTTCACCTATTAATGTATTAGCAAGAGGATACTTTTGTAGTATAGAGCTAAAATGTGATTCATTATACATCACATAGCTGTTTAAGGAAAGAAAGAAAGCTATGACCTGATCAGCTAAATGCTAACAAATAGTTTCTGCCAACATAAAAAGAACATGCAATGGAAGGTAAGATAATTTATGTGTGCAATATATAACCGGCAGGTTCAAACTCATGTATGGAGTGTTGTTGGGGTTTTTTTCCCCACATGTGGATAAACGGTAAATACCTATTCCCAAAATTTTAGCTTCTCCATTGAAAATCATAAGCTTGCTAATTTTGTTGGCAAGCCTACATGCTAAAAAGATTTAACAGAAGTTCTATTAAATATAAAATCAAATAAGGAGTCTTCTTACTAGCAAGCCCCTTCGCCAGTTATTACAGGACATATTAATTACATGTTTTAGGCTGATACTAAGTGATGGCCAACTAAAAAGGAATACTTTTTTTTTCCCCTAAAACCATGGGACACCCACCTAAAAAAATTTATTTCACCTTTAAGGAACTATTATTCCTTGGGGAAAAAAATTAGATTCATTTAACAAGGCAAAGCAGTGCATGAACTTATACTGCAATATTTTTCATCAGTTATTTAAAGCTTTTTTGAATGTAGTTGTTTAAATCAGCATGATAAAATGAATGTGCGACTCACCATAGCAAAAACGTACCCGTGCTCAATTTCTTTGTCCTCTTGGAGCTAAATCTCTTTTTTCATCTGAGACTGGCCATAGTAGATCTTCAGAGAACAGTTGCTTCTTTGCCTCTCCCATACTTTTGAAACTGAACTCATATAAGTGTCAGCAGTGGTTTGATGCATTTGTATGTAGTACTGCACTATCAAAAGTATTACTAGTAAGGATTCAGAAGATGAAAGCTGGGATATAAACCAGACAACTTTCCAACTAAACAGGTGATAAAATTAACTCAATTACTGGTTGTATAAGGAACTTTTATTCTTAAATTCATTAATTTTTGAGAGTGAGGACAACTGCTGACCTTTATTTTGTGTCACCTAAACATATATTATACATGCTGAGTGCATTAAGCAATTTTATATTAGTCTTCCTGCATCTTCTGCTATGTTGAAAAGATAAGTCTGTTTTATTTTAAATGATGTATGTTGAATTAACATGATTATGTTCAGAAGCCCTGTGGATCAGCATCCCTAAATACTGTGTATACCAATAATTATTGCAATTGTTCTTGGTCAGACATCAGTCATTTCCCTTTGCTTATATTCTGACTGCAAATTAATAATTAAATCACAGTCATTACAAAATTTGAAGCTGGACTCCCCAGTGAGACTAAAGTTCAGTTGTCAAAATCTGTCCCCTTTTGATTTGTCACTGTACATCCTTACTGTGGGATTTTCTATCATTTCTATATAACTGTGATAGATAACTTCTTACTTAGTACATAACCTGTGTGCTGTGAAGAATATTTGATGCTTGTTTGTTTTAGAAAGGAAAAGCATATTTTATATGTTAACTGTCAAATTAAAGAGGACCAAAAAAAGCTTTATAAAATGTAGTAATCATATTTCTGATGCATGTAATTAGGTTAAACTGTGAATCATGTTCTCTTACTGTCATCTGGTAATTACCTGCTTGCCTTAACTGAGCCTTGTGATTATTGACTGTATGATTCCAGTCTGGTTTTGGATCACCCTATGCTGAACAGGGATGTAGTGATCATGGGACAGATACAACATCAGAAATGTTCAGGCATTTAAAGGGGAATTCTGCAGTCCCTCATTTCTGAATTTCTGCAGTGGAAGTTCAGCATCCTCTCCTGTCATCCAATCACACACAATCAATTCTTCTTGTAAAACAAATTTTGTAGACAAGTGTTCTCATAATCTTGCAGTTTCCAGTATTACTTGGAGACCCTCCTCGGTTTTCCTACTGTTCATGTTCACGAGACTATCTGCTGACATTATTAGGGGCCTTGGATTTTGACAGTGGTTTTTTCCCACTTAATGCAGTCTAAAGTATACTCCTGCTGACATCCCAGATTATTCTTGTGTTCATACTTCCATTTGAGTGAAAACTATGAATTCTCATCTCCATTCAACTCAATGAATTTATTAAGAATGCTAACTAGCCAGTGGCTAACTGAAGCACATAAAATGAGAGTGACTCTGATCATAAAGCAATTTGAAGAGAAATTTTTATAATAGGCCCAATATGAACCAGACAGGGAATAGCACTCTTTAAAACTTCTCTTCCATCTACAGACCTCATTTATATGTTTCTGTCTTTCAGCAAAAAGATAATTTAAAAAAAATAATCTTTTGTTTATCTCCCACACCCCCAGCACACACACATATGCACTGCGAGGTTTTTTTGCAGAGTCTAATGTGACTAGAATCATGAAACAAAAGCAAAATGGCAAAGAAATGAAAACAACAGATGCCAGTATTAGACAGCTTGTTTATCTTAGTTGTTAAGACCGTCTAGTTCTCTTGACTCCTGAAGTTAAATACACATATTAAGGTCATAAATGACAAAATTGTGACGAATTTTAATGTAAATTATTAAATACTATTTACAAAAAAAATTATTGTTTTTAAGTACTTGAGATAATTCTTAAATTAATGAGAGGAACTGGGAAGTAGTGGCTGGAAAGAAAAACACCTAGGGGTGCTGGTTGACAGCAGCTGAACATGAGCCAACTTGTGCCCAGGTGGCCAAAAAGGCCAACAGCATCCTGGCCTGTATCAAGAATAATGTGGCCTGCAGAACCAGGGAAGTGATTTTCCCCTGTATTTGGCACTGGTGAGGCCTCAAGTCTGGTGTCCAGTTCTGGGCCCCTCATTTCAAGAAAGACATTGAGGTGCTGGAGTGAGTCCAGAGAAGGGCAGTGGAGCTGGTGAAGGGTCTGGAATAAGTCTTGTGAGGAACAGCTGAGGGAGCTGGGGGTGTTTAGCCTGGAGAAAAGGAGGCTCAGGAGAGACCTTATCACTCTCTACAAATACCTGAAAGGAGGCTGTAGCCATGTGGGGGTCAGCCAGCAGCCAGCAACGGGACAAGAGGAAATGTCCTCAAGCAGCACCAGGGGAGGTTCAAGTTGGACATCAGGAAGAAAATCTTCACTGAAGATATGTGGCATCCACAAATTCTCTGGGCATCCTGTTCCACTGCAAAATAAAGAGTTTCTTCCTAATATCTAATCTACATTCTCTCTCAGTTTGAAGCCAGTCACTACATGCCTTTGTAAATAGTTTCTCTCTATTTTCATTGTAGCCTCTGTTCAGATACTGGAAGGCTAAAATTAGGTCGCCTCGAAACCTCCAGTCTGAACAAACCCAATTCTCTCAGCTTTTCCTCATATGAGAAGTGCTTCATCCCTTTGATGATCTTGGTGGCCCTCCTCTGGACTCACTCCATCAGGTTGATGTCTTTTTTGTGCTGGAGGACCCAGAGCTGGATGTAGTGTTTCAAGTGGAGCCTCTCCAGAGCAGAGTAGAGGGGCAGAATCCTCTCCCTTGCCCTGCTGCCCACACTGCTTTGGATGCAGCCCAGGATACAATTGGTTTCTGGCCTGTGAGAACACATTGCCATGGCATGTCCAGCCTCTCAACCACCAGCACCCCCAAGTCCTTCTTGGCAGGGCTGCTCTCGATCTGTTCATCCCCCAGCCTAGACTGATATCAGGGCTGCCCCATCCCGGGTGCAATATCTTGCACTTGGGCTTGTTAAACTTCATGAGATTCTGGTCTCTCTTGATGACATTCCATCCTTCAGGTGTGTCAACAGCAGCACTCAGCTTGGTGTCATCTGCAAATTTGCTGAGGGTGCACTCGATCCCCTTGTCTGTCTCAGTAGCGATTATCCTTTTGTGTACTTAGAAATTTTAACAATTTGGTGTTTTGAGAGCATTCATCAGAAGGAAAAATGAGACAAGATCATTGCTTTGTCCATGGTGGTGAAATAATAAGGTAGGGATTCCCAAGAGAACCGTGCAGGGACCATGTGTTCCCAGATTCAAGGTAAAGAGGAGAGACATCCTCTTGTCTCATAGTTTATAAACTTTCCATCATAAAATTGATTAAACTTTCCTGTTAAAAATACAGGGTTTTTCTTTGCATTTAGGCTGCCATATGTCAGAAAATTAGTCAGATACTCCTTTGTGACAATGAATGAAACATTTGTATACCTTATTGAAATTCTGCCTTTTTTTCACTAAAGGGAAGATGGTTGCCCAGTATTTAATAGCAGAAATTACAAAAATTATTTGCCTTATGATGGAGGGCAAATACTGTGGAAATCATTGATTAGTGGCATAATTTCAAGTATCAAAAGAGGAAGAGTTACTGGTGTGTTACAGAAAGCAAATTATTTAAAAAAAAAAATTGTTTTAAAGGTAAATATTCCTATTTTTTTATGACGGAAGTGTTGACTAGAGAAAGTGTTGACTAGAGAAAACAGTAATACTAAACAAAATTATGTTTCTAATAAAGTCCAAGGCATTTGAGCAACCCAGTCTAGTGGAAGATTCCCTGCCCATGACAGGGGTTTGGAACTGGATGATCTTTAAGGTCTCTTTCAACCCAAATCATTCTATGAGTCTATGAGTACTTTGGAGATTTAATTCCACAGGGTTTTAGTTAGAGTAAAATTCTTGTGTGCTGTTAGATAATGTGAGACAAACATACGCAGCCAAGTTAGAAAGTATCAAGGGCAGTAGTAAAGCAACCATCCTTTCACACAGTGAAACCATCCTTTCACAAACAGTGTAGTGAAATAAAGATTTTAGTCCATACTTCTTACATTTGGTTTTCTATGTTATGTCTTTCAAAAGCCTAATAGCAGCCAACAAATGACATAGTACGTTAACTAGATTGCTAAATCTTGTTCAATATTATGAATTTAAGTAGTGGTATTATGGTGCATATATCAAACATCATACCAATCACTTTTATGCTGCACATCATTTTATTTACTACTTATAATAGGAAAGAGTTATTTACAAAATGTATACCTTCTTAATTTTGCTTTATGTTGAAAGAGATAGTACTGCAAAAGAGGTTTTAAAAAAAATCAGAGTAACCTTGAAATTTCAAACAGTGTCACTGAATAAGCTTAGCATCACTCTGTACAGTAAAAGAATATGTTGTCTGGTTAAAACTTACAGTGTGCAGTCCTTCAATAAATGTTCCACAGCATACATAATGTGAGGCTCTGAGAAGCATGCCATTTAACAAGAAAACCTCTCTCAGCCATAGCTTCATGTTTTATTTCCTGTAGAAATCATTGAAAATTGATGGAGAAAATGCTTCCTTTCCTTATAAAGATAAAACACCAGGCCATTAATACACCAAGCCATCAAAATTTCCTTTGTATGCTACAAGCATGAAAGAGCAAATTGAGCATAACAAGTAAACACAAGGATCATGAATAAGAGTTTTTGTTTCTTTCTTTCTTTCTTTTTAATGTTTTAGGGCCTTTAGCCAAATATTCTAATATCATGCTGTGTGAAAAAGATGTTGGTTTCTCTGCTTGCTGTGAGATGTTCCAAGTTTGGAAGAAACTGCCACTCTGAAAAAAAAATGATGAAGGAATACATTACCATGAATAACTCAACGCTCTCTAGTGAGGAAAGAAAAGCAAGTTATTTACATATAAAATGAAAAAATTACACTCCAGCAGTGAACGAGTATCTAATATCAGATTGAAAAGGGGCCAATTTTGGGCTGGTGCATGGGACGTTTGCATGTGAATTCCTAACTTATAATGAAGGCAGTCGATCGCAGCATTCAGTCTGCAGTTACCTAGCACTGATGACACAGAATGGAAACAAATGTATGCAATGTATGCAATTGTTGGGTAAGTTGAATTTCAAACTTGATAACAGTTAAGCATCTTATTAGTAAGGACTAAGATCTTCAGTGCTGTTTTAGAAGAGGGGTAAATAAGAGCAGAAACTCTGATACAAGAGCAGAAACTATGGCTTCAAGGAGAAGTTACCAGCTCCAGTTTTGGATTGTGATAGTGACTGCACAGCAGTAACTGAGATTAGAAAGGCGCAAAGAACTCTGATAGTGCCACTCTTTTGCCATTGTTCACAAGCTGCACAGTTGATCTGTGCCTTACTATTTTTTTTTCAATCCAAGGTTTCTTAAAGTTTCTGTCTCCATCTACCCATAATTTCTATGGAAATTACTTTTGTATCAACCTGGGGCTTATATGGTCCCTTTTATGTTTTACCTAACTTTTTTTCCTGGTCTTTTTTCGAATTTCCTACCCATGATTTTTCCATGTCTGCCAAAATAAAACTTGCTGCATACAGTTACAATGATTTGCAATTTTTTTAAGAGAGAGAATCTTTTGAACGTGAGTGTTATGAGTCAATATTTGAGAGAGGTGTGGAACTGGAAAGTTAATGCATTTGAGTGGACACAAACTAAGTCTGTGCAACTCTGCAAATGATAGACAACTATACTCTTTTTTTAAATTCCAAGAAGCCTAGGATTCAATGACCAAAAAGAAAACAGATTCCATAGACAGAAAGAATTTTTCATGCAAAGAGTCAGAGAAGAAAAAAGGATTTTTTACAAACTAAGCTTTCAGAACCTATCTTTATTTGAATATTTACTCCAAATATGACACTTTGGAGGGAATGGAAAATGACAAAACACATATGAATGCAACAGTGAGTTCCAATATATGTAGATGTGGACTGGAGGGCAGATCTAGTTTAAAATATTCAAAGCACTTAAAGAACACTTTTTCTACTTCAAACAAAATCATAATAGAAGAATTCTCTGAGACAAATAGAAAGCCGCAGCCGGCTTCTCTGAACCCCCTTTAAAATGCTCCTTCTGAAATCCTGATTTTCAAATGTTGCACTTCTCACACTCCGAAGGTGAGAAAGAGCAGAGGAACAGAAGAACGGTATGTCGTTGTAGTTGTCCTAGGACTCCATTATACTACAGATCATCACTAGTATACCATGCAGTGGTATATTTCAAGATTCCAGTTATTTTCCTCCAGCACTACAGTAGTGACAAATAAGAGGTATAGTTCTTATAGATTTAGGAAAGCATAACTTACCTAATAAAATAATAAATAAAATATTAAAATAATAAAATAATTTGTGCAATTATTGAATTATATATTTTAAATTTTAAAATAAAGCACTAATTTCTAACTTTTTAATAAAGAATACAGTGATTAATTTTACAAAAGTCAGTTTTCAACTATTCAGCATATATGGCAACCTTTTGCTATCTGTTCAATCTTGCTTTCACAGTATAGTGTTGTCCTCATGTATTTATTCTTGCTGCAACCATTAATCACAGGTTCTCTCATTCTTTTCATAAAGACCTTGCCAAGAGGAAAGCTTGTTAACTTCAGCATTTCAAGATACAGAGCACAGAAAGGAAAAGTTATTTTAATATTGTGCCTTAATTATTAGTACTGTTCCACTGTTTTCTCTTTGTTTCCAACCCTCTGTCTTGTCACTAATGGAGAAAGGATTTTTTTCTGCACCCAGTCTGAGCAAGTCTTTGTAAGCTCATAAGTTCACGATAGAGCTGATAAGTTCTTCTTTTTAAGAGGAATGTGTTAATACATTCTTGCCAATAAGCCTGAATTTCCTATGTTCAGAGTTGTTGCTTGTGTGTAGGAAGATTCTGCCTAAAAAAAAGTTTGAATGTGCTTAGCTAAAGCTTTAGATAAAACTATTTATTTTGTTTCATGGCAATGATATTTTAGGAACCAATTTATACTTTGAAATTACTTATTTTTCATAATTTACATATTTAATATAACTAGAGGCATTTGACATCACATTGTGGAAGTGAGTTATGATGTATACTGGTACAATATTGATATGAGCAGACAGAGTTTGAATTATTGAATATACAATTTGAGGTTTAATTATAAGAAATATACATAATGACCTTATTCTTGATTTTTTAAGTGGGCAGCTGTAAAGATAAATCCCACAAAATATCTTTGCCTGTTTTAATAGTCCTTACTGGCAGTATTTACATGCTGTATTGATTAGTATGAAGGTTTAATGAAGTTTCTTCATTGCAGAGTTGAGTTGAAAAGACTTCAACTGGTATTGTATCACCTCTTTCTAATTTTATATTTGAAATCACTTAATTGCTCAGGCATTTCAGTAGTCCATAAAACTGTGCTTAATTTGAGAAAAAATATCCTGAAATAATAACTCCATTACACAATGTAGGGTATGATACATTATTTAATGAATGCACCTCAAAAGTCACATGAATCAGAAATTCAAATATAAGTTGCCTGAAATATACTTGGTAGGTGTCATTTTAACTCAATCTGACTCTTATTTTCCTCAAATAATAAAAATTTTACATTCTTTCTATCATCATTTAGTGTGATTAAGTAAAAACCTCAGTCAGGCAGTCAGGTCTTAGAAGCAGACCTAGAACAAGAGATCTTTCTGGTTTTTAAAATTTCACTTAATCTCTGTTATTGTTTGTGAAAAATAGTGTTTTCATTAATAGGTGTGTTCTCTTGGTAAATGGTGAAAGATCGTCAAGTGTCTTGGAGTGGAAGGTGTAGAAGTATAAAATGTTACCGTTGTATTCCTTTGGCAAAAGGACATCCCGTTTCCAGAGTTTTCACATTTCTTTGTTTTTTTCAGAAACTTCAAATTGCTGGGTCTGCAAATCTGTATTTTCTGAGCATCTTTTAATTTTATTTATGTTTAAAGGTTTTTAGAACCCTGGGACCATAAGCCAAGGGAAGCAAGCTGCTAGCACATGTGGAGCTTTCCCAGCTCAGCAGTAAGGCAGTCTAGTATGTGCTAAATCAAGTCTTTTGTTTGTAATTGTAAAGACAGGTCCAATGAAGGCAGCTGTACTAACACTAAAGTGATGTTTATGGGCAATAAAAGACATGCTTTTGACGTAACACCTCTTGGATCTTTGAACAGAGGAAATAAAGTGGATATAGAGCAGGAAGTATATTACCTCAGTGAATGCATAGGTACAGCAGAGGCATTGGGGCAGGTTGTAGTGTGTACTTGTGTAAAGGATGATGAAGAGAAGTATGTCACTGGAAAATATCTTCCTATTGCCTCAGAGTCACGGAAATGTTGCTCTGCCCTGCTACCTCCTAGTCTTGGCAGTACCCCAATACTACCAGAAGATTTCATAGCAGAGCCAGAGCTTCTCTCAGATTTTCTGAAGCCTTTAGGAAAACAGTGAATATTTGGGTCTCATGTTTCTCTTTTCTTCTACCACAACTACTGCAGCCATTTTTGTTTCGTACAGAAAACATTGTGAGATGGAATGAGCCCTCATACATGCTGGATGTAGACCCACTGTCTCAGGATAGGCTCTATGTTTTCTGTAATTCCAGACAGGCAAAATCATGTGGTTTAGTTAATTGGATCAAGTTTATGCTGGAGTGAATTTCAGAACCAATTTCAGAGTTCATACTTAAATGATTTTCTTATAAGTACATAAGTTATCTTTTTCAAGTAGACAAAAAATAATAAAAATTTGAAATCTTAGCCATTCACCTTAATTGGATAAACACCACCAGATGCAAAAAGAGGGTGACAGAGCTAATAAAAAGAGTTCAATAACCATACTGATACAGTTATCTTTAATTGGAATGGTAAGCATCTCCACAATGATTTTACTGGATGATCATTTCCTGGATGAGGCAGGAAACAAGGCAGCTTACATCCTTGGCTTAAAATTTTTTAGTGAAATCCATGTGTAAGGTAAATAATGAAGTATATTACATTTAAACTCTAATTTTAGCATGCAAAATTGCATGCAGGAAAACAAAGTGCATTTGTTGAATAAAACAAATTCCTCTTTCTCATCTTCATCCTTTTTACCTTAATCTTGACCATGACTTCCTTCTTCTGCTTGTTGCTCTTTCTACTGTAATTGTTTTCTTTTATTCTTATGTGTAGATTTCTCTTTAAGTACTATGAGACTAAGCTAAAGCCTAACGTATATAGTAATCATTTATTTATCTCATTTACACTTGACTTCCTCTTACTTGGGGCAAATTTCCGACTTCTCTGATTCTATCTATCTCCCTTGACCACCTCAAAGTGGAACACAAAAGAAGTAGATTGCTTGGATTGTGGCTCACCTGCCCAGAGAAATTAGGGTATGGTAAATCCAGGGGTGAATTTAGAGCATTCACTAATGGGTAAGAACACTCAGATTGCTCACAGGAGATCGAAGGCATTAGTTCATTGTGGCCACCTTAAGCACTAGCAGCATCACATCCCCGTATTACAAGTAGAGTCCAATCTGCTTTATACAGCTTTCAATTAGGTTGTGCTCAGTGTGGCACTGTGTTACTAAAAAGCTTCCTGCTGTTTCAGAGTGTGGGCAGACTACAACTTTTATCTTTCTGCAAAATACCTCCATAGGTGTAACTACAGAGTGCCCTTAGGCAAAAGAACTTACTCTACTTTAAAAAGAAAAAATCCAGCATTTAGTTTATAGTAAAAGTGAGAAATCAGTGAAAAATAGCTAGTGTGCTTAATTTTATTGTGCATTAACCTTTATTGGCAGGTAGATAGATCTTTAGCATACAGTTTCATAGTATGGTTCCAACGTGGTGTGTGGGATTGATGGACCAATGCCACGTTTTTCCCACAGTGTCCCTCGTGGAGATGCTTTGGCGGTGCCCTGCTAGCCCCCCCTTGTCCACACAGTCTCCCCCTCATAGGTGGGCACAACCAGCCACTCACACACACACAGTCTGGGGGTTCCAGAGACAAAGAGGCAGGAGGAATTCGTGTGCAATTCCAAGGCGTTTATTGGGCCCGTACCACGGACCGAGAACAAACGCACCCAAAGGGAACAGAGGCAAAGAACCCCGAACAATTGCGCTCTGATCCTTCTCTCCCCCTAGTTCCCATGGGAATGGTTTGCCATGCTGCCTTGCACTAGCACAGTGGTGCATTTAACAAACCTGTGTAATTTGCTACACTGTCAAAAACCCCTTGGTGGTTCTTCTGTCTTTATTTAAATGCTTAACAAATTTATAGTGATTGAACAGAATGCCAGTTACCAGTATAAGGTTGGAAGTGGAAAATGTCATGTGGTAATTTGAAATTAGTGATATGTGGAGCATTCTGGCTGGCTCCTTCATCTTGTAAGCCACATCCTCAATCTTCAGTAATATCAGAGTGCCTATTCAGTATTCTCATAAATTCAGAGAAAATGGCATTAGGATAAGAAACAGAAGTATCAGAGATTATCTGACAAACAGATTTTAATTGAAAAATACTGAAAGTCATATCACTTGGACTAATAAATTTACTTTAAAAAAAATATCAGAAGTTTCCTACTACATTGAACACACTGTGGTTCCACGACAACTTTTTAGGACAACCTGAGGCAAATGTCATATTTCAACTTTCAAACAGCTCTTACCCAATGAAATTAGTGAGTAAATAAGTGAGTAAATTGGTATTGGAAATCCAATTCCCACTAATAAGCTCATTAAGCGGTGGGGAAAGGAAGTTGTTCCTTGTTTAATGTTTTGGTTCTAGTTTCTGAAATGGATAGCTTTAAGAAAATAGGTGGAATTTGTGTTGTTTAGAAGATAATCAAAGCTTGGAAACAAGGATACTGGTAGTAAGCAGTAGCCAGAAGCAAAAGAAAAAAGCTTTCATACCCAGGATATACCTTCCATACAAGCCTTCTTCCCAACATAATTTTAATTAAAAAAAAAAAAAAAGAAAGGCTTCCACGGTTTAGAAGAAACTTTTGCATATTCATGCAAGTTTTTATCAACTCATTTCATAAAGGTATGAAAATGTAATGATATTTGTGAACAGGATGGTCAAATAAAATATGCCAAGTACACTATCTTGAAATTAAAACATCTCACTTTAGTGGAAGATGGAGAAATAAATTTAAGCTGTGCATGATAGTACATAAGGCAAGGCTTTCTCCATTACCTTTAAGCCACAGTTCAGAATAATTAATTTTTTTTGTTAAGGCACCTGTCAGAGTTCTCTCAGATCCATTGCTGTGAAGTGCTTTGAACAGAAATGGATAGCAAACCATCTTTACATTCTCATTTTCTGATATATTACATGGAAACTTTTGTTCTCCACTCTCTTCATGTGTGGAAAAAGGAGTAAAATAAGTACCTTCTAAAGGAGTAAAAGAAGTACCTTCTTTCCTCAGCATTTGGTTTTGTTTCAAATCTTTGAAGTGTAAACAAAAGCTGCTTTGAAGTAAACGCTAAAATCTACCTCTTTAAAACAGGTAGATCCCCTTAGCTTTGGTTTTCCTTATTAGTAATATAGAAGATGTTGTCAGGTCTCACTGATGTTTGATTTGCAGTGTTTCACACACCTAATGGCCTTTTTTATTTCATGATCACATTGAAGTGAAGCCAAATTGGTATCTTTCATGTCTGATAGTGGTTTTTTTGCTTGACAGATATAATTTTTTTACAAGCCCAGTCTTCCATTTAGTATATCGGTCTTTCCTGACAACATTAACTTCCATAAAACGTCATCATAGAGAGGAAAAATATCTGAGAAATCATGTGTATGTGTCAGCATTCTTCTGTATTGTACTTCAGATGGGTTTATGTGGTAGGTTTTTTTTTCAGTCTGGTATTAATTTACTTTTGTGTTGAACTTTTCCAACTCTTCTTGGTTTAAAAACATTAAATACATTTGATTTGGATGGACAGTCATAGTTTACATGAGATTTACAGGACTGACCTCTGGCAGTCTTCTCTCCCACATCATCAGAGGGGACCTAGAAGAAATATCCATGCAACAGTCTTTTTTTGGGTCACTGGACTTTGGAAGACGAACTTGAAGAAAATGACTTGTAGCTGAATATCTTTGAAGATTAAAGATACCTGAAAGCTTACTGCTTTTGTTAGCTGTCAAGAATAGCTGAAAGGAGACGAAAAAATGGCTGGAAGGAGAGGAGCAGGAAAAGACACAAACACACCACGAAGTTTGAGGTTTATTTCTGAATTCTTCTCTAAAATCTTTTGTGACTTGAGAGATGCCACAAAACTTTTTTTTTTTCAATATGAAATATATGCTCAAGATACTTTTTGGATTTAAAAAATTAATTAACTTATTGTGAAATACCCTTGAGAACTGAAAGACATATATATAGCATAGCTTTCATTTAGTTTTCTCGATGTATTTATACAGTGGCAGTGTAGCATAAGTACATAAAGGCTTTACATGGGCAAGGATCAGTTCGAAAATCTGATGCAAATTCATATTTAAATTATATGTAGTCTCTAACTCAAGAAAGTGAGAAATAGTAAGTGACAGCAGCAAAAGAGCAGCATCCAGAGAAGTCTGAAATATCACCGAAGTTCCTCTAAATAATTTTTCCCTGAATTGTTTTTATCTCTGCCCTTCTCCCAGGGGTATACTGAGAACTTAATTCTTGTGGAAAGAGAGAAGAAGTTTATGGAACACAGAATGGTCATTGCTTTTTGAAAACAAAGATATTCTCTAAAATATGGCCTTTTGTTACTGTTGTTTAATCTACACAATTCTGAAGAGCCAGTCTGGAAATCATCCAGGAGTTTCTATCCTGGAGTAGAATATTCCCATGTTACCTTAAGGAAACAGAAACCTATTTAAAGATAGGTGTCATAACCATAAAATCATTGGTGAGATTTGCAAGTAATAAGTTTTGATTTAAAGCATCAATATATCCTGTTTTATGAGGATACAGAATACCTCTATTGAGAAGTGATTTTATGGAAAATTTTGGACTTTGGATTTCTTGAGACATAATTCTACTACCAGCTGTTGACTTCAGGTGCTTTTCAGTGGATTCACACACACCTTGAGAGGAATTGTAAATATCATTATAACTTCTGGAGCTGATTTTGGACTTTGACAGAGAATAAGAGATCAAGTTTCAATTCTGTGTTCTTCTTTATACATCTTTTATGTCTTTTGGAAACTTTTTGTTGTGACAGTATCATGTATACTAAATTTATATGATAAAATATTACATATTTAACTGTCCTTTGTTTTCTCTGCAACAAAGCAATATGGATTCATCTCACTTTAGATGTACATATTACATATATGAGAAACTGCTCTCTGAAATTGCTTAACTCCTCTGATTAAAGAGACAATGTCAATGGCAAGCCTTTTTTATGATTTAAAGATCTAAAGATAGGTGAGAGGAATCTCACCAAAATTAATACTAAAGGAAAGAACAATAGCTTGAAACATAAATTTAATTCTCAAATCTTGTATTTGGAGCAGTGTGGGACGGAGATTTCTTGTAGTGAAGTCTGTGATTCTATGATTTGATTGCTTATTACCAGGATAAAAGAGGAAAAGGAAGAACACCTTTTTCTGATAGTTCAGTAGGTATATATTTATTGGATCAAAAGGTGATCTCCGAGGACAATACTGAGTTTCTATATTTTCTGGGTTCAAAGGGAATTGAAGTTTTGTGACTTTTGCATCAGTTTAAGTCCTTTTACAGCTAAAGTAAAAAAACCCCTAAAAACCACATTTTTTACAAGTACTTTTTTCCACAAATTAAAAAAAATATATATACAGGTCTCTAAAGAATTTATTACACTAAAATTAGCTCTCAGCTCGTGAGTTTAGGTTTCCAGTGTGGGAAGAAATGTTAGATCATTGCCTATTTGCAATCTCGCTCTTTCCCAAAATAAAATGTATGTGATTTATGCATTTATCTTGAGGTTTAGTAGGAACTGTGAGAGCTGATGTATGTGTTTGGACAGAGCTGCATAGCAGCTTCTTTTTCTGATATGTGAGCCGGAGAAGATGTTTCATCTGGGTGTGCTGGAATATAGCCAAGGGTTGCATCCCCTGGTAAACATAGCAGGAAAGTCTGATAACCCTTTCCTTTCCCCAAACTTCCTCCACTTTGTCCAGTGCACTGGGAAGCACTGACTGCATGTGAATGAAGGTTTCTCACAGGATGAATGAAGGTTTCCATTTTTTCTTACACGGTAGTGACAATGAGCTTCTGGGTGATAGCAGTAAAGGGACTATTTTGCCACAAATTTGTTTGTATGACTATGCTAACATAGGCCATGTCTGTCCTTGTCTTGTAGAGTCAGACCTGAAGAAAAGATGACTGTGTCAAGCTGGAGGGTTTGGAGGCTTGGCTTTCTTTTTGCTTGTCCTTCATGCTGCAAACTTGCACTCAAGTGCAAGACTATTCTAGAAGGTCATGAGAAAATTTTTATTTTCAAACTTTGACCAAAGTGAAATACTCCTCCACTATAAGATATATTCCTATTTTTTTCAACTGTAGAACTTCAGAAAAATGGTATTTTTCTCAATAAATAGTCATACAATTCATTTTATTCTTTATGGAAATTGTATACTTCATTAACCACTATCCAGAATTCCTAGTGATGATGACAGAGCTGCCCAATTTTTAAGAAGCCTGTGCGGTGCTGCCTGCACCAAGATTTACTAATAGCAAGCTGTATTAACAAAGATGTTATTCCTCCTGCTGCCTGTATCTGTGAAGTGACTGCTTTGCAAATGGTTGCAGTCTGTAGTGCTGCTCTAGAATCAATGAATAGAGATGAAGTGTTTTTGTTTTGATGATGAGTGCAAAGAAGAGAGGAAATCCAGCACAGACAATACAGCATTGATTCAGAGATAGTATTCATTGCATTGCAGTAAATTTCTAATTGTTATGACTCATTTTGTATATTAGACTGAGTTGATGAATGTGCTTTAGAATCAGTTAATGAGTAGTGAATATGGTATTTAGTAACACTGTTCACTGTATAGCTGGCAGAAATGTCACAGTTCTGTCACAGTAATCAGAATTCATTTGTGACCTGGATAATCTCATCTAGTGTCAAAATTCCTTGGGATGAGCACTTTGTATGCGGAGCTTACTCTTATAACACAGGATCAATTTTTAGAGAAGCAAAGTAACTACATGCTTAGGGTGGCAGGTCTCCCAGGCACTACAGTTCATATTTAGTTTAAGCCTTCAAGATTAAGTGGCTTTGCAGTTGCAGAATTCTAGTTTTGAGTAACTGCATGTTGAATCAAGAGCTTTACACTTGCACACAGGGAATAGTGCTAGTAACAATTAGCCAGGTAACTTGGTGTTTTTAGCGAGTGTGTTTTTTCTGGATTCCAGCAACACCTATTTTCTACTTAGATGACTAGATCCAAGGAATTTTATTTCAGAATTTAAAAACTTTTTCTAGGTAAGAAAGAACACCTTCTGTTATGGATATATTTTGAACTTACATAAAAAATCAGATTTTTAAATTCAACTCTATTTCCAAAACATGATCTGACTTAGTCAAAAGAACAATCCACAAACTTATTCACTGGTAAGAGTGAATTCTGTAGTTGAAGATTTCAACCAAACCTTTTTTTTTTCTGATCTGTGACAATGAATGTTGCTTGTTTCTAGCAGGTGGCCAGCCTAGCTTAATTTGTAATTGCTTGGTTTTGAGCTGTACCAATACAGAGGTTTTTTTAGGAATCCCATTGCTCAGTTCTAGCTAGATCAGAACAATCAACTTTTCTTTGATCATGAATTTGCTTCTGTGATAATGACAGCAGTCTATAGTGGTAAAAGTAAAAAGATTCATGGAGGTCTTTAAATTACTTAATTTAAGAATAGGCTAATATGGACATAATAACTTTAAAATTGGAAGTAGTAACTTTAAAATAATAGTATTCATTAAAACGTTCATATTTACTTAAGGGCAGTGTGTAATTGAGCACCTCCCCATGGAATCGTTTTACTTTTTTAAAAAGACTATCCCATGTACAAGTGATTGGAAAACCAGTGATTTTATACTTAATATTTTTGTAAAAAATATACTTCAGACATAGCTGTTCTGTTCTAGTTTAAACTAACAAAGATCTATTGTTCAGTTTCTCATTACTTTTTTTCCCCTTTCTCTTGATAATTTAACAGTCCTTAAATGGGAGTGCAAAGGTGCTTTAATCCAAATGTAACATTACATTACATCCTTAAGGTGACCTGGTAAAAGTGACAATCTGATTGTACGCCTTCTAAAGAAGTATAGCTGTATAGATAAGCAGCTGTAATAATTATAAAGAGCCTACAACAAAAGTCATTATGGTGTCTTTTATCACAGTAACAAGAACAGAGACTCAGTAGTGCACAGTGTTTAATTAGTTTGTTATGTACAAGTAAAAAATAAGGATATTAATACAACCATGATCATAAAAACCATATTAACATTCAGGCTCCTGCAGAGACTCCATTAACCTTGACTAAGAGCTGTCAAAGCATATGCCAAGTTCTCATCCCTTCTAGACGAGGAAACACATTAATTTCACTCTTGGATGAAGCGTCCCACTGCTGATGTGAAAAAACCAAACCACAGCTCCAGTTTCATTTGGTGGTACAGATCAGGTACAGTGTAATAGATGGAAATCTAGAATACCATGGATATTGTAGTCAGCAATTTCAGTAAGTGAAACTTAGCTGCATATTGCAATGGTTGTCAAGATGCTTTCTGGGAGCACAGGGACTGCAAAAGGCTTTGTGTAAACAGAAAACTTCAATTTAAAAAATTTGTTCTTTTATCAGAGTAGGGGTGAAGTTGGGTGAATAAATATTAATAAACCCAATCTTAACTAAGGACCTGAGCTAGTAAGAAAAGAATTTTCTCTTCTTTACAATAACAACTAATAGAATTATATCTGCCTTGGCAATATCTAACATATAATTTGGAATTAAGGCTAAGCCAGTGCGAGATTTGGGGTATTAGCTGATGTTCTCTTTTTAAATTTTTTTCACCTTATAAGCTTTGTAACATAATTTCATAGAAAATGCTGTCCCATCAAATATTTCTTGAATTAGCTATTTTCTTTTTAAAGACAAAGTATCCCTATATGCTTTGGGGAATTTCTAACAATCTACCATTTTCAGAACTGATTTAATATTTCAAAATGGTGATTTTGACCTGAAATATTTTCATAAAGGCATGGGTCAGTGAATGTTATTAATTTAGGAGACAGATAAAACACCACTGTGCCGTGTTTGTTTGAAAGAAGTTTCCTGTAGCAGATTCTTTGTTCAAAATGTTTTCAAGAGAAGACTAAATACTACGCTGCTCACCCTACCATTATGTCTCTCTCCTTTTGACTGCTAAAACATCTCTCCACAAAATCTAGAAATGAAAAAATTGTTCTTTAACACCTGTCGCACTTGCTGAAACATCAGCCACATGACATGACCTTCCTTCTAGTCTTCTAAATAGTTTTTGTCATCCATCCTCAATGAGTCTTCTGCTTTTGAGAATAAGCTTTAACTATTACATCTTGTCATAAAAATGACAAATAATTTGCCTTTGTTCTGACAGTTATAGGAAGTATGAGATTCTAGACATCTGCATGATGGAATGAGGGCAAAGGATAAAATAACTTTTTATCACCTACCAGCAACCAGTCACCTCTAGTGAAGAGCACGCCTTCTTTAGTCTTAAGGCGCATACTCCCCACCTTATCTGAAATTCTCAATGTTTACCCATCTTTCTAACCTCATTAAATGTTTGAGTGTTGTTGATTAGGATATGTATGTCAAAAGCAGAAGCAGTGATCGACATAAGTATCAAGTTAAAATGCTTACACTGCTTGCAAGTGTTTCCCAACTCTCACCTTTCAAATATTAGGCACTTAAATATGTCCAGAGCTAGAAGTAATCAGCTTCCTAGGTTACACTCTATATTCCAAGGTGTAAGCTTTTTGTTCACAAAGTTTTTTTTACTTTATCTGCCAACACACAAGTAGTTAGAGCCAAACAGATATTCTGGTTGGTGTTGGTTTCTCACTGTGATACATTAAGCTCACAGCTATTCTCTGCATGCAGGTGCTGGTCCTTTTTACCTCTCTCTACATCTTATTATAGCCTTCATACATTCCTGCCTGATCTGAGTGCTGACTCTGAAACTCCAAGATTTGCACACAAGACCATTTCTGAACTGGTCTGAAACTTAGGCTTCACTGTCCCTACATATGATGGTGACATACATAGCACGTTGTACTATTACAAATCAGTTTTCTTCTTGTGTCTCCATACCAGCTGGATTAATCATGCTCCCATCCTAAATGCACAGGCATTTTTATTCAGGTCAACCTTGTGTTTGACCGAAACTATATAAACAATCATGTACTACTCTGAATCCTCTCTCTCAGTTTTAGTTTAGATCATTTGGTGGAGCTGAATAGATTGGACATTAAGCAGTCATAGTTTATTTATTAGCGGTATCAAAATATATCTGGCTGCCAGACCATGTTAGCTGCTGCTGTCCAATTTGTCACCCTGTGGGTGAGCGGCTGTGAGTGTGCGATTCATAAGCAAAGTGTACTGCGTCTAGCTGAGATGGACTTAATTTTCGCCATAGCAGCCCCAAAAATCCTTCCAATGGCTTTGCTTATATTGTTTTTTGTAATCAGAGATGGATTTACCATCTTGCTTAGCTGAGAAAGCCAACAAATTTATATTTCATTTTTCTGCCCAGATTCCTCTTATGTGCAATTCTTGATAGTGAAATCTCCAGACAGATACAGTTATGCTTCTTCAGGAATGCTTTCTGTGAGGCATTTCTTTTTCAGAGGATTCTTCTGCAGGCTGCTAAAATCACTATGTGAGTGAAAAGAAGTTTGAAACTTTAATCTTGCTTTTGCCAACCAGCTTCTGGTTCATTTTGTAAACTGAAAGTCCACTAAGTCCACCCGAGTAATGAGGCTGATCAGAGCATTCTGCTGTCTTCTTAACATCCTTTCTGGTGCAGTCTGTGCTTGTGGCTTGTCTCATTTTCAATATACAAGTTCAGGGAATGTGAACATTTCCTGGAAGAGATCTGTGCATGCTCCCTCACCAATTATGGAACTGTGGTTTCCATCAGAATAAGATTACTTGACCATAATTTGCCCCGAAAGCATTCAGATTGAAAACACTCAATTTGCTATGTCAAAGAAATATGCACTCAAGGAAGAACTTCAAAGGGAGGTTTTATTTATATACATGAATAAAGTGATTATATAGATGCCAGATTTCTGCAAAACTAGATCAAACTAATCTATTATCTTGTTTTAGCTAAACATGCTTTCCTTTTGACTTGACAGGATTCATGACTTTATTGTAAAAGTTTCTGAATAATCATGTGCTCGGAAGGGTAGTCTAGAAGTGGAGAAAACAGGGAAAAAAAGACACATTTCACTTTCTCATAAAATTACTTAAAGTCACTGATAATACTTCTGGCAGCTGTGGGAGTAAAGCGGTTCTTTTAAAAAACAGCAAATGCTATGGTCATTTTGGTGCTTTTGGGGATACTGAACTGGAGCCATAAAGTTCTGAAGAGCCTGTTAGCATTACAGTTTATGCTGTGCATATGGATCAAATCTCTGGGAAATGCAACACACAGAGACTTTGTGGAACATGGCGTCTCCTTGGAATACTTACAGAGGACAAGAGGAGACATGAGTGAGCCCTGGAGGAAGCTGGTGGAGGAGGCCATTTGGGAAGGCCTGGCTTGCTGGTGGGTGCTGGGAAACCTGTACAAGGTCCACTAAGGGACACAAGTTGTAGCATCAAGGAAACCAGGGCAGATAAGGCCCCTGTCCGATTTCAGTGTCCACTCCCACATGTCAGCCTAATGAAACTGCAGGTGGTACTTGAATTCCGCTCTTCGCCAGCTCATCCTAACCAACAGCACTGCCATCCACTGTGAGGGAAAGAGAATTTTCAGATTATCTTTGTTGATGATAAAATGATGCATTTCAATATTGAAAGTTGTCATTTGGGACAATTGTTCTTTTCTGTGCTTTGCTTAGGCCACTAATTTACACCATCAGGCTGATAACTTTTAAACTAATTGCGGTACTTAATTATGAAGTATTTTATGGAATGGCAAAAGTCTGCAAACATTGCATGCACACAGCAGGTTCCCTGTGAAGAAACAAATTTGTATTTATGAGTGTTAAATCTTAGCAATGGTAAAACTTAGCAGTGTTTCATGTTCCTAAAAATGTGTGTGTGAACTAGATGCAGTCTTTTCAGTGCTGTCATTGCACATTTGTTTCTATTTATATATTAAACAAGACCGATTTTTTTGTCAGTAGTAAAATTTTTAGAAATATGTCTGTCTTCCTTCAGTTTAATTAATTTTGTATTTTTGTGATTGCTCATAGATAACAAGTTAACAGGATTTTGAAAGTTGATACTAAAATCTTCTTTCTTTCTTTCTTTCTTTCTTTCTTTCTTTCTTTCTTTCTTTCTTTCTTTTCTTCTTTCTTTCTTGGTTTGATATGTTAATTTACTCCTGTAGCAGAACTGTGGGCATAAACAAAGCAGGGAGCCATATATCACTTAGGTTGTTGGATATTTTCCATTAATTTCTGACAAAACAAAATAGGTTATTCCTAATTCCTCTTGAGCATTATATAATTTCTTTCTTCTTTTTTCTTTTTAGTCAGCATTTACTTATATTTTGGAGAAAAGAAACAAAGGTGGCCCTCAGTATTGAAGTAACTTTTATCTGAATCCTGAGAAATTAATTTTACAAAGACCTTCATTTTTTATAAATGCCTTTAAAAAGCATTTAAAATGAGTGAACTGTTCCTTAACAGTATCTTTGTAAAAAGAAAAAAACAATTCCAGTAAATGGTTTAATAATTTTTAGATAAAAGATTGAAAATTAAAGGCAGGAGAATATAAAATAACAGAAAGATAGAAATTTTCACTGAATATGTCTCTCCCAACTGAAATAATTTCTTTTCTTTGAAATGCCCTATTAAATACTTTTAGTCAGTGATGATCACAGCTTAAATCAATTAAATAAGCTGTCAAGTGTGAAATGTGCCTGTGAAGTGACATCTTTTAACAGTCTTTTTCAGCTTGTCATGGTTAGGATATTTACTTACTTTTAGGAAAGAGACCCTTTTTGCTATTAGCCATGAAAAGAACCTGATTTTAATATTATTGTGCATTATTAATAGCATCATTTTCCGAATTCTGTAGAAAAGAAATGAACTTGCAGAGATTATTATATCACTAGTGGTGATACTGGGCAAGTTAAAAAAAAAACTTGGTTAATTCAGCATGCATTGAAATTTCAGGTGTGTATCTCTTTGTTGTATGACTTGAGAAATGAGTTCTGAAAATATTTCATGCCCATTCCTGTTTGCAGACATCATACCCTATGGTATCAAAAATTGTGTAAATTGCAATTATACCCATAAGATACCATTGAATTACAAATTTTGGGAGATGGGGTTTTTTTCCACAAGGCATCACATCAGACCACTCATCAGCTGCTGCACTGGGATCCCTATGGATCTCTCAGAACTCATTTATGGTTGGGGCATAAGAGATTAAGACCTGGTGTCCTCTGAAAAACAAAAAATCTTTCCTTCCCTTGATATACTTCTCAAATCCAATTGTCTTCTTCTAAAGCCACAAAAAGAAAAAATGGGGGAGGGGGTGAAGGAAAAGTTAAATGGGTTTATCAGTCATAAATGACACTTCTTTTTTTCCACAAGTGAGGAATCCCTTTTCAGTTAATATACAGGGAAAATTTATTATCCTTAGATGAGTAAATGCACACAGGGTGAAAAAAAACTTAAATCCCTTACCCTTGAAGGAAAATTATTTTCATGTACAGTAATAAGAAATGGTTTTAATACTGAGAAGAATTAAATACATGGGTGTTTCATTCCTTTTAATACTTCCCTTGGTATATATTAGTCATGTATTATTTGAATGTCGTTTTATCTTGAGAAATTGCAAAGAAGTAATTAATATCTCTATTAAAGAAATTAATAGCTATTGCACGAGAATTCTTCCAAAGCAGTCCCTAGTTTTACCTGTGTGTTTCAACTGGTGTATGAAATGACTACAGTTTGTAACAGGGTCTCCTAAATTGTCTCTTAAAACAATCCAAACCTGTTTTTAACCTAGTCATAAATCACTTCTCAACTGGAAATAAGCAAGAAAAAAATACATAGGTTTTATGGATCAGATTATTTTCTAGTATGATTTAAGCACTTCGGGCCTTCTTCTGAGGTCAAGGAGGATTATTTTGGATGAAATGACAGATTCAATATGCATATTTTTGGGTTGTCCCATGCTGGTTAATTCAATAGCTGAGCTATTAATGAAGAACAGCTTTGAATAGAAATAAAGTAATAGGCGACTAAATTATGTATAACTCTTGCATTTTTCCTGGTTCAATTTAGAAGTAAGAATTGAATTCAGGCTTAATTAAGGAACCAAGTCAGCTTCAAACCCAAAGAGTTATTGTGAATTTAACTGGAAATCTAATAAGCACCATTTCAACCTATTCATTTAAGTTCTCTTTTTTTTTGTTTGTAGTTGTTGTTACTGTTGGGTTTGATTATTGAAAATATGGGAGAAGAGGATACAAGGAGAAATAGTTAAATTTACTATTAAACTTATCTTACCTCCACGGTTATTGTGATGTATACTTTAAAACCTGTGTGTTTACATATGAGATTTTTTTAATGTATACATCTCAATATTATTAGCAAAGGTTGTTAGGCATGACTACCTCCATTCTATAGGGGAAGAATGTTATTATAAACTGATATCAGAACCACACATACAATCTTATACAGAGGCTTCAGTTTACTGGGTTTATCTCCTGTTCTCTAAAGGGGGTACTGTTTGTGTTGTACAACACAAAACGTGGTGTACCTAACGGTACAGCTTTAAACTACTGTGTTTTGATGTTTTGTTTATGCTCTATGTAATTACATACCATGAAATATCACTTTATAGACAAACAGTAGAGTTAATAGAGAGTAAATTATGGAGTACCAAATGTGGCTTGCTCTTCATTGATAAAATTAGACAGAATTACTACATATATTCATAATAAGGAAAATTAGACTTAAAAAAATCAATATTTTTGACTGAGCCTGGAAAAATTCATTTACCAATACATGCTTGTTGATTTCATGCAGAGGAATGTCACTGCAACAATATGCAATCCAAAAACAAGGAACCAGATTTTTGATTTTTCTTTAGAACCCTGTCTGTTATTTCTGTTTTTCTAGAAACTGAAGACTCTCTGCTGCTTTTTGCATTTCAAATTAATACATATTTTTTTAAATAGTATTTCAAAGCACCTGTTTTCTTTACCTGAATTGTTAACATAGCACATCTGTCTTTTGAAACAAAGTATTTCTTTCAAAGTGTACTATTGGAAAGGTAAAAGGAATGTCTAAACTCCATCAGTGAAATGTCTAAACTCTCACAAGATTGCTGCAGTTTCAAAAGCCTCAACAATTAAAATAACACAAAAAAAGGTAACTCACAAATCTTATGTTTGGATAATTCTTACCTTAAATATTTCTTGGGCATATAAAATTGAAGAGCAAGGTTATTGTTGTCAACTTATTTATCGCAATTTCAAGGACTGGTGAATGCACAAGAAGTACAAAATTAGCTAATTAATTTCAATCAATAAACTTTATTCCTCTCATTTCCCATAATAGAATGCTTGAGACTCTCAAGCAACTGTTACTATTGTACTTACATTGATTTTTTTCTTTACAATTTATTTTATACATATATGAACCTAGCCAGCATATTACTGTTTCTCATTTACAGAACATTTACATTTTCATGGCTATCTCAAATATTTTTCTTCTAATAGAGCTACACTTGTAATAAAAAATTCAGTATAAACGGTAAAAAGTGGTCTATATTCTAGTTACTAAAGTATTATAAATTAGATTCATCTGTATAGTCTTTTTTGGCAAAAATGGGTAAAACCACTTAAAATTGCAGAAATATTGCATCTGATCAAAACAGGTTTCCATACGGCATTATAAAAGATACCAGTATATTCAAATGATGATTCCTCTTTTGTATCAAGTATAGAATATATCATGGACTGAGATGAGCACATAACCAAATATAACATTGATATTTTTACTCCTAGAAGAGTGATTATTGGCATAACTTAATCATCTCTTTGTTCACGACTTCTATAATTTCTCTCTCAGTCCTTAAGATGTGCCATGCATTTTATGTTAATCCCAGAATCTTATAAAATAAAGTGAATGCAACTGGTGATCAGCAGAAAGACTAGTGTTGATCCTTAGAATTGCAGAACAGTATGTTCTACCATCATTTTAGGAAACCAAATAAGTATGTGTTTTTTCATATCACCTAAAGGTGATTATGCTCCTGGCCTTTTTTAATTCCTCAGGAAATTAATAGGACAGTAGAAAGAGGTAAGGTGAGATACTCTACTTACTTTAGCGTTTTTAGAACATGAGCTTAGTAAGGAAAACGAACAATTATGTAGTATAAAAATCTTGTCAAAATTCTAAATTTGGTTCTTATCATAAAATATTCTTAAGAAATGTCTGGTCACTGGAATTTTTTTCTCATCTCCCAGTTCTTCTGTATAAGCTATTTTTGTATGCTAACTTCAAAGTGTGGGATGTAATTATTTTTTTCCATTGTAACTTGACAACTCAGCTAGTGCAGAATTTCTTGCTTCACACTCCTCCTCCGTCTCCTGAATTTTTATTTTCTTCCTTCTTTTCTTCTTGTCACTTTGTCTCATATTCTGATGGCCTCTGTCAGCCTTAATCACAAACTTAACTTTCTTCTCATCCATTTTTCATTTCCCTCTCCCTCATCTAACATGAGGGCAACTTGTGTTTATATGTTCTCTTAGCAATTCATTTTCTGCTTTTACATATGCACAGACTCAGCAATTTCCACGTATCACAGATCTTGCTTTTTTCAGTTCATTTGGCCCCAAATGCCCCAAAATCAGGGGGGTTCAGTTACTTATATGTGGTTTAGGTACATCAATCCAATTCTTACCATGAAGAAGTCCATATGTGTGAATAACATATGTGTAGGAATAAAGAGACTTAAAATATGCAGTCAGGCAGAGAGGTGATTTTGGGTCTCTTGAGGTCACTTGCTGTCCTGGTTTCAGCTGGGATCCAGTTAATTTCTTCCTAGTAGCTGGTGCAGTGCTGTGTTTTGGATTTAGAATGAGAACAGTGCTGATAACACTGATGCTTTAGTTGTTGCTGAGCAGGGCTGACACAGATGCAAGGATTTCCCAGCTTTTCCTACTGCCCTGCCAGCAAAAAGACCAGGGGTGTACAAGATGCTGGGAGAGGACACAGCTGGGTCAGCTGATCTCAACTGACCAAAGGGGTATCTCAACCATATGGCACCATGCTGAATATGCTGAACAGTAAAACTGAGGCCAGTTGGTCTGGGGGTGGCAGCTTCCTGTTTAGGGATGGGCTGGGCGTTCATCAGAAGGTGATGAGCAATTGCACTGTGCATCACTTTTATATTCTTCTGTCATTATTATTATTATTTTCCTTTCATTCTTCTGTCTAATGAAACTTTTTTTATCTTGACCCATGGCTTTTACCTTTTTTTTTGTTTCTCTCCTCCAATCTTCTACATTAAAACAATCTCCTTTGCACCTGATACCAGGGGAAAAAAGAACTCTAAAATATCTGTGCAAACGTCAAAATATTTAGACCTGGAAAAAAAAACCCTAAATTGCAACAAAAACCAACAAAAAAAGAAAGGGCAAAACCACCAAAACAAACAAAAAACCCCACAAAAACCCAGGTAGAAACTAATACTCTGGGCATTCAGAGGAAAGATTTCTGCTTATAGTAGTATTTAGAGTTAGTAGGCTAGTATTACCTTATTATTAAGTGATCTCCTGGCTTAATTTTCTTTTGTGAGCAATGGGAGGCTGAACATCAACAAATGCTTTTGGCATCTCTCCCTTTTTTTATCTTTCTACTCTTGGTGAATTTGCAAAAAGTAGAAAGAATATGACATATGATGTCTTTTATATGTATTTGTAGGGACTGGTCAAGTGAACAACTTGCTATTGAATTCATTGCTCATATTTCATCTTGACCATCCTAATATATCTGACAATTCTTATAATTTTGTCTTCCTTAGTCTTGAGTGAAGGATGAAATTTGTGAATGACATAGATGAAGAAGTGAAAATCTGTGTGAAAATCTGTATGAAAATGTTTATCACTGCCTGCAGCATTCTGTGACACGCAGTGTCAATATTGAAAGGAAGATGACTATTTGGTTATTGCTAAGAGATAAAATTAATCAAGTAGTATTTTAGAATACTACTGTGTGGGGTTTGCTTCTTCTTTTTTCCTTGAAAATGTACATATTCTTGTCCACATAATGTAGTACACCTGTAAGAATTTTTCAACTATTCAGCAGCTAGTTCAATTTCTAAGAAATCACAAGCATCCTTATAGAGAGATGTCTTGCAATCTTAGAATTTGCCTTGTCTTATCTCTAAAGTTGCATTAAAAAAAAAAAAAAAAGGGAAAAAAGAAAAAAGAATAAAAAATAAAGCTCTAGAGCATGTCATAGGTGTCAAAATGTCTTGGACACCTTACCCAAATAGTCATTGCAATGGAACTGTTACTGTGGTTGGACCCCTGAGTTATAAGCCAATCCAGCTGTGACTTTCAGTATAAAAGTAGCAGTAATACTGTTCTCTTTTTCTCCCTAAGGGAAGAAAAAGGGAAAGTGTATGTCTGATGTTGTCCTTTGGTCTGGGAAGACATGGACTTTTGAGATGCTCCTCCCGGCATGAAATACTATTTAATTCTTGGGGAGGGAACTAAATTGGTGTAGAGAAAGACAGATTGTGGTAACCTGTGATCTGATGAAAGTATTGCTGTATTTAGCTGCAAAATGAAGGAAGACTCCCTAAAAGAGGATGGAAAATAATTCTGCTCCATAATTCCCTAGGTAAAGTCAGCTATGTTTAAATTAGCAAGTAATGTGGCATGGTAGAAGCATAGTTCTAGCCCAGTCCTGTGAGCTGATGGAAATGCCGCTTTGTGGGTGGAACATGTTCAGTGCCTTCACAGGGCTCATCTTCCAGTTCAGTTTTGCCCAAAAGCAATATAGCAGTGCACTGAGTCCTCCCTGCCATGTCGAATCCAAGCCTGGTGAGTGTGATTGATCAGATTTGCTTCAGAAGCACTTTTCTGATCCAAGCTGAAACATTAATATAGACACACACCTGTACATCACTTAAATACATTGGGTGGCAAGTTTAATCACCAAAAAAAATGTAACTACTCAAGGTGTACACAGTTCAACTCTGTAAGTCATAGTCACAGGATACAAGGGATGCCAAAATCCTACCAGGTGCAAAAACTCTTCCTGCAAATTCATGGAAGGAAAATGTATTAGATAAAAATAAATAGAAAGACATTACTTCTAGCTGCAAATATTCTGGAGAAACAAATGACTGGAAGAGTTAAACATTGAAATACTAGTTTCAGTTTGTCCTGCTCTTAAACTGCTTTCTAGTTACCTGTTATTGGTCACTCTCAGAAACTAACGGGCAGGGTGTGACCTGGTACAAAAAGCCTCATGTGGATTAACCCCCTCAGTAATCTTACACAGCACACAAGATGCAAGCAAAAGTGCAGAAATATCCAGAAAGGTTACTTGCTCAGTCATTATTTTCAATTTGTCCTTTGGAGATAAATGTTCATGTCCACTAATGAGTTACAGAGCCTAAGCTTCTGCCTTGGAAATGCAGGTGCTTGAAGATAGGGATAAATGTAATTCAGATGGTAGTCTTTAAGGACAATAAATGCAACATTTTTCTGTGTAGAACTTTACTTTTATTCCTGTATGTTAGCAGATACAGCAATAATTAAAATCTGCATTTAATTCTTAAGTATTTCTGTGATACTAGAGCACACTTGTGTCTTTTGTTTTCAAGTTTCACTACCAGCGTAGGGTTTTGATTTATAAGTGTTTAAGTCTCATACAATACCTGACAATAAATTTATAAATAATAGCTGATGCTAAGGACTACTGCCCTCCCATAAAGTCAGCTTATTTACTTGAAAATCCTGAAGGTCCAACTACTCCATTTGGATATTAACTTACAAATATTATTCTTGAAAAAATCCACATCCCAAAGTGCCAAAATAAAAAGCAAAATTGTTCTCAGGAAATCTGTAAAAATCCTGACAGCTGTAGAGTGCACTTGAGGATATTCCAGACTTAGAAGACTCCTTAGGAATGAGGCATATTCAGTCCAATTTCGGTGTCAATTGGGGAATTTTAAGAAAAAAATTTCTAATAATATGAAGTAATTAATATTTAATGTCGATGGGAAGTTTTACTGAAAATCACACTTTGGATGTCCCAAGAAGTTCCTTTATATCAATTATCTATAAATAGAACAACTATTAATAGAATGGATTTAATGGTAATCATCTGTACTTTACTGAGAGCTAAATATTTTTAAACCATCAAGTTCATTTCAAAGAGGTAGTATGGAATCGTTAAACTTTTAAAATGTGAAACAAAATGCATGAAGGAATTAAGCAAAAGAGAATAAATAAAATATAATGCATGCTTGTGTGTTGCAATAATTTCTGAGAACATGTAAGAAAATTGTTTCACGGGTTAATTATTTTCCATGGAAGCAGATGGAACATGCTAACTTTTGCTAAAATTAACTGGTTTTGCAAAACCAGAAGTTGTACGGTTTTATTCAATATGTTTGAACATATTTTGCAGAGCAGAAAATGAAATATCTGTAATACTAAGACAGTGGTTTCTACAAAGTAGATGATGCTGGTAAAAGTGACAGAGACTATTTATTTAATATTTATTGGGTTTCTGTAGAGAGTCTTCTGCCTGGCATTTGCGCTTAGCATATTTCACAATAACTGCTTTAGACACTTAAAAATAAGTTGAGTGTAACTATATAAATTACTGTGACTGATTTCTCTGGAGTCCCTTTGAGTAGTTACTCGTTTATTACACTGTAATAAAGAAGACAGGTGTGATTCTTCCATGGAGCGCCTTTGAGATGAAAAGGCTTACAAGCAAAATACAGTATTTCTACATATGTGAAATTTTCAGGCATATTTCTGGCTATAAATTTGCATGGAAAAAGCTGCCAAAGTGTGGGGTTGTATTTCAGATGCTGTTACTTCCATATTTGAAAGGATCAAATACATGGGACAAATCTATAATCTTTACAAGATTATGTTAAAATTTAATACAAAATGTCATTCATGTTTTGTAACTAAAATAGTGTATGTGGAAGGTCATAAATCACAGAGCTCCTTCTTCCAACAACATTCTAAGTTCATATAATGTTGGTATAAGGAATTTATAACATTATTACTTTTAAACTGCATTTTTTCTGGTGCCACATGTAAATAACAGACAACTAACAACAGTGTTAAAATAAAATGTCCCTTTCTTTGTGTTAATCCACGATAGATAACATGTTTGATAAACGCCTAAAACGTGTTATTCAAGTAAGTGATAAAACACATCCTTTTTTGTACTCTTGGATGTCTTATCAACTCTGTAGACAGGTACTAGGTAACAGGGTGAGACTGAATGAGAATTGATCAATTTTCTGATTATAAAGTTTGTTTAATTACCTTCTGTCAGGTCAGTATACATTTTCAGTCATAATGATGTGTGTTCAGACAGGAATTGATAGGATTTCATTGTAAGAAGGATCTCCAAAAGTGAGAATTTCCAATTAGAGCATATTTAGGAAGTTCTGGAAAGTTTGTTTTTAAGCATTACTAACATCTTAAAGCACCGACTTTAATGCCTTATTTTAATTTTAACTAAGATATACTCTAGATACTTCTTAGATTCTGTGGAAAACGGTTGTACCTTAAGATAGAAAAGAAAAGAACACAGCAGGATGATTTGAGAATGTTAGTGATTTCAGCACCAGAAATTAAGGGTGTGAAAAAAATTTCCTGTATAGCTATAAAACCACCTATGTGAAATCAAGAAACAGATACATATATTCACGGGTGTTACAGTCTGATATAGCAGGTGCGACGTTTTAGTTGGTTTCGAAATAGCTTATGACAGATCAGTACCTTTTAAAGGTGACATACAGTCAGATGAGATATACTGGCAAAATTCTACAAGTCTGTAATTGAATATTTTCTTACTCTACTGGAATTTGCATAGAAATATACACTGATAAATTTTAATATATTCACTTGAAACATGCTTCTTCATGACAAGAGAAAGTTTCTTTTTAGGTATATTGATTCCAAGTGTTTTTTAACTCTGCAGGCACTTAGTTTTTCTCATTGCTTTGAAGGTAGTATCTGGTAACTGCCTCAGAATCATCTTCATCTAGGCTGGATCATATCTTGCTTCCTGAATCAGCTTTCACAAATTATAGATTAGCAGTCTTCCACACACAGTTTTCTTCCAAAGTGGAGTAAA
The DNA here is from genome assembly GCA_013399875.1 of Gymnorhina tibicen. Classification (NCBI taxonomy): domain Eukaryota; kingdom Metazoa; phylum Chordata; class Aves; order Passeriformes; family Artamidae; genus Gymnorhina; species Gymnorhina tibicen. Next base: position 34,059 of record VXAZ01005774.1, read on the forward strand.
GATAGTAATTTGCTTGGAATTGTTATCTAATCAGTAGTTAAAAATAATTGGGGGAAAAAAAAGGAATTCCATGTTGTTATTATTACAAAGATAGGAACTGTATATGTTTCATAGGAATAGAGAATTTATGTAGTGAAATAAGTAGTAAAAATCTTTTCTTGGTTACCTTGAAGCATTTTAATATGCCACAGTATTTCAAAACAGCATTGCAAATATTACATTAAAAGATTTCTCAAAATTATCTTAATTTCGGGCGTCTGTGTGGTTTTTTTTTGGTTTTGGCCATTTTTTGAGAATGGGGTAAAAGACTGGTGAAGGGAAAAACCTGTTTATTATTAGAGGAATAGGGATTTAACAGCATCATTATTTGAGTAGGCAAAAAAGCAGTAACCTTCTAATGCACCTATGAAATGCTATGACACGAAGTACAAGCCTAAATATTCTGTTGGCAACAGTAGTGTTTGCACTGATTTTTATAGGCTGTGGACTGGGTCTAGACAGTCATTCACATATTACACATTTACACCCATTTTCTGACCTGATGATATACTTTTAATGAGATGTTTTAATCATGACAGAAATATTAACTATGCACACCAAAGATATCTTTGCACAATTTCCTAATATCATTTAATATTTCCATATATAGGGACAATCTGGAATCTTGTGAATAAAAGCTTTCAAAAGCAAAATTAAAAATATTCATCACCCAAATTTATGTAGCACAGAGAAACTGACATCTGTATCCACTTACATGCATATTAAACAGCTTACTAATAAATACATTTTAAAATATCCCTATGTTTCAAGTTCTTTTTGGATGCTCTTCCTTTTGTACACTGCACTGATTGCAGTGATATTCAGGGTGGGATGCCAAAATGGCAGGATGAGCTTTCTTCCCACTAAGCTGTATGATAGAACGAAAGTGTTCAGAGAAATATTTTATAATTAATGCTGCCTGCAGAAAAAGGGCATCACGTCACTCTTCAGAGATGACAGACCCTATTTCACTGGCTAGACTACACATCTATTATTGTGTACAGTTCTGAGCACCTCAGTACCAGATATATCTGAATCAGCTGGGAGGAAATAGGAGAAGAGGGGAGAAATATATAGGTACTCCATGGATTAAGGAGGATGAGCTATTCTATTACATTCCCACAGGCTAGGCAGATTTTCTGTAACTGGAACTGTATTATATCAATATTCTTTGAATTCAGTGGTCAGAACAGTTTTACAGGGATAGTTGTTATATATGTAATACCTGCTTCCGTGTCATCCTCTGAGCTGCCTCTCTTCATTAAATATGTAGATCCAGTGGCCTGTTCCTCTTCATTACCAGTTTCTCCTGTCCCTTCAATAATTCCATATCTCATATGGTCAATAATCTGATAACATAAAACAGTCCAGCATGTGACTTAAGTAGAATGTATTTATTTAACACTGCCGGCAGGGCCCAAGTACGTGTTTATACATACTCAAAAATTTACATGTATGATATAATTTTTTCTTCCTCAAACCCAAAAGCCAGGGAGTCATATGGAAGTAACAGAACACAAGGAAAAACTGTAGGGAAATAATGTGTGATAAAAGCAACCTCACAAAAATTTAAATTATGAAAATAAATCTGCTTGAATTTCTGTATATTTGCACAAAGCCAAAGCTGCACCAAACAAATACTAGTTGGAGTCAATCTGATAGTGTTCAATCAATTTTCATGCTGGTTTTCTTTTAAATATGGTCCCTGATACATATAGTGAAGTATAGACACATAAGAGACAACTGTGCGTAAATCAGATTTCCTAAATTTGTGTATTTGATTTTGTAATCAAGCCAGCATTTTTTCTAGCATAGATTTTATCCTACTAATTGTAGTTTCTGTACTATGCTCATTATTACTCAAATAGTGAAACTATTGTGTCCTTTTCTTTTTTTTACCCCATGTTTCTAGCTTGTCCTTTATTTCACTTGTGCTTGACTGTAAATGACTATTGGCCATGACTGTGAGTCTTGCTCTCAGTTGTTTTCCTATCATTGAAAGTATTTTTCTGTTGAGCCTCACTTGGCTGTTTGTTTATTCTGTTGATTGCCAGCATTTGATGTTTTCCTTTAGATCATTTCTTCACTTAAATCCTGTGCCTGATGGTATCTTTTTCATCTGTTATGCAGAGATTGGCATTCTTCTTTAAAAACTGGGCAAATAAACAAGCCCAAACAACCAACCCTCCTGTTTTATTTTGTGATCTTTCAACAGTGTTCTATCTAAACGGTTACATCTTTCTAATGACAACCCACTGTGACTATTCCTCTTTCATTTCCTTTCATTTACTGCTTATTTAATCTAAGCATACAGAGAGAATAGACACATTCTACTTTGTTACTCTTTCAACAATTTTTCTATTTTCTTCTGAATGATTATTGATTATATAATAGTCACTTTGATGGCATTCATGGCTAGGCTCATTTGCCAGCTTCCATGTCTGGCCAGTTTACAGAAATGCAATATTTTTTGACTTCTGTTTTCCAGTGCTTTCACTTACCATAAATGGCCTGTGGGAGAAACCTCTCATCAGAGGGTGTAATCATGGTGATAGGATGTCTGCCCTTTCTCAGATTAGAATGGGAGAAGAGACCATTCTAACTCCTGTTAGCATCCTTGATGGATGCTTCCCTTAACATTTTCAAAGGTTGATACCTTGAAGGAAAGTAAAGAAAGAGAAGCTGAACTTAAAAGCTCAGAACTTGTTCTTTATATTTCTCTGTGGAGAACACCAGGAAGATTTTATTTATTCAAAGTAAGAAAAATGGAAAAGAGTACTCTGAAGGCATCTTGGTGGTCATTCTGTATCCCAACTAGTCAGTCACAGTTAAATGGATATTTAAGCTTTAAGAAATGTACTGGCAAGAAACCCTGTCAGCAGTTCCAGACGGAGGCTTCCAGGCAGAATGTTATCCAGCCGTAAGACAGCTACAGTCTTTTGGGAACAGCATTTACAAGCTGTTCATGCTGGTAAGATCAGAAAACCAAGTTTGATTCATGGTAAAAGCTCTAGGGCATGTTTATACTGTCTGCTTTACTGTCACTAAAGTATTAATCTGGGTGTTCAGGTTCAAAAAAGTGACCTAATGCCTTGAGTTAAGAAATTAATCTCAAATAACTAGAATAAGATGCTGGGTTGTATTTTTTTTTTTTACATAAATGACTGCTTGATGCACTGGAATCATTACATAAGTTTTAATTACCAAAGTGGATTTCAGTGTAAATGAGAAATATAAAAATATGTAAGAGTTGCAATGCTGTCTGCTCTACTGGTTTGGAACAGTTGAATTAAAGTGCTTTTCTAAAGAACACGGCTGTGCTTTTACTTCATGTGACTGTCCCCTTATGTTATTTTCATCCATTCAAAGCAGTGTAAGCTTCATCTAAGGATTCCCAAAATGTGTCTCATGGATTTTAAGTCATCTGTGAAGTGTTTGCATGTTCTGCAGAGGAGTGGCTCTTTATTCATGGTCAGCTTCAAGTGACCCAGCTGATTGCCAACACTTCATTCACAATCAAATTCTTCTGGAAGAGCAACAGCGCTTGAGAGACTGATGATAGGAGCTGATCAGAACTCACTGCATCCTGCTGCCATGGCATCAAGAGGGAGGCAAAACTCAGAACTCCCTAAATTAGATCCTAAATGTTCTTCCCATCATTCCTGCTGTTCTGCATGACAAGATTCTTTTGTTAAGCCTGTTTCAGGGAATCTCAGATTCTATCCCTGAGTTTTGAGAGGTGGGGAGTTCCCAGACTGATGTTCAATCCTAAAGCTTGGGGCACTGCAGAGGGGCAGAGCTACTACAGCGTGTGTCCAAGACCAGGGCAAACACATGCCCTGGTGAAGATCTGCTCTGTTCTGCTTTTGGCTTCTTGTACATGCAAAATTATCCTGTGTGCAGGCATTGGGAAGAACTTCTTAATTTATTTTTTAATTTAAAAGCTGAAATCTTTTAAAATCTATTTTTCTTTAAAATATTATATTCAATATCCTTATGTATTCCTTCTCTAGGTTTCCACTTTAGCAATAGACAAGAATTTATTTTTTTTTTAATTACCTTTTAATTCTTAGGCTAGCATCTCATATGATTTCCTATTTTTTCCTAATTCACTAACTCACTTTTTATGTTAGTCAGTTAATCAACCAAGTGTTCATGTAATCTCAATTCTGTCTGCAATGAAAATCTTTTTTTTTTTCTTACTTAGAGAAAAGATTTTAGCCTCAGTAAGACAGCTGAATAATAGAAATTTCAGATTTTTTTTCTTGGACAAGAAGTGTTTGAGTTGCAATACTGTATCTCTCCCTGTTCATAGAATAAAATGCTGTGTTAAACCAGTAAATGATACTTTCTTTTGGTACATATGTGCAAACCAGTGACTCATTTGCCTCTAGATTGTTTGGTTTGTACACAGAAATTAAGATGCTTACTTGTATATTTTACCAGTTTTATAGACACTTCCCAATGATCTTTTACGCAATTATTAGATTTTTTCTCTTTCTATGAACTTTAATATTCTATGTACTGATTCGGTATCTGGAACACATGACTAGTTTGAAAAACATTCCTGAAGTTGTTCTTTATGAAAGTTCATCTTTCATCCAAGAATGGTTAATTTGAAATCTTCTTGATCTTCGCATCATTTAGGAAGATTAGAGGTTCATATTTTTTTCAGGTTGCCTGATACTCCTATATCTGGGACACTGGATCAGAAGTTTGTAATCATCACAGAATCATAGAATTGTGAAATGGTTTGTTTAAAGGGAACTTAAAGGTCACCTAGTTCCAATCCCCCTGCCATGGGCAGGGACACCTTTCACCACATTTTATTTTTTAAATTACTTCTTAAAATACATTTTGCTATGGTACAGGGTTGCTACACACATTATAGAGGTCGTATACCTTGAACAAAATACCTCTATTGCATTTCACAAAAAAAGATGAATGAATTTCAGTTGTGTTCTCTGACCTAGCCTAAAAAGTGAGAGGACATTTTGCCTCTAAGAAGCAAGGCCATGTCTCACCTCAGCAACAGAGGTGTTTCAAATTACATTTACTATAAGTTTTTCATATACCTGTAATTCATAGGCTTAATGATGTGGTTTTTTCTGTTGGGATGGCTGTGATATATGCATTCTTAAATTAGGATCCAGATGGAGTCTGGCAACATAATTCAGTATTTTCAATAATTGTAGAAAACTGTCACTTTGCAATATTTAACTTCTAAATTGCATAGTACAGGTGTTTTATTTTAAGTGAATAAAAACTTGTAGTAGTTAGGGGACTTTATATTCACCTGTAATACATTATTGAAGTTCTTTCTTAAAACTGAGAGACTACTCATGAGGTGAATGAACTGCTGTGTGAAGTCTCTGATTCTACAGGACTACTTTCCAAAGAAAAATAATCAAAAAATCTAATATTATCTTTTACTTCAAGATCCTTCTTCTTTAGGTGAAATGTTTTCCTGTAGCATTTTGACTCCCTTAAAACCTTGTGAATCTACTTTAAATTCACTGCCAATAGTTGAGGCTATTACTCTGGAGAGATGGAATATATTTGCAAATACTTTGCTGCTGAAAGCTGTCTTCATATACTTAATCTAGTTTGTGGAGCCAATGGTTATTAAAGGCTGCTGGACATTTATGTTTTATGTTAACCACCTCTGAGAAGGTGATGACATATGAATTTGATAGCCAGCAAGCTGGAAAAACCATCTGTTTATAATTTTTAATGCAATTTTGCAATCGCTACCAGGTGAGTTTCTAGGAAGTATATTTTAAAAATATCAAGTAAATAAAATTACCACTACAGAGGTGAGATATAAAATCATTATTATTGAATCATAGGTTTATGAAAGAAATCTGGAGGTCAGTTTGTTCTAGTATATTCTCCAAGGAATGCTTGTTTCCTAAGATTGTGCTGGAAACATTTAATAATCATTGAAGTTATATGTGCTTGGTGGTACAGTTCTGGTGAGAGCCAACACAATGTTGCAAACTCATAGCTATGTCTCAAATCTCCTCTCAGACATGAAAAACTGGAGGAAAAAAGAGAAAACCTAAACCAAACAAACCCACCCAACCACCCTCCCAAGCCCCAGCCAGCTGATAATTCCTTGCTGCTTGAAACAGAACAGGCATTCAGACATTCTGCAGGAGACAGAAGGAGGAAACTTCAGTTTTGTCTTTCAGCTATGTCTCTGAAAGTAAAGTTGAATAATGCACCTAAACGCTGGTGAGATGACTATCGAGTGTACAGACTAATCTGACCAAGGTTGAAAACACCCTGTTCACTCACTGAGAGGTGCCTTCTGTCAATGTGTTTGGGAAACAAGCCAGGGAGATGCTGAGAACAAGGGTAAGCTCCAAGCCTGCTCATAAAATGCCCCACTGGGTGCCAGCAGGTGCCTCTGTGGGCTTAGGAAAAGGAGTGCAGATGTGTAAACAGAGGCAGAACACACACACCTTGCTGCAGGGACTAGCTCATGCCTTGTTTCTAGGGTTTAATAAATGCTAAATACGTCTGTCACCTCCAGGCTTGAGTAATAAAGGGAAAGACTGTATTTTAAAGGCCCCCGGAGTGAGATTCTGTCTAAGATAAGAGATACAAGGTAATTAGGCAGTAGCTTTAAGAGGACTGCTTCATTAGCAGAAGGTTAGGTCGACTTTTGCTTTCCAAGATTCATTCAGGGCTCATTTATCTCTTTGAACTGCAGAGGGAAAGGAGGGATGTCCAGGCAATCCCACTCCCCCTCTCTCCCATCCCCACATATATTCTCACTCTTCACTGTAGCCCAGAGTGAGGGTGCAGGAATTCTGTATTTGCCTCCTTTAGCTGAGGGCACATTTCCGATTCTCCTAACCAGGGTAGCTGTAGGTTAGTCCTGATGAGGAGGTGGTTTACCTTTTCTGTAAGCTCTCCCACAGATTAGTGAAGAATTTTAAGGTTAACCTTGTCAAAGATTGCATAAGTAAATGAGGTTTTCTGGAGGTTTAATGCCTTACGTCAGATTATTATAGTCCATATTCTGGTTGGCACTGCCAGCTCTTTGAAGTATTTACATATAAATGTCATTGGATAAAATTAATGGGGTTTTTTTTCTGAAGGAAAGTGAGAGGGGAGGGCAAGCACAGAAGAAATCCAAAAAGCCTGAAGAACACTTCCAACCCCTGCCAATTAGTAAGGAAACAATTCCACTAATGGTGCCTTATATACAATGTAAGACATTTTCTGTGTTTTTGAAAGTACAAAGTAATTGACAGCTATAATTATATTTAGCCATATGATTCAAATGAATAAAACCCCATGACTGCAGTACAAGGTGTCTTGCAAAGAGAGTAGCTGTTAAAAACAAATTGGCCTGCCAGTGCAAGTTATTGAATTTAGGACCTTACTCACAAAGATGGAATAGCTAATGAGAAAATGCATGCTCTGGATCCAAGGTGATGAGCCCACACCATATGAACACTGCGGTCCTGGCTGTAGATGTTTTGTCCTGAAAAAGGTGCATGATTTTGTCTTTTGTTCAGGACTTCCCTGATGAAAGTACCTATTAAATAAACCTGTATGCATGGATGGATGAAGGCAGTCTGCCCCTAGATCTTGAGCCTTTGAATTCACACAGATATGTTGAGACCTAAAGATGAACTTTAATATACTATTAGGCCAGGCAATTAAGATACATCTATTTATAGTAGTTACAGTCTAATTGTCAGCACTGACAATAAAATATTTGTAGATTGTGGGAGAAGCATTATATCCTTCTCAATAACACATTAATAGCACAACAACAAGCCCTGCTGTGTACAGGCTTGTTTTCCTTGGAGTTCACTTAAAAGATCACAGAGCTCTATCCCATACATAATATCTCTTATATACTATGTATTGCACTCTGAACAATGCATGCAGTCAAAGTTCAGTGGATTTTTTTTTAATACATAACATTTATATATATTATTACAACAAATATTTATTTGAAGTTTGTTTGGAATTATTTATTTTGCAGCAGAGAAATCAAACCTTATGGGGGAAAGACCTGACAGTGCATCCAAATCCAGTTTAATCTATTTATCAGATCTTTCAAATTTTTCCACTGAAAGCTGAAATGGAAGAAGATAGAAGATACTGCTTTCATTAGAAGCCTTGATGGCATTGTACTATGTGTTTAGAGATTACTTAGAAATTTATGTTATTTGTAGGTTTTTAAAATGTTATTTATATAAGAAAATCTCCTTATATGTTTTCTTCCAATAGCCCTTGGTTTGATCACTTGGCAAAATAAATACTAAATTATTGAAAAGCTGTGTAACTTCTCTAGGTTTCTCCCTGTGATTTTGGCTGGAATTTATCTTCGGGGTTGTTTTTATTTTTTGAAGTTTCTATTTTATCTTGCTGTGAAAATATGAAACAAACACTAAATATTTGCTAATTCCTTCATTTTGGCTTAAAACACAAACCAATTTTGGCTGTAAATTTCTGAGGTTAAATGACTATCATAATGAGAAGAAAAAATTACTCCTAATTTCAGATATGCAAGGAAGCTGTAATGGGTTGGCCCCAGCTGGATGCCTACCAAAGACTGGCACCTACCAAAGCCATCACCAAAAGCTGGCACCTACCAAAGCCTCCCTATCACTGCCCTCCATAGGTGGACAGGGGAGAGAAAATACAGTGAATGGTTCATGAGTTGAGATAAGGACTGGGAGAGATCACTCACCAAATATTGCCACGGGCAAAACAGCCTAGAGTTAGAGATAACAATTGAATTTATTACTAACAAAATGAGAAGAGGACAGTGAGAAATGAAATAAGACCTTAAGAACACTTTCCCCCTCCCTTCCCTCCTTCCCAGTGCTACCTCGCCCCTGAGGTGCAGGGAGATGGAAATGGGGATTATGGTCAGTTCATTACAGGTTGTTTCTGCTCCTGCTCAGGGGGAGGAGTCCTTCCCCTGCTCCAGCCTGGGGTTCCTCCCGCAGGAGACAGTTCTCCACAAACTGCTGCAGTGTGGGTCACTCTGCCACAGGGTGGAGTCCTTCAGGCACAGCCTATTCCAGCATGGGTCCCTCCCAGGATCATAAGTCCTACCAGAAAACGTACTCCAGTGTGGACTCCTCTCTCCGTGGGTCTGCAGGTCCCTGCCAGGAGCCTGTTCCGGCACAGACTTCCCACTGGATCACAGCCTCCTCTCAAGCATCCACCTGCTCAGCGTGGGTCTCCTCCATGGGCTGCGGGTGGATCTCTGCATCCCTGTGAATCTCCATGGGCTGCAGGGGCACAGCTGCCTCACCACGGGCTGCACCACGGGCTGCAGGGGAATCTCAGCTCTGGTGCCTGGAGCACCTTCTGCCCCTCCGTCTGCACTGACCTTGGTGTCTGCAGAGTTGTTCCTCTAGCCTGTTCTCACCAACAACTTTTTTTTTCTTAAATACATTACCAAAGAGGTGTTACTATCATTCCTGATTGGCTCAGCCTTGAACAGTGGCACATCTATCCTGGAACCATCGGCATTGGTTTTGCTGGACTTGGAGGAAGCTTCTGGCAGCTTCTCACAGAAGCCACCCGCTACCAAAACCTGGCTGTACAAATCCAATACTGAAGCCAAAGAAAAATCTCTCAGTGCTTTCTTGTGACACTGAATAGTGGGAAATATGAAGTGTAAGTATTTACACATCTGTAAAGGCCTATATTCCATAGTTAAAATTCAAGTGAGATAGCCATCAGGTGAGATACCATCGAGAATTCCCAACTGGAAAAATTAATCTGGTATTTTTAACAGACGATACAGTGAAGAAGAGTATAAGTCCCCAAAAGATTTATTTTGTTTTATAAAGCAATCAACACATAATAAGTCTGCAAAAAAAGGACATATCCTTACCTCCTTTAAGTTAAACTGAAAAAAGCAACACAATAATCTCAATTAAAGGAAAATAAATCTTAATATTTATCTGTCAGAGTGTTATCTGGTAATTAGTCATTCCAACATTTCCTAACAGGTTAAGTTTTACTGACATTAAGCTAATTATCAATTACAAAGGAATGGTTTTTACAAAGGTAATTGCCAAACTATTCTATCATCACTGAAGATGAGAATTAAATCTGTTCTTATTAAACCTAGAATGTAATACCATTTTTGGCAGTTTGGTAGCCTATTTCTATTTTACATTAGCCAGTTTGTAAGGACATAAAGAAAAGGTATACTTACTCCAATATGACAAATGCCAGTTTCCAATAACTTTTCCTCAACTTTCCCATTTATTATTAATATTCATATATGCATATTAATGCATCCAACATAAATATATTGAGGTGTATTTTTATGTTAGGCATTAATAAATATTTGTTAGAATCGTAGTCTTCTATGTTTCAATGTTTAGAACATCACTGTGTTTTAAAAAACACATATATCTTGTTTCAGAACTGTTCATATAGCTAAAGGATACTGTAAGAAGTAAAATATAAAATTACTTTAAATAATAACCTGCAATGTCAGCCCAGCTATCAGAGTCAAATTTAATTCTTCTCGTGAATTGTAGTTCCTAAAGGTCTTGTAAGTTAAATTTAGTCAGTGAATTATGTCTGGACATCTACATTAGCTTCAAATTATGCTGTTGCTGACACTTGAAAAGTACTTTGACTTCAGAGCATTTTGTTGTGTGACTATAATTTGGAGAGCAATTCTGTTGCTAGTGCATTAGACAGAATGAAATTTAGAAATCTCTTTAGTCTTTAAGTGAAAAAAAGGACTATGATATTTTATTTTGATCAGTAAAGCAAGAAAAACAGGCAAAATATTTGCAATTCAAAAATAACACTTTTGCATTATTAATTTACGGAATTAAATTAGCTTTAATTTTCCAAATTTTGTGAAATGTACTTAGTAACAAATTCTGTCAGTGAGAAGACAAACTCCTGGTGCAATTTTTTTTTTTTAATGTGCTGTTCATCTGAAATGCTGCAGACTGTTAGAAATTAACTTTGGTTGTTAATCTCTGTGGTTAGGCTACAGAATGTTTATGACAAAATTTCAAATGCTTTATACTCTGCATATATGTATGCATAAATATATCTGTGTATATATGCATATATTTATATTTATTATTTATCTCTATCTTTATACTTATGCACCAACTTAAAATGGAATTTAGGAATACACTTTTCCAAATAATTTTAGCTGAAACATATTGCTGTGTCCTTTGTTACTGTGGTGGATGTAGTATTAAACTCAAGGAAGTTGTATCTGCAAAGAAATCCCAGAATATTTCACCTTCAAAAGAAACTTACTTTAGTGAAGTTCTTTTCTTTCTTTCCTCTCTCATTTTCTAGTGTGACTTTTCTCTGTTTTCAAAGAAACATTCCTTTCCTGAATACCTTTTAAGATTTGCTTCAAGCTGAATGCTATTTTGACTCTTTGACAAGGGCAATTTCAACAGCTGTCATTTTTTCTGATCCAAACTCCAGGTTCTGTGAAAACCTTGCATCTTGGTTTTTTTATGTTACCTTAAAGAATTATCTTATCATTTTTATGTTTTTTACATCACCTATCCTTTACTGTAGTTTCAACAGCAGCCACAAAGACATTACTGAACCATCCTTGCAGACACACCAAATGTCTGATTACTGCTGGTAAAATGAAGAATTATTTGCCCTCATGGGTAGCCTGAGTTTGACATTTCCTTTTCAACCCACACCTCTCCTTAGAAAAAGAAGCTGAAAAAAGCAGCCAAAGTTACTGAAACAGAAAAGATGAATTCCCAATATGTGAGTGAGGGTGCGTCTTGGTACTGTAAGCAGACATGTTTGAATGGGATGGCAGTGAGTCTGCTGTCTTAGGAAAAATTAGAATCATAGAATATCTTGAGTTGGAAGGGACCCACAAGCATCATTGAATCCAACTCCTATCCCTGCACAGGACCATCCCCAAGAATCACACCACGTGCCTGAGAGCACTGTCCAAATGCTTCTTGAACTCTGTCAGGCTTGGTGCTGTGACCACTTCCCTGGGGAGCCTGTTCCAGTGCCCAACCACCCTCTGGGTGAAGAAATTCTTTCTAAAATCCAGCCTAAACCTCCCCTGACACAACTTCAGGCCATTCCGTCAGGTCTTGTTGCTGGTCACAATAGTGAAGAGATGAGTGTCTGCCCCTCTGCTAACTCTCATGAGGAAGCTGTAGAGCACCAAATTGGAGAAACTATATAGGTTACTCTGTGAAGCACATGCACACTGTGTAATTACTCCAGGATCTACAGTGCTGCAGGACTCCTTTCAAGTTAAGATCCCAAAACTTGAGTGCAGTAGGCTTTTGCAAGAATTTGCGCTGACCTCCCAGTGAGGGGAAGCATTAAAGTAAAGTAAAACTACCTAAGGTTAAGACAGGTTGAAGATGAATATTGCAAGAACAAGCATTTAGCTTCTATAATTAAATTGTTTTGTCCTGAAAATAACCCCCACAGGTTATTCATAGGATTAGCACCATATATACACCTTAAAGCTGTAAGTTTTACAGTAACAATATAAAAAATTTATTTAAAAAAAAGATAATTCAATAGCCTGTGTTTGCTTTAAACTGGATTAGAGAAAATACCTTGCCCCTGTTACATTGTGTATTGTTTCTATTGATGTTAGATTATCTATATTAATTTTAGGATACAATAGTTCCAGTTGGAAGGGACCTGGAACGATCATCTAGTCCAAATTAAGATATTCATCAGCCTTAAAGTATTTTTATTTCTTTTTTTCTGCTTTCTTTATTAATTTGAATTAATTTTACAGTTATTTTGATTCTTTTTATGAAGAGGTGCTGAAACTTAAATTTTATAGTAGAAATTCAAGAACAATTCTCTAATAGGTACTAAAAATATTTTAAAACTGAAAATCATGATTAGTGTACTGTATACAAAAAGAACAATGTTTTCCTTAAGGACCCAGTTGAATTTTTTACCAATGTAGTGCCATTTACTGCAAAGTGATATGACTGATAATTCCTAGGAACTTGAGAAAAAATAGTAGTATATAACCCATCTGAATTTTTTAAGTATCACATAAATAGCCACCCAGCATGTAATTTTCAATTCTTTTCTTTCCTCTCCCCATCTGACTCAGTTATTCTTGGGCCAAGTGCTGATTAACATGATTTCCAAAAGTACAATGTGCAAAATTATAGCGCTTTGCTAAAACAGTGATCAGTGTGCTGAAGGATACAAGCTGGCAGAGAGAAGCAATAGTGGGGATAAGAAAACATTTTGAAAATGGAACATGATTTGGATTTGCTGTCATTGACTTCAGACAGTTACCTAAACAATATAAAATTCTGCTGCAGGGTTTGAGGCGTCTGTCATACCCAGAAATTTTAAAACGGACATTCAAAAGAACTGAAAATAATAGAGAATAGAAAAGATAAGGAGAAGACAAGCCTTCTTCTGTAATGCTTTGCTTCATATAGGCAGGGTAAATTGCTTTATTTGGAAATACAAAAAAATTGAAAATATAAAAAGTGAAATGAGTTTTTAAAGTAACTGCATATATCTTACTATGATTGGTATATTGGTAACATAATATTTATCAACTGGGTTTATTCTTGACAGATACCTTGTAAAGGCAAGTTTTTAAATTCAGTCTGTGGATTTCATAATTTTTTGCATTCTTAAATCATCCCAGTTTTTAGGTGGCACTAAATGAACTTGAGAAATGTACGGCAACTGCTGATTTTCTGTCGTTCTTCTTGTATGCCTGAAGAGTCCACAGGTTTAGGGAAGGAGGGTGAAGGGAAGAGGAGAAGAAGAAAGAGAGAGGGAAGGAGGGAAGGGAGGAAAAGAAAGGAAGGAAGGAATACAGGAAGGAAGCTGTGAGTAGCACTCACTCACCAAACAAGCTAACAGAAGCTACTATTACAGATATTTTTATAGTTTTTTTCCAAAAACACAGACAAACCAAAGAAATAAATAGGGAAAATAAGTCACGGTCAATTGGAGCAGAATCTTGACATGACAAACTAAGTGTTTGAAACCAGAATGTAGATAACCTTAATTCTAATACAATGAAATGAAAATCACTCCACAAGAAGCCAGAACACACAAGAAGCCAGAACACACAAGAGCCAGAAAGAAGAGGGCAGTCAGGTCACAGGACATGATGTTACAAAAGGTGAATCGTAGCAGTGGGAACAAATAAACAACAAGGAAAAGAATATCCTGCTGGAGTTCAACTTTTTATACTTTTGAATTTAACAAAACATTAAAGAAGTTCAGAAGGTAACTTGGGTGGTTGAATTTATCGTGGGTTAACTAGAGTTATCCTGGTATTTACAGCAGTAATAGCATGCTTAGCAGAAACTTAAAAGGTATGTTTTGGTGGTACATATGTAAGAGTCTGGTACATACATCTTTATTCTGCCATTTTAACTGTCAGAAGAATTAGAAGAATTCTACATCTGCAGTATATTTAGGGCAAAGCATACTGATTGTGCTTGGGTTTTAAGTTTTAAAATGATTCAAGATTCCTAGTCAAAAAAATTTCCCTTGTGGAACCCAAAAGTTTCTCATCCGTACAAGTCTCTTCCCTCATGGTGGCATCTCCTAGGGTTGCCTTCTGCAGAAGGTGTGGGATATACTTCTTGATCACTGCTGTCTCTGGTGAATACCAAGCATTTCTTCTAGTATAAATTCCAGTCAGGAGGACTTTCCATTTCAGATCATAAAAGCTATAGAATTGTTTTCATCTCTTCTTCATTGAAGCAAAGCCAGCCACAAATTAATTGTCTGTGTTACCAAAGCCATTTCTCTGTGGTGTCTACTACAGCAGCTGGCATGTGTTTTATCACTGGTTTCAGTGGAAATACTTCTGAAAAAATAGATTGAGATGTTCATTTGAGATGTTCAATTGAGATGGAATCCTTGTGCCACAGGTTTTCACAAAACATAAACACTGTGTAGCTTGCAATTTTCATTTACTTCTTCAGATATATAAAATATAACAAAAAATGTCTGTATCACTTCCATGTCTATAAATTATGCTTCATCTCTCCAAAATTGGGGAATAATAGCCAGGAGTTCAAGAAATAACAAAGCTGTCTTTTCTTGTCTTGGAGAGGGCAGTTTTTATAATTTTGACTTTCATTAAAAATGTGAGCAAATCAAATGCATATTTTGCAACTTATGGCACATTTGAAAACAGGTGGTTACATGACTGTATTGCATATAGATAACTAGCAGTAAATTCCGAACACTGAACATCTGAAGTCATTTAAAAAAGAGGAAAATAAATATTACAAAATTTCCCTAATTTGCCTCAGAAATATTTCTTATGCTAAATTTGTAGAAGATAGAATAGAATTTTTGTAAAAGAAATTTATCTAGAAATTAACTATCGTGATTATTCATCTAAGAATACAGTCAAATACTTATGTACTTAGGAAAATACCAAAATGGCTTTATTTTTATCCATAAATGTATTTCTAAAGAAGCCCCTCAATTATAAATGTGCCAAGTAAACAACTAAGTTAAAATTATAAATAAGTTAAATAATCAACTAATTCATTTGTATATGATATACTACCTTAGATACTACATTGATTAAAGGGACCTATTTTTTAGAAATTGAATATAGTTGCAAAATGGAGAAAATTGTGGGATTTACTACTCTTATAGATAGGAGGAACATAGAAATTCTGAATTTCAAAATTGTATTAGATTTTGCAGCATGAAATAAACAGACCAGAGAACACAAAATTCATTCTAAATTCCCCTCAAAGACCATGGGAAAAAAAGTTCCTGGAATAGTTTAAATACAGGTGTATAGAAGCCCTTGTGATTTTATTATGTTAAATGTGTGGATGAGTAATTTCTCCATATACTCCATGCAATGATGTTGTGATGTGTTCTTTATGAGATCTTTTTCTAAAATTCAAACAAAGTATTTTAGCTGGTTCTTCTGCTCTTGTGCGACATGAAAGTTATTTAAAAGCTAAATATTCAGAAACAAATCATAAAATCATAGAACCATTTAGATTGGAAAAGACCTCAGAGATCACCAAGTCCAACATTAGCCCAGCACAGCCAAGTTCACCACTAAACCATATCCCTAATTGCCACATCTACACATATTTTAAATACCTCCAGGGATGGTGATTTTGCCACTTACCTGGGGAGTCTGTTCCAGTGCTTAATCACCCTTTCCATGAGGAAGTTTTTCCAAATATTTAATCTAAACCTCTCCTGGCACAACATTAGGCCATTTCCTCTTGACCTGTCACTTGTTACTTGATATAAGAGACCGACCCGCTTCTTTTAGGCAGTTGGAGAGAGCAATGATGTCTCTTCTGAGCCTCCTTGTCTCCAGGCTAAACAACCCCAGCTCCCTCAGCTGCTCCTCACAGGACTTGTGCTCCAGATCCTTCACCAGCTCCATTGCCCTTCTCTGGACACGCTCCAGCACCTCAGTGTTTTTCTTGTAGTGAGGGGCCCAGACCTGAACACAGCACTTGAGGTGTGGCCTCACCAGTGCCGAGTACAGGAGGCAATCACTGCCCTGGTCCTGCTGGCCACACTATTGCTGATACAGGCCAGGATGCCACTGGCCTTCCTGGCCACCTGGGCACACGCTGGCTCATATTCAGCTTGCTGTTGACCAGCACCTCCAGGTCCTTTTCCACTGGGCATCTTTCCAGCCGCTCCTCCCCAGTCCTGTAGTTCTGCATGGGGTTGTTGTGACCTTACACAATTGGCCTCGGCCCAGGAATCCTGAGCCTGATCCCCTGGTTGTCCTGCACATGCTGTGTGATGGCATTCCAGATGATCTTCTCCATGACCGTCCCCAGCCTCAAGGTCAGACTGACAGGCCTGTAGTTCCCTGGGTGTTCCTTCTGGCCTTTCTTGTGGATGGGTGTCCCTTTGCTAACTTCCAGTCATCTGAGACCTCTCCTGTTGGTCAGGATTGCCAAGAAATGAGGGAAAGTGACTGGTTGAACACTTCCACCACTTCCCTCAGTACCCTTGGATGGATTCGATCCAGCCCCATGGACTTTTATGTGTCTAAGTGGTATAACAGGTCACTGACCATTCCTTCCAGGTTTATGGGGGCTACATTCTGCCCCCAATCACTTTTAGATACGTAAGTACCTTAACACTTCATTTTCATAGCTGGAAAAATTCTCTTAACTTTTTTATTTGAAAAAAATCACGTACTTCTGTAAATAGGCAAGGATTTAAGGTAACTGACATAAATACATATGAGTATATGAATACTGCCCTGTAGTTGGGTTTTGATATTTTTTGTTTGATGTAAACCATTTAAACCTTGACCCCGAAACAGCCACAATCCTATGCTTGATTCCTGTAGTATCAAACGGGCTCTCCAAGCAAATTTTAATAAAAAAGAAAATCACATATTAAATACTCAAAATACAGTCATCCTTCAAACTGTGATTCATCTTGCCTTTCTCCAGCATTTATTTTAGGGTGGGGTAAATTGTTTCATTTTTTTTAATGCTGAATATGTATGGATCTCAGACATTCATCTTGAATCAGATGCCTGGTTAAGGTGTTGGTATCGTATAGCATGCTTCTTAGTGTATAATGCCACAGTTTTAGTTTTTAGGGTTTTTCATGAAAGTGAATTATTGTTGGTTTTTATTAGTTGAAAACATACATTTTATGAATAAAATGTTTTCAGGGGAGTTTCGGAGTTACACCCCATTATATTTTCTAAAGATTGAGATGCTCAGCTTTCCAGCTTCCAGCATCTTGTCATCCTCCTTAATTTATTCCTTACTTTTGAATGACTAAATATTGGAGTGTCACAGGGAAATGTAAATTATTTTGCTTTTGAGAAAAATAATGATGAAGCAGCTAATGGAAAGGTCCCCACCATGAAGAGGTTACAATTTAAACTCAGATGTGACACAAAAAGAGGAAAAAATAAACAAGAAAAAAGAAGATAGAAATGTGACTATAACTTCTATGAAGTATTATGCAATTAGCTGTCAGACATGTCTGTGTTTCTGATTGCTGAGTGCATTAGTTCCTTTAATGGCAGATTTTGAAAAAAAGGTTTTAGAAGTAGTTTGAAAGATGAAGGAACAAGGTCTGTAAGAAGGAATTCAGATTCCATGAATCTGAGACAGCTAGAAAGAGAGCATGAAAATAAAATGGTAGAAGAAAATTAAAGCAGTGTTGAATCCATGTCCTTAGCACATAGAAGACAAGGCCAAAATTATAGGTTAAGGCTGAGTAATTTGGGTCACTGAGTGTCAAGAACAAAGAATTTGAACTTGTCCTAACAGAAAGATATAGTTATGGATGATGTAATTGTAGCATCACACAAACTGTGGAGTTGGCCGCATTTTATGCCATAAATTACATTAGTATGTTCTGAATCTGTTGACTGAGGTCGAAGACAAAGGGAAACTATATTGCTTAGTTTTAATAAGTGGATTTTCATCTATATAAAAAATCAATACAAGAGAAAGTTGTTGATGTTGATTGACATTTATAATTTTTTGGCATATTTAGATACTTTATTGCCTATTTTCTTTTCTTTGTGAGCTCATTATGTCAATGGATATGAATCACTCTTTCCTGTCCAAAGTACAAACTGAATAGCTAAAAAGTAAAACTGAACTAGCTTTTTTTCCATGGTTTTCCCCTTTCTGCATTTTTAGTTGGACTCAGTTTCTCAACACTATTTTTTCTGCTTCAGTGAAAAAATCAGACAGCTTTTGCTAATAAATGAAAAATTATTATGACCTATTGCAACTTGCTAGTTAAGTTTCTGATTTTTGCAGTATAGTGGTTCTTAGAGATCAAGATTTCCACCTTATAGTTCAATGTTTGAGAAAATGAGTAGAGAGAACAAAATAAGTAAAAATTATACAGCAGCTGTATAAGGCATATTGGTTTCCTTCATTTCCTTCATGTCAAGTTTAGCCTAGGGACAGCAAGTGCAAAATCAGATTTCTTTCCCACTTACTATTGTTTACCAATATACAGTGTATCCAATATGCATTAAGAAGAAAAGAAGGGTAGTTGTAGGTGTCCCTCCTGAGGGGAACAAAGGTTCCTGTATGTCAACTGGAGCCATCCCACAGGGAAGTTTGCTGCCTCTCTGGGGCTCGGGTGCAGGACAGCACCAGGACACTCCGTGAACTAATTCAGCCCCCTGTTTATTAACCACTTCTGGTTGTCCAGGTTGGCAGTGATGAGGTTGATAAGAAAGGTACTAGTGTAATTAAAAAGGGATTCAAGGCTCTGGGTTGATTGGTTAATGGGGCAGGAGCACAGGTGGTGTTCTGCTCATTTCCTTGAGTAGCAGGGATAAATAATGAAAGGAATAGGAAAACCCATATTTTCAATAAGTGACTTAAGGACTGCTGCCATCAGCGCAATTTTGGTTTTTTTGGTCATGGAACAATTTTTATGGCACCAGGCTGGCTAGAGTCAGGTGGGCTCCATCTATCTAGCAAGGGCAAAAGGATTCTAGCCCATGAGTTGGCAGGGCTGGTTGAGAGGGCTTTAAATTATGTTTGAAGGGGGAAGGGGATGAAACCAGGCTCTCCAGAGATGAGCCCCAGGGTGGTAAGCCAGAGTGAGGGGTGAAATCAGCAGCCCAACTGAAGTGCATGTACACTAATGCATGCAGCTTGGGCAATGAGCAAGAGGAAAACATGGTACAGCAGGAAAGCTATGACGTAGTCACCATCAAGAAGATGTGGTGAGATGACTCACATGACTGGAGTGCTGCAATGGATGGTGAAACACTCTTCAGAAGAGACAGGAGAGGGAGAAGAGGTGGAGGGGTGGTTCTGTATGTTAGGGAGGCTCTTGACTCTGTGGAAATTGAGATTAATGATGATAAGGTTGACTGCCTGTGGGTAAGAATCAGGGGAAACGTCAACAAGGCCAACATCCTGGTGGGAATCTTTTATATGAAGTATGAAGAAGTGGATGACTTACTCTATAAGCAGCTGGAGGATGTTTCAAAATTGCCAGCCCTTCCTCTTGCAGGAGACTTTAACCTGCCAGATATCTATCTGCTGGGAACTCAACGACTGCTGGCAGTCTAGGAGGTTCTTGGAGTGTATGGAGGACAGCTTCTTCTTGCAGCTGGTGTGGGAGCCTCCCAGGGTGAGGCTCTGATAGACCTCTGTTTAGAAACAGAGAAGGGCTGGTGGGAGATGTGGTGGTCAGAGGCCATCTGGGGTACAGTGACCATGAAATAATAGAGTTCTCAATATTTGGTGAAACAACGAGGGGCATAAACAAAAATTCTATACTGGACTTCTGGAAAGCAGACTTCGGCCTACTCATGATGCTGATTCAGAGACTTCCTTGGGAAACAGCCCTTAAAAACAAAGGGGTCCAGGAAGGCTGGGCATACTTCAAGAAAGAAATCTTGAAGGCACAAGCAGGCTGTCCCTATGGGCCAAAAGATGAGCTGGTGGAGAAAACAACCAGCCTGGCTGGGCAGGGAGCTTTTGCAGGGAATCAGGCAAAAAAAGAGGGCATATCACCTTTGGAAAACAGGGCAGGTAACTCAGGAAGTGTTTAAGGATGTCGTTATGTTATGCTGAAAGAAAATTAGAGAGGTGAAAGTTTAATTAGAACTAATCTGGCCACTTTAATAAAGAATAATAAAAATTTGTTTATAAATACATTAATAGCAAAAGGAGAGGCAAGGAAAACCTCCACTCCTTATTGGACATGGGGGGGAATATAGTCACCAAAGAAGAGGAGAAGGCTGAAGGACTTAACACTGTCTTTTTCTCAGTCTCCAACTGGAGTTGACAGGACAATTGGTCTCCTGAGCTGGTAGACAGGGACAGGGAGCAGAATGGACTCCCTGTAATCCAGGAGGAAGCAGTTAGTGACTTGGTTGCTCACAAGTCTATGGGACCAGATGGGATCCCTCCTAGGGTTATGAGGGAACGGACAGAAGAGCTCGCCAAGTCACTCTCCATAATTTATCACCAGTCTTGGCTAACCAGGGAGGTCCCGGGTGACTGGAAGGTGGCCAGTGTGAAGCTCATCCATAGGAAGGGCCACAAGGAGGGTCCAGGAAACTACAGGCCTGTCAGCCTGACCTCGGTGCTCTGCAAGATTATGGAACAGATCACATGTGAGTGCAATCACATGGCACCTACAGGATGGACGGGGGATCAGACCCAGCCAGCATGGATTTAGAAGGGGCAGGCCCTGCCTGACCAACCTGATCTCCTTTTATGACCAGATGACCCTCCTGGTGGGTGAGGGGATGGCTGCAGATGTTGTCTACTTGGACTTCAGCAAAGCCTTTGATACCGTCTCCCATGGCCTTCTCCTGGAAAAGCTGTCAGCCCTTGGCTTGGATGGGTGCGCTTTTTGCTGGGGTAAGAACTGGCTGGATGGCCAGGCCCAGGAAGTGGTGGTGAATGGAGCTGCATCCAGCTGGCAGCCAGTCACTAGTGGTATCCCCCAGGGATCAGTGTTGGGCCCAGTCCTGTTGAATATCTTTATAGATGACCTGGATGAGGGGATTGAGTCCACCTTTAGCAAATTTGAAGATAGCACCAAGTTGGGGGGAATGTCAATCTGGTAGGGTAGGCTCTGGGAGGGACATGGGTATATGAGCCAAGTTCAACAATATAAGGTTTAACAAGGCCAAGTGCCGGGTCCTGCACTTTGGCCACAACACCCCCCTGCAGCACTATGGGCTGGGGACTGAGTGGCTGGACAGTGGCCAGGCAGAAAGGAACCTGGGGGTACTGATTGACAGCAGACTGAACATGAGCTAGCAGTGGCCCCAGGTGGCCAAGAAGGCCAATGGCATCCTGGTCTGTATCAGGAATAGTGTGGCCAGCAGGACCAAGGAAGTGATTCTTCCCTGGAACTTAGCACTGGTGAGGCCACACCTTGAGCACTGTGTCCAGTTCCTGGCCCCCCAGTTTAGGAAGGATGTTGAGGTGCTGGAGGATGTCCAGAGAAGGGCAATGGAGCTGGTGAAGCGTCTGAAGTCCTGTGAGGAGCAGCTGAGGGAGCCGGGATTGTTTAGCCTGGAGAAGAGGAGGCTCAGGGGAGACCTTAACACTCTCTACAACTGCCTGAAAGGAGGCTGTAGCCAGGTGAGGTTTGGTCTGTTTTCCCAGGCAACAAGTGACAGGACAAAACGACACAGTCTCAAGCTGCACCAGAGGAGGTTTAGTCCAGACATTAGGAAGAATTTCTTCATGGAAAGGGTGATTGGGCATTGGAATGGGCTGCCCAGGGAGGTGGTGGAGTCACTGTACCTGGAGGTTTTTAAAAAAATATTGGATGTAGCACTTAGTGCCATGGTCTGGTTAACAAGGTGATGTTTAGTCATAGGTCAGACTTGATGATCTCAAAGGTCTTTTCCAACCTGCTAGGTTTAATCTACTAGATTCTCTGATTCTCTGATCTGTGTATTTTCTTCAAGCATAATTTTTCTAATATAGTTTAAATGCTTCTGCCTACTTTTAGACATTCCTAAGACACTCTGAAACAGTCATCTGTTTTACACATCTGAAAGTTTGAATGCATTTTACCACTGGTATGCAGTACCTTGACAGCATATTGGATGCTGCTATTTTATGTCTGTGGGAGTGAGAAATGAAAATGCCAGTTTTATGACAACATGATGCATTGATTCTACTCACATGAATATCATTAATGTCATACTCTGCCTTCTTGTCTTGGCAAAATTTTGATTTCAGCAAAAACAAAATAATGTAATTCAGATTATTTTTATTTGAATGATGCAGTATTTCATTCTTTTTTTTATTTTCCTGAAATCCTAATAAAATCTGCAATGAGTGCTAAAGAATGAAGACTACTATTCAAGGGTATGCATGTGTGTAATGGAAATTGTCTTCTATGCAGTATTAATGTTGAGCCCATATGCACAAAAAAACAAATCAGAGCTTTCTTGACTTTTTTTGGTAAAAATATGTAGATTTGTCAGTCCCAAAAGTCTGCCTACCAACATTTTTTAGGAAAATATGCTGATCCATGTTGAACTTTATAGTAGACTCTAGTTAGACATATAAAAGTATCCAGACAAGATCTAGTCATTTGGTAACTGTAATACTCAGAATGGGTTCTTGATCCTCTATGTCCCAGAGAAATTATTTGATCTTGGAATTACTCCCTTATTATACATATTATATTACATGGTGGAAATTGCATCTCATTGGCATCCACTGTTCAAGATTAATATACATGGCAACAGAATAAGATGCAACCCCTCTTGGATCTCACAACTCCATAGGACACAAAGAAAGTAAAGGGACCCAAGAGATATTGCAGCAAGAATTTTAAAATTTACTGTTTAGTCATCTGAGAATAAACATCTTAGATAAGCCAGTACTAAATATTCAGACTAGGAATATTTAATCTTTTTTGTTCATATCAAAAAATATCAAACTGCTATTTTTTTACATGTTGAACTGAGATTTTCTACTTTTCAATGAAAAGTTTTCTAATTCTGCTTTTTCATCCATTCTCTTCAGAACTGGAAAAATAAATTAAAAAAATCTTATAGGATATGGTTTCTCTTTTCATTGAGCTCTAATTGAATATTTCAAGTAAAAATAATAATAATGAAAAAATACAGCCATTGATTCAGAGTAGATGATGTTTTTAGTATGCTGTTACTTAAGAAATAAAGTTTTATATAAGAAGTTTCAGAATATCTTCATAGAATGTGCTGAGTTCCTAATTTTAGCAGTCTCTCATCTTCTAGGGCCTCATCAGCATTTTAAAACATCTAATTTTCTTCAAGCACAACAGAAATAACTAAAGCTGTGTCTAGTTGCATTTTGGTCCAGAGCTTTCAATATGCACAAGAGCAATTGACCAAATTTTGCCAGATCATCTGAATAACTTTGGGAAAGTGCAGACTAGTCTACCCTATACTAATTTTCATTGACTAATTCTCATTAACTTTTAATCTTCACAATGTTAATCCAATAGTTTGTTGATGAAGTTCTTCTGGTATTTCCTAGGGCTTTGCACTGATAAGAGAAAATGAAGAAAAAAGGTAGTATTCAACTCGCAAGTGGGAAGGTTTTACGGCATTGCAGGAATCAGGATATCCATCCATTTTTGAGGATTGATTCTTGGTGCAGCCAAGTTTGCTGAAATAAATACCTCTTCTATGCTGTTTTGTGCTTTCACTTGGTAATATATAATTTTATTTTGAAAACTTGTTTTGTAAAGGTAATCAAAGATTCAAACTATTTCCTTGTGGTTCCTACTTGCTTCACACCTGAGCAGTGAAACAACTGGTCTAATCTTCACATCTTCAGTTCATATTTACTTATGAGTTGTGAATTAAGCATATTTATCTCCAAGTAATTTAGCCATCTATGCATAGTGTAAAAATATATATATATTTAAGCTACATTTAATGACTTTTCTCCCAGATAATTTTTTTCAACACATAATATTTCATCTGGTCTTACACATGGATGAGGAAAACAATGAACAAAAGCAACAGCCATTACTATACCCAAATGAAATACAAAGACTGGAAAACTTCACAGTACCTAAATGATAATATGAAACTGCATTTTGAAAAAGGGTGAGGTTTTTTATTCAGGAAACATTTGGAGCCTGAGGTGTAGCTGAGCGGTTGGTTATTTGTTGGAAATTCATCTTCTGCAAAGTATTGGTACCTTTGAATAGGTGTTATAAAAAGTGATATGTAGATGTGTATATATTCATATCATTGGGAAAATCCTATTTTAATAACTGTCTATTTGAGACCACCAGACTAATTATTTTAAGTGCAATTTTATATTTCTTGGAAATAATGTTTAACTTTCCAAGGTACTCTGTAGCACTTAGTTTGAAAGGATAGGTTTTGGGTTTTATCTCTTCATTCTCTTTTCAAAACAGGCAGTCTGAAGTTTGCCTTCTAATTGAAGTTAATAAAATAAACAGAAATTATCACAGTCTCAAGACAATTTACCATGCATTTAATTCTTCTCCTTCTATGCTTAGTTAGTGTCTGTCCTGTTTGTCAGCATAGCTGCAGGTTGCAATTTTCTTCTTTGTGCCATACCACAGTGGTGAAAGTGAATGTACACTTGGGGTTGAAGTCATCTATCGTGGAAGCACTGGAATAGGATATGATGAGGACATGACTGCTCAGATATATCAAAGAGCAGCATTTCACTGAAGGACATCCCCTGTGCTGAAATTCCCAGCAAGGAATGATGTTGTAGTACACAATATTATTTCAGTGCATCTTAGGGTTCGAGGCAATTTTGGAAAACAAAGCATGTTCTAAGAGGTAAATCTGTTTTAGTTCCTATTTCAGCTTCAAATTTATAAAACCCCCTCCTTATTAGCAAGTTGACAATGAACAATGTGTAGTGTTTTGGAGCTTGTCTAAAACTCAAACGTTCAGTTTCCTATTTGCTGTGAGTTTGCTTATTATATAAGGACATTCCCTTGAAACTAGATCCAGACAAAGATTTAGGATCCTGCATTTGGGCAATGCAGTACCTAATTTTTCCAGCACACAGAGTGAGACAGGAATTTTAAACAGATACAAGGTCATCATGTGTGGTGGATGGGAGGACTTGGGCAAAATACTGCTGAACCCTTGTCAATAGACAAAAAAGGTAAGATTCATAAATCAGAGAAGGAAGTATAACAATGTAACCTGGGGTTTGAGTAGTACAGACTTGGTGGGAGAAACCTGAATTCCAGTTCCGCCCTCTGAAAGTCGTTTCTGCATTTTTTATGAAATAGTCTTCACAAAATGACATCACAATCTTCAGAGCAGGAATAGAGCTGAGCCTTCCAGCTGAGCTTCTGCTGGGCTAAAAAAGGTATTTATCTCTGTCCATGTGCATATTCTGTCTAGCCTTATAAATTTGCATGTTTTACACAAAACTCATACCTAACAAAAAAAATAAGGAATAATTTGTTTTGAACACTTTTCTGATCTTAGAGATTGAGGTATCGTGTTCCTCTAGAAGATGGGAGAGATTGGTTTCAATATTGGTTGATACAATAGGTTATTATAATAAAGTGATTGCACTATCTTCAAGCTCCTTGAAAGTAAAGGGAACCTCTTACAGCTTGATTTTAGAGAAAGCAGTTGCTATTCCATATCAGCAGGAGCCTCATCCTTTCTTATATACTCTGATTACTCTGATTGTGAAATATAAAGAAATGCTATGATGTAGATACTTCTTTCTTTAGCAAGTAGTTGCTGCAGATGTATGTTTTCAATTTTTCTTGCTTCCACTTAAACATGGATAGCACAAGAACACCCAGCAGACACTGTAAGTGGAGCCTTGTGAAGGGATGCTGAAAGTGCTGGGGCTCTAGAGGGACAAATGGGTTTTCTAAGGGTTTCTGAAGAAAAGACTGTGGGAAAGATCAGTGAATTTAGATGGATGTAGGAAATGTCATTTAGTTTTGAGTGCCAGGAGAAGGTGAAAGCTGGAGGAAGAAGAGAGAACAGCCTTGCTCTGCCTGTGATCTTGACCAATTTCCAGAACCTTTTTTCTGCCACCGTTAGGGAGAATGAGATCAGGCAAGCATAATCTGTGATGTGCTGATCCTCCTCCTAGGACCCAAAAGCTGAGTACTGTCTGAACTTGAGACACAGATGGGCTTTTCAGCCTGGAATAACTCACGTTAATAAGCAATATAAGTTATGATGTTGGCTAAGGAGGCAGTTGGCTGCTCTGAGATGCTGTTTATTTTGTCAACTGCCTTCCTCCAGCTTTCTTGATAGATCCCACTGTGGATGATCTTACTAAAAAGTGCTCCTTAGTGACCTGTTCTGCCACCTGTAAAAAAGAGACTCTTAGAACCTCCAAACTGAATATTCCTATGAGGAAAGCAAATACAATGATGTTTTGAAGGAATGAGAAATACTACTGAATAAAGTACATATTAATGTTAGAGACAGAGAAAAAGGAGAGAAGGGCCTTCCTTTTTTTTTTCATTTTGAGGGGAAGATTGTTTTGTAGTACATCTGATAGAACTCAGTTTAAAATTCAAACTTTATGTTTGGAAAACATAAAAATACACATTTGAACTTCCTGTGGTTTCTCTCCTTCTGTTTTTCCATTAAAAGATGAGAAAAATTGCAAGATATTCCCAAAGTGGGTTAAATCTTCATCGTTCCTGAGAGTGTTAGGCTGGAAACTGTTGCCTAGTTCTAAAGGGGCCCTGGCTGAGGCTCACCCAATTAGCCTACACTGATAGTTGCTGACAGGAACATGGGTATTTTGGACACTGACAGTAGAGTGCTGAGTCTGGTCTGCAAGTCTGTGCACTCTGCACAGAGTGACAACGAGCTGTGCCTTCAACAGTGGCTCTATCTGCTAATGGGCTCGCAGGACACATGCTATGGGTTTTTTCCACACCATGTGATTCCTTTCTCTATGGGATTCCTATAGACAGAAAGCTGGATCAATTAAGAAATCAGTCTGTATCTTATGCTGAAGTGGTACTAAGAAGGTGTGACAGTCTTGGGCAAAACATGTGCAAAGCTACCAATCCACAAAATGCCAGGCTAATTATTCTGCCTAGTGTAATTGCTGTGAAATATGCTTTCATAATGGAAATGCTTTAAAAAGCATTCCTACTTTTCTTTTTTACTAACAGTGGTATTCCTCTTCCTGTAAGAGGGTTGTAAGTTGGTGGGTTTTTAATTTTTTTCTTCTGTCTCTTTGTGTCAAAGAATAATTCATGTCATAGACATCATATGAATCCTATGTGCCAAAATCTATGCAGCTGAAACTGAATGCAGAATGTCCTAATTTTGCTTACAATAATCTCACTAAACTTCTTCCATTCTGCTTTTGATCACAGTCATTGCAATTTTGCACTTTGAAGTTTCACTCCTCTAGGAGCATTAAGAAAGTAGGTGGAGCACTTAGTTTGTTTTCTTTATGCCAACAATGTTTATTTTTTATAGTAAATCCCTTTATATTGTTGGAAGAAAACAAGAAATACCTTTATTTCTTGAATATCTGTCTTCTTTACCGTCTCTGACCTTTTGTCTTGGGGTGACTGTGCTGTTGTATCCCCTACCATTGCTCTATGCCCAGACATGATTCCTGAGCCTTTCTATGCCTTTAAAACTGGATGCAAGAGACAGAGGAAAAAAAACTGAGCGAACTTTTCAAAACAGTTTGTGCTTCAAGGACACAGAGATTAGCTACTGCTGCTGCGGGCAGAGGAAGCACTTTTTTTCTTTCTGGCTTTTTGGTCAGTTTTCTTCAGCTCTGTTTCTTCGGAGAGGGACGGAGAGTTGAGTTGTTTTTTTTCTCTTGGGACTTCGTTTTTTTCCCTTCTTCTCTTCTGGACTTGTTTGGAACACCAGAACATCAGAACCCCACCGGGGGACCTTCCACCGGCCTGGAGGGGGGCCCCCCACGCCAACCCAGCTCCGACGAGGAGGAGAGAGGCTGCACCCACAGAAGGACTCCGAAATCTTTCAGGTTTTCTCTCCAGAGCGAGATATTTTATTAGTTAGCATTATTAGTATTGTTTTCCTGTGTGTTTGTTAAATAAATAGTTTTATTTTCTCCTTCACTTTCCTCTGAGGAAAATTTGTTTTTCCCGAACCCAAGTGGGGGAAGGGGTGGTTTGTAACCTGCCTTCCTTTGAGGAGACGTTCCTTTTGGACGTTTCCCTGAATTTGGCCTAAACCGTCACACCTTTCTGTCAGACAAGAAGTTCAGGGCTATAACTGTGATGTGAAGCATTTTGTGTCATTCTTTCTCTTTTACCCTTGTTCTTTAGAGCATTCTGAAGAATACTTTATGCTGTACCCTGTGATCATTATTAGTGTTAGAGGCCAGACAGAGCATTTTAATGCATCCACACTGACAGGTCAAGGTCATGTCACTGGAGATGTGATGCCTGACAGGTAAATCACTCTGAAGTTGTAAGTCAGAAAATAATGTTTTACAGCTGTAGCATGTCGCCACCTAGCTTTACTTATTCCTTTTTCTCCTTTAAAATTTAATATTTCAAATGTCCTAGGTAATTCACAGAACATTTTACATTCAGAGAAGTGTCTTCCTATCCATCAACTACCTGCTTTTTTATCTTACGCCAACAGCCACTCTTTAATCTTTTAACTTATTTGGCTCATTTTGTCAGTCCTGAGCTCATCTAATTATCCCTTTAAAGAGTCTGCACCCTGTGCAATTATTCCCATGTGAGGTCTAAATGAATGATAAAACCCAGGGATCTGTTAAGGCGGCTTTTTTGAATTGCCTTTTTAGGAAGGGAGTAGGAACGTGTACAGGCTACTACGATAGAAACCGCTGTTGTCTTAGACCACTTCTGTGAAAGTTCCCTACTAATATCTGCCTCAGCCTGCTCAGCTTGGATTAGTATGGAGAATAATGCATTTTGGAATTCTAAAAAGTCAAAAGCACTGGACTTTCTCTTTTTAATACTTAATTTGTTGGATAGAATGTATGGGAGATGGTTCTGCTCTCTCCTTAATTGCTACAATATAGTGACAGTCTGTTCAGATCACCATTTATATCCTGAGCCAGATCAGCATTTTTATCAAATGATCTCAGTATAATACTCAAATAACTTCAAGATGCTCCAAAATGATGAAGATTATAATATACTACTGTCTATTATTCATTACTGATTATTTTAAAATTAGATTAATATTACACATAAAAAAATCAAATGTGATGGGAAGACAGGATTGTTTTCTTAAACTGAACATCAAACTCAGACTTTTACCTAATTTGTGAAAGCTAAAATTTAAGAAATTAATTTTATTGCCATTAAATTTCCAACAACTGTGTTGTAAAATTATTTTATATTATAGTGTATTTGTATATTATATTTTTGTATATGTGTATTATATTTTATATAGTATTGTATTGTTTTATAAATTAATGGTGAAGATTTTTTTTTTAACCACAGTAATTAAACCAAGATGCACTAGGCAGATTGAAAACAATGGTGGCTTAATCATATATAGCATTTCTATATTTGGAGATTCTACAGGATTTGCCTCCTTTCCTCTTGTCTGTTTTAATTGTTACATAACTTCTGTGGTTTGCCCTACAGACTTCAAGGTCAGCTGGAGAGCAGGCAAATCTTTCTTTGCTTCTTCACTTTTCTAAGATTATGTAAACAGACTTTGAGAAAATACACCCCCTTTTCCTCCTTCTCACTCCAAGAAGCTAACAGTTCAGCAGGTCAGTACTGGGGAGAATATTTCAAGGATGACTAATAACTATATGCCCTTTAGAAAAATGGGAGACTTAGTAGAGCAAGAGCTTGTACAAACCACATCAGTGCTTTGCTGAAGGAAATTTTTCAGCCTTTCTCCCCAGTATGTAAAAAGATGCAGACTCTTAATCCTCTGCTCTCAAGGGTTCCTCAGCTGAAATCTGAGCCTTGGAAAAATTAGTAAGAGCATCCTATAACTTCAAATTTAGTTTAGGAACTTAGAATTACTTGAGTTGACATTAGACATAGAAATATTTTACTTGGTAAATGGAATTTTCTAGGTTTTGGTTTGGTAGACTTGGTTTAGCTCAAAATGAGGAGGGAGTGTTTAGTTCTTTCCGAGAGTACCTAAGAATCAAAGTTTCAGCTCCAGTTCACCTACTCATGCTCTCAAAAGGTGACAGTTTTCCAGTGCTCAGAAGTAGAAATGATGATGTTTACATTTGCAGCCAAGTAGCACTGACTGAGATGCTACCATTTAACACAAGATGTAAAAACATATGAGTTTATCAGGTTACACAGCTGTGCAAAACAAAAATAAACTGCAAATAAAAGATAAACATATTAGTCATAGGATTTCTTTAGGTTAATGAAGTTAGAAATATTCAATGAAAATTATTTTTAACAGCTGGTAGCCCAGATTCTTGACATGTGAGGCACAACAATTGGACTAGTCCTACATATTCATTTCTAGATACAAGACCACAGTCAAAAACATACAGCACAAATAGGTTACATGGGTGGATCTAATCCAGCCCATGCGAGGACAATAACAAACCAATTTATCTAGAGATTATAGTTCACAGATTTTTCAGTTATTGAAGACTTGGCAAAGATTTACTCTTCAGGAATGATACATTCAAAGACAGCCTTTCAAATGCCTGCATTTGATTCTGCTTCAGGATTTGCTCGAAATCTTGCACATAGCAGACCAATCAAAGATTACATATGTTTTTGTGAGAATCCATCAAAACTAAAGACTGGAATAACTCTGTAAATTTTGAATTATTTTAAAAGTTGCATTATAATTTAGGTATCTTCTTATCAGTAAGACAAAATCCATTTTGTTTTTTTTCATTCCATCAAACCATCACATTATTGTGCTGTCATTATTTGATTATGTAAATCAGAAATATACATACACAGTTTGAAAGACTGTATTTTGTGCCGAAGGGAAATTGTATCCTTTTATGAGCAATCATATTTTTTTCCCCTCACTTATAATCTTAAGTAAGAACAATTAATTAATTCAGCATGTGGTTGATTTGAATTTATGACTAGAATCATCAGAACAATAGAAGACAAGAGATATCCACATCTAAACATGGTATTAATTAAGGTATGTCTGACAGAGGTCATAGAAAGAAATTCGTAAATGTTAGAAAAATATTCTCCAATATTTTGGAGAAAAACTTAGACCTTACCCCTCTATGATGCAGTTTTTGGTAGGGTCATGGATAGCTTAACTTACATGGAGTACTTGCTCTACCCATTGTAGCTCTCTCTTGGATACAAAGTGCTTATAACAGTATGTGTGACACTGCACAATTGCACTAAGCTAAGCAAAGCCAAAAGAAACCTTTAGGCAAGCCAAGACTAATCCACAGAAATCCTGATTCATGTGGAGACCTGTGGTGGGAACATTGGTCTGTAAGGCCCAGTAAAGAAATCTTTGGACATTTTAATCTCTACTGACGCTGAGCAAAACTAAGATAGCAATTAAAAATAAGGTGTTATTGGCTTTCAGCAACAATAGTTCAACAAGGCCTTTTGTCATATTTCTTCTTATTTTAAACATATATTTATTGATCAAACACTTCTATAGAATCATTGTCAATGTTGTTTTTATTCCAAAGAGTTATTAACAATAATCCAGAACCAGAGCTCTATGCATTTCCAAAAGTTGTTGCAATTTTAGTTCCAAAGTTCACAGTACAGAAACAAAGTCTCCATATTAGAAAATCACGGAGGTAATGTTTACAAAAGAAAATTAACTCAAACCCCAAGATTTGATATGAATATTAGCAACCTATTACATACAGGGTGTAATTTTACTAGCCATTTGTTTTATTTTGTGAATTCAGTTCCTTCAGCATAACAGTCTTAACTTCTTGACTTCTCTTTATTTTTTACACAAGAGACTTAGCTCATGTCTTTGTTTCCATTGGTTTAGCTCAAAATGAGGAGGAAGTGTTTAGTTCTTTCCGAGAGTACCTAAGAATCAAAATTTCAGCTCCAGTTCACCTACTCATGCTCTCAAAAGGTGACAGTTTTCCAGTGCTCAGAAGTGGAAATGATGATGTTTACATTTGCAGCCAAGTAGCACTGACTGAGATGCTACCATTTAACACAAGATGTAAAAACATATGAGTTTATCAGGTTACAGGTTATGATTGTTTGGATAAATCATATACTCATTTCTTTTCTTTAACTACATTTTATTCATAAATAGGAAACTGAGTTTAAGTAAACAATGTCTTGCAAAAAAAGTTACTTGCTTTTGTCTCAGAACCTGGTTTTCTTTCATTCCTTTAACACATATAAATATATTTCATTGTTTTCTGTATGATTTTGTCAAAATGGCCTTTAGGTTGTTTCTATCTGGTTATCTTGAAAAAGCTATTTAAACCTTCCTTGCCTGTTCAGATGAGTTTTAGTTAGAGCAAGGTATACACCTTAGTTGGGTTATTCTCATTATAAAGAATGCAAACCCATTTCCCTTAACTACCATTACTTGCTGGACTATAAACAAAGATCCATATAGTTATTAAATATGTATAATTTTAAAAAAATATTATCTGTCCACCTGTTGCTATTATCTTTTGTTTTTTTACAGGTGTCCGTATCTGCCCTTAAATTTTAGAGTCAACCATCTGTAAAAGGAATGATTCATAAACTTTCGAACATGTCTAATACTGATTGAGTGCACTTTTCAGTTCAATATTAAATTATACTTTTTTTAGAGTATTTTCTAAAACTGAATAAGTTTCTTTTGTAATTAACCTGAACTCAGAATATTTACTGTGTATTGTTTTTTAATGTCAGATGATGAGAGAACTCATGTGTCTTTAACAAAAGCAAATTGTTTACTCATTCAAGGATTCTGTTCAGTGCTCTGTATCTGAATGAATTCCAAATCAGCAGTTCTATTGAGTTGCATGGCAATCGATTGCCTTTTATATGAGATGAATGGTCATGTTCAACACATCCCCCCCCTTCTCCTCCATCCTTTTTTTTTCCTTCTGGCCCACCGCCTTAGATGCCATCACCCAAAGCTGTTAGTCCCAAATGAGATTCTGTTTTGTGGCTATCAGCCACTTCCAGATTTTCACTGCATATAAATGACTGTATTAAGAATTGGAGATGTGATGTGGAGTTATAAACATGAGCTGTGAAAAAAAGAAGTCCAAATGTGTAGAGGAGTATTTTCAAATGGGGCCCCTGAGAGGATGATTAGCAGAACATTTTTCTGTTTACAACTACAGGAATGTTACTAATTGTAAAAGAGATTTTTTTTTCATGTGACAAGATTAGTATACAGCTTATGGAGATGTCTTTCCTTTAGAAATGCATACCTTTCCTTTTATCAATAATGTGCCTTTATATGAGCCTGTTTAACTGCATTGGACAAAGCTTGTAACAGTTCCATGGTGCATGTACTGGAGGGCAGGGAGAGTGATAATGGTTTGATTTATTTTATGGTTGTTTCAGGAGACCGACTATGTGTCTTTCACTCTTGACTCATTGTCAAGAGTCCCCATTCTTCAAAGTTTGTCAATTACTAGAATCCTTTCAGTGCTCCAAACAACCCTGCAGGAACACAGTGAAATGCACTAAAACGTACACTTTGCACCCAAACAGTTTCTTTCAAAAAAGACTGTAAGTGGGTGCATAAGGCATACACAAACATGATACAGTGCTTGCATAACTTCCACTTCAAGCTACATTGCAAAGTGTTATGTAAATATCACTTTTGTATTATCTGACAATAAGATGAGTTGGTATTAACATCACAGTTTCTAGAGTGGTGTTACCGCATTCTGCACAGAGAATAGTTGAATTAGTGGTAACAAATTCTGTTTAGCAATGGACATACCAATTCCATTGGGAGTGCTTGGGAGCATTCCATGTTTTAATCATGAATAATCATGCAAGGTGAATCTTCTTGCAAATGATAATTGGTTCATGTTGGTGTACAATGAAAAGTCTTCGTTCTTGAGCACATATATTCAAAGACCTCTTGATGTATGTTGAATGTTTAAATTTTTCTGAGAAAATACTAAGATTCTTTGTCTTTTAAAGGATGTTCTGACATGACCACTGATTTTGGTTTATGGTACTGTTAAGGACCTTTTTATCAGTAAATAAATAAATATCTGTGTTAGTGGCACCTTTGTCTTGCACCTCCATGTATCTCACAGTATGTCCATTTCTTGACAGTTTACAATTACTTCTTTCTCCTGGTAGGCTAAGACTTCTTTCCTGCACCGCCTGAACATATGTGGTCGTGAAATGCACTATGTCTAAAATTCAGCACTACATCCTTCTCTTTAAATCCTGAAATTCTCTTCCCTGGATGAAGATCTTCAGATTTGGCAAGTGTTGGAAAGGACTGCAATCCTGGCCTAGGTTTTCCACAGATTATGTAACTAACCTTCTCCCCTTCTATCCTTCCCCTATTATAAAATCTTCCACTCCTCTTTCTAGTGTGTCACTGCCCCCCTTGGAAACTCTTCACTGACTTCACCTTTGTTCTTATATGTGAAACGCGAACCTTCGTTCTTATCTTTAAAGTTCGGTGCTGTTTCTCAGTGCATCTAATTTCTGTTAAAGCACCTTTGCTCTGCCCAGTCTTCTTTCCTCTGTGCCCCGTTTGTTCTCTTCACCCCCAACCATTTTTCTACTCTGCCTTTGATAGTTCCATTCCACAATGTAGCAATGGCAGCCTCCTTCCTGTGGGTCAAGCACTCTGTCTTTAAACTCACTTTTTTCACTTCAGTTCATGCTTTTTACTGTAATGGACTTAAACCGTCTCTGTCTGACCCAACTCATACTTCATTATCCTGTAGACAATTCAGATGCCTCAGTCCCAAGCGTTTTAAAATCATAAGTGCATTATATATCATTAAACTAATTTAAAATAGTGATTTATAGGCGTAGAAAGAAGCATAAATAAGTTTAAAGGGCCCTATGGCTCTAAGAATGGAACTAGATTTACCATCGGGATGAGAGCTTAGCTAGGTATTAGCCTCTACATCAGCACTTCCTACTTCAGCATATACATGGAGCATTACCTGGGATTAACTGTATGGATTTCTTCTTCCTCCATTAGATCATGCTTGATTTGGCCATAAAGACCAAAAAAATCACTTTTGGTTGACAGTAAATATACTTACTTTAGGACAAAAACTGTTGTAGAGTGTGAGCTCCCATGTTACAGGTAGCTCTACAACTCTGGTATACAAGTCCAATTTTCATCCAAGCTCCTGCTAGACTTGAGGCTCTTACACAGGCTGTAACTTGACGTGCCAGCATAGGCAAACCCAGAACTTACTTTGTTTATGGTAGTTTACATTTAACAGGGGGAAAAATTGAAAAAATAAATCATGAATTATAGATACATAACTGTTTTTGTTATGCCCAACTAGTCTGGAGCAGGTAATTTGTTTGTGAGCTTTGAAAAATGCCATGCAATTAGAGTGCTAAGGATTATTAACAAGAAAAAATGCCTGACTGAAACTGAAATTCACTTTTCATATATATACTCACACACCTCCTTTTTGGTTTCATTGACTCTCAGAACTTTTCAGGCAAACTTGCAATTGTCTGTTTCTTGGGTCAGCGGTGTACTGCATTCTGTAAAGATCTACATCAGTGGTCAAGTATGATGTGATTAATATAAACCACAAAGATCTGAAATCAGGTGCCATTTTTTGTGAATGTTCCTACTTCACTAAGAATTTCTGTTAATTTGGCTGCCTCGATGCCAACACAATTTTCAGACAATTTTTAGAAACTTAACAGGCCAAGACTAGAAATTCTCAGTAAATTAATATGTTTAGCATATGAATGAGATGAATACATAAGGAATAAAACTTATTATCCAAGATAGTTGGTGAGCTAGAAAACACTTATTATGGTCCCTTGTACGTATATCTCTCTATGTGTATGTATATGTGTATGTGGCTGTCATTTACCTTACAGAGCAGAGTAGTACTGAAGGACCACAAACATCTGTTAAAATGTATATATTTAGATTTAAAAAAAAAAAAAGAGCAAAATTGTCCATTTACAACTTAATAGTTTCTTTCAGGACATTGACAGTACTTTGCCATGAGCAGTTACAGGTTGCTATATCAGTCTTTGCTATACACACAGTTATGTGCTTACTCATGTTAGACATTTTAACAAAACTGCTGTGTAGATGTGGATTTCTAACTGTTACTGCTCTTGATCTTTCCCACATAAATGAATGAATAACGGAGGGGACAACTTGTAAAATAAATCATTGTAAAATATTTCTTCATGTGAGCTGCCAAAGTCTGACACACGTGCTTTGACTTTTTCGACCTGGGAATCATATCAGATTTTTAATATTAAATTAAAACAAAAGGTATGCATGTATTTTTCAAATTTACTTTTGACAATCATGCAAGTGATTTCAGTCACTTCAGTTGAACCATGTTGTGATTTTGCCAGAGTGGTCGCTTGCATTCTGGCCTTGGGAAACAAGGAAATGCTGTTACATTCTTAAAGGATTTCCCAGAGGCCTTACAATTTTGATAATGCATATTCTGAGGTTATTGAAAACACTGCTTATTATATATGTGTTAAGAATGGGGTTTATTCTGCTAGGTCATGTTTATGATTAACTTCTGAAAAACCTTTAAAATAGGAGACTCAGGACCTAATTGCTCATGAGTTGTATTCTGTCAAACACATGAAATATAAAGTGGTGTAAGAGGTTTTATGATATTTTGAATGATTGCCATGGAACCCACTGCCAAGTGAACAAGGCAGAGGATTTCCTTATAAAACTTTTCCAGTTTTATATCGAATAATGATGAAAGTGTCAATCTTGCTGTAGTTTTCAATTAATAGAAGGCCCCCAAAGCCAGAAGGGTTCTGACACAATTGCTCTCTACACACTGGGTTTGGTAAAATATTTTTCCTGTATTCTGATAGCACATTCCTTTCACTCCCAGAGAACTGTGAATGTAAAATTTCCTATTAGTGCTCATACAGTCAATATTTGTTATGTGCTGAGGAGCCCACTTTCATATGAAGAAATTTCCATTTTCATGGCAAAGTCTTCTAAAGCTGCCTCAGAGGTGTCCTCACTGTATAGAAATGCATCTGAAAAAGAAATTTAGCAGTGCTTCTTCTGCTTCTTCCAACTGCTGCTGCTAGAAGTACAAAATACTTTAGTAGAGTTCATTTAAACATCTCGGTTTGCTTTTATTGGTATAGCTTTTTTTTTTTTAATGCATCATCAATGTATTTTACTGAATGCCAGACAAAACTCCTTACTACTCAGCTGTAAAAAAGAAATAAGAGAGACCATCTTTAGGCATCTCTCTTCTACCGCTGTTTTAAGAACTATAATAATTTCAGGTAGTTTCAGTGCTTGTGAATAAAGTTCACAGCTCTTTAAGTTGATGCTTTTCAGAAATAATCTAACTTA
The DNA here is from genome assembly GCA_013399875.1 of Gymnorhina tibicen. Classification (NCBI taxonomy): domain Eukaryota; kingdom Metazoa; phylum Chordata; class Aves; order Passeriformes; family Artamidae; genus Gymnorhina; species Gymnorhina tibicen. The sequence goes on from VXAZ01005774.1 coordinate 72,016, forward strand.
AGGGAATTTAGCTTAGTTCAGCTTTCTTCAGTATCCATATAAGCTCCATTTTAAAGTGTACCAAGATCAGGCAATGCATTTCTAGGTGAGACATCAAAAATGCTAGCTTAATAATCACAGAATCATAGAATGGTTTGTGTTGGAAGGCATCTTAAAGATCATCTAGTTCCAACCCTCAGAAACACTTTTCACTAGACCAGGTTGCTCAGAGCCCCATCCAACTTGGCCTTGAACACTTCCCGGGATGGGACATCCACAACTACTCTGGGCAACCTCTTCCAGTACCTTACCACTCTCACAGTGAAGAACTTCCTCCTAATACCTAATAAAAACCTACTCTCTTTTAGCCTGAATCCACTCTCCCTTGTCCTATCACTACATGGTCTTGGAAGAAGTCCCTCTCTGTCTTTCTTGTAGGCTCCCTTCAGTTACTGGAAGGCTGCAGTTAGGTCACCCCAAAGCCTTCTCCTTTCCAGGCTGAACAATCCCAATTCTCTCAGCCGTTCCTCATAGGAGAGGTGCTCCATCCCTCTGATCAACTTGGTGGCCTCCTCTGGATTCACTCCAACAGGTCCATGTCCTTCCTGAGTTGGGGACCCCAGAACTGGATGTAGCACTGCAGGTGGAGTCTCACCAGAGTGGAGTGGAGGGGAAGAATCCCCTCCCTTGCCCTGCAGCCCATGCTGCTTTGGATGTAGCCCAGGACACAGCTGGGATTTTGGGCTACAAGTGCAGATTGCCAGCTCATGTCCAGCCTCTTCCCCACTAGCATTATAACTGTATTTCAGTTTCAAACTCTGACAATGAAAATGTTATGATAAAACCAGTATGCAAACACAACTAACAACAGAGATGAAATCTATCCTATACAGACATGAAGTAGTGTTTTCTACTCAAAAGTGACAATTGTATTTTGTTCATATAAATATTTTTAAATTGAGTAGACTTTGAAAATAAACAGTTTAGGGAAGTGAGGGAAATTAAGCCATTGCTGTGGTAATAGAGAAGAAATTCCACATAGATGAAAAACATTTTCATTTTAACAATTTAACTCCCGTCATATATGCCTAAATACATTCATGGTTAAGCATCACTATGCATCATATGTAAAATATCGGAATGAAACAACAAAGTTGGGATGATTACTGGATGTGGTAAATTGCAGAGTAGATCCTGGTTTTAACTGGTGGTCAGTTTCTCTGTTGAGTCAGTTCAGCTACTAAAAGAAGGAAAATGCAGTTGCAGAGGCATGTGGATAAAGCTTTGTAAGCTCTGTGTTTGATACAAGCAAGCTAAGCAGGTGTATTGGTTTGGCACGGCCTGGTTTTGGGTAGCAGTGGGGCCACAAGGATGGCTCCTGTGAGAAGCTGCTGGGAGCTTCCCACCATGTCCGGCAGAGCCAATGGCTGATGGCTCTGGAGATGGACATGCTGCTGGCCAGAACTGGGCCAGTGAGAGAGGCTGGTAACGCCTCTGTGATGACATATTTGAGAAGAAAATCAAAACAAAGTCATGAGGGCATTTTTCTACTAGTCAGAGCAGAGGAGGAGGTGAGAACATGTGAGGGAAAACAAAACGGTGACACCAAGGTCAGTGGAGAAGGAGGGGGAGGAGCT